>JAMXBB010000004.1:33622393-33945693 GCA_024138015.1 Lumnitzera littorea | reverse complement strand
GGGGGGGGGTAGTGGATGTGAGAGGAGGGGTTGGTGAGGTGGGTAGGGGTATGTTATGATCACCCTTGTATTTATTGTTTAGCTAAAATAAAGATAATAAACTACTATGTGTTCCATTATTGGTTCTTGTGATGTATGTAGAATTATGAATGCGTTCTCGTGTACATGTGGTTATATATTCCATATTAGGTTTCAACTTATCCCTTCTTAAAATTTTTAGGTGCAAGTAGTAAGGGTGTTTATGAAGTTTAGTATGGTGACTTGAATATTATGGCAATGCATCAAACTATTATGAACATTATTATGATGTTGGGAATAGTTTCATATAGTCTGAGTAAGAGTGTAGATTTGGCTAAATTATGTTATCAGGCTTTTGTTGTTTATTACTATTTGTATTTTATGTCACAAGAAGTGATTTGAGATTTTTTTAGTTTGAGTATGTGGTTAAAATAAAATAGTTGGAGTTCCTTATATGATCTGTATAGATATGTTTAGAAAATTGTATAGTTTATTTTGTAATTATGTAAGTTTTATTCAAGTCTTAGATTTTATTGAAATATTTATGGGAGAACACTACATTTATTTGGAGTACAAAAGTTTTGTGATATTAGTGGAAGTTAAATTATGATTGTTTAGAGATTTTAGTTAAAGGTTTAGGCTTGAAGTGGCGATAAGGACTTGAAACACGTGGCAGGCTGTAGCATTTTGGGTTTTGAGATGTTACAAGAAGCTACCAAACCCCAAAGGGGTCAACAGATTCTAAGATCTCGCAGCTTCTAAAAGTTGCCCACACTAACACTTAAGCAAGAATGTGAAATGAAGAAAAGATGAACATTAAGTGTAGATAGGTACATCACAAGTCCTCTGTATTTAAGTAAGTCATTTAAGTCTTCTATATTTTTTCCAAGATTTAACCAACTCCTTTTATGTAAGTGGGTTATCTAAGCTTTTTGTGTTTGTATTGCTGCATCATGTACGTTCCCTCATTATTATTTTTCATGATATATGCCTATAAGATTATGGACATAAATGATTTATTTTTTTATAGGGACAAGTACAATTCCAACTTTAACATTTACCTTATTTTCAATTTGAGTGATCAACCTTTTTTTCTCCCTTCTTTTCAAGTTCTCAACATTTCTAAAACCTTACAAAATAGAATTCATACAAATGAGTTAAATCTTTTGTCAAATCTATTACATGTATCAATTTTAAATTGATCCATAACAATTAATTCTATAATGATAATATATAGGATCACACGATAAACTAATGAAATAATATTAAATATATTTAATTATATAATAAAATATAACGATAAGAAAATATAAAGAAATAGATGAAACCGAAACAAAGGGGCTAACAAATGCACAAACTCCATCCACATAGATCCACTATCCCAAGGCAAATCATAAGTTAATACAAGATGGGCGAAAAAAATTAATTGATTCAATGGCACTCTTTATTTTCCTAGAAACGTTGAGGACTCAACGTTACTGACTGAAATACAAATATATATATATAAATAATGATGATTTCTTTTTTTATCAAAAAAAAAATAATGAAAATTCAAAGTATATTTTTCCCTTTTTTACGTTACGAGGACTAAAATAAAGCGCCAGAGCATAGAGTAAGTGATAAACTTCAACAGATACATAAATAACTTAAATAACCCGATGAAGACATAAAGCGTTTGATTGAATGTAACAAACACAAATCAAAGGAAATAAGAAAAAAGAGAAAAGAACCTTCTACTGCACTTATCAGGAAAAAGAACAAAATATAATCCAAAAAATTACCACCACCATCTGTCCCCTGGATGACGTCCCAAAGCTATCCACAATTTCATTATTAAAATGGTCCGAGCCCAAAATGTCATTTATAATAAAAGAACAAAAGAATAAAACTAGATTTCGTGGAGATCACAAGGGGATCAATATCCTTACGAAGTATGCACACGTTAACACCCGTATGATAACCATTGGGCAAGCGATGGCTTTCAAGTGTAAAAAGAAATCCACCACTTCGGAGATTAATTAACGAAGACAAAATACGAATTATGCCCCTTAATATTATTATTTTACAAACCCGATCGCACCTACACCTAGTTCGTACGTGTCCCTTTGCAATGAGAATCCCTTCACACTTTTATTTGTCCTGCTTTAGCATTAATACGTAAAATAACATTTAGCTGATCTGAATTATTCCTTTTGAATACTCTTACATATATTTGATGGCTGAAATTATATATATATATATATATGTGTGTGTGTGTGTGTGTGTAATAAATGGCATTATAATAATATCATGAGATAATATAAAAATTTAAATAATCTAAAGTTACTCCACAAATTGATGTAAATTAAGATAATTAAAATGGAGATAATTCATTTTTGTTCGATTATTATCATCATATATAGTAAGAGCGAGCAAGTAATTCTATCGTATAAGATACTTATTAGAATCAACTTGATTGGTTAGGTTCTAGCTAGGTAATTATGATTATTGGATAAGTTCTAGATAATAATTTTTTGAAACATATTCTCATAAGGTAGGATACCAATAAAAAGCCAAGGTACTCTATATCTACCTTGGAATCTGTATTTTAAAATATATAGGGTACGAGCTATAAGATCTCCACCATGTAAGTAATTAAATAAAATTAATAAATAAATGATACTATCTTATTAAAATAAAATAAAGTCTAGCTTATCAAAAACCCTAAACTAAACACTAATTAGTTCTTTTCCATCTACGTTTTATCTTTAATCTTTACTCGATCATCATTTTCTTTTTACTCCTTTCTCCATTGTTGCATCCAACATCTAGTAAAACTTATTTTCTATAATGGAAAAGTTTGTCTATTTTATGTTTGACAGAATATTTGGTATTATTATTAGAATAAAATTGGATTTTCTTAGGGTATAAAGAGATTATTTTGTTAATGTATATATTTCAAAGAAGAAAAATATTTTAGTTTAAATTTATTTTTTATTTCGTTTTCCATGTTATGTCTTCATCTTTTCATAATTAATTGTCCATATCATCATATCTATAATTATTGAATTATATAATCTTATAAATCTTTTATTCACATTTTAATGAACTTTGTAATCTCAAATTAACTATGATGTTTTCTACTTTCATTTTTTAAAACAGTGTACTTATTCTCTTAAATATCTATACAATATGATTATTACAAAATGAATATTTTATTTATATAAAGCATATTTTGTATAATACTTTCATAAAAATTCATCCACAATAATAATTGTTAAAGAACTATTTAAGGAAAAGAAAAATTAGCTGAAAATATACCTCAATTTACTCCATTCATTAGCGTTAATTGAAAGATTAACTAAACTTAACAATTGCTATTAGAAGGATAAAAAAAAAAAAAAGAAAAAAAATGGGTCAAGTTAATTTTATGTTTCAAAAAGAATAGTTATATTAAAATTTATAAGGAAAAAAAAAAATCTACAACTTCTATCGGTATAAGGTAGTTTTAAGATATTATAAGATAAGATATAAATAATAAAATTTTGGATCTTATACACATAGAATAATACATAAATAAATCTTTAGACACTCCTAATATATATAGCACCTCAAACGACTCCTGATATTTTGTTAATACCAAGCCCGTTACCAAGGAGAGCACATCGTAAGTTTTTATTCTGAAAATATCAAGACTATAATAATAGTTGTGTACTTTTCCGCTGATGCATGATCTATCAATATAGATATAATAATTAAAAAAGAACAACTCACGAACTTTTTTGTCTTATGATATTTCTTTTCAAAACCCACTGTCGGAATTGGAAAGAAACAGCCGCTTGTACAACTTAATTTAGTTGATGCCACCCAACCCCCAAAAAAAAAAAAAAAATGTTTATGATTAGTTCATAATTTTGCCTTTTTTATAAGAGAATTTAGATGCACAGAAACGAAAATTGGAAAAAAAAGATCTAAGATTTATTTATGATAGAGTCATATGCAAAGGATCATTTACTGGATACAGTTTAGTTTAATGAATTTACTATTTCATACGCAAACAAAATATTTGGTTTGATTGGAAGAATCCTCCAACCAAATCATGCTGGTCCTTGTTATTTAATGAACATCGATTTGGATAAATTACAAAAAGAAAAGATTTATTAATACTTTTAGTTATTTTATTGAGGGTAAAATAGTGAAATAGGAATTACCCTAAACAAATAGCGAAATAGGATTTAACGATACCTCTTCTTCTCTTTCTTTTTACTTTAAAAAAAAAAAAAAGATTCGAAGATTATTAAATTTTAAAGTTAAAAAGTCTAAATAACTAAACATAAAAAAGATGTATATCTACAATTTACCCTTGTAATTTTTCACCAGAGTTACTTAAATCCTCTCCACCCTTTCAATAACTTCTTTTCAAAAACGAGAGTTTTTTGTCACTTTTATTTAGAATGACAAATTTGGTACACTCAGCAGCAGGATGGACGGAAATTACAGACTGTAGCAACAAAATTAATAATGTTTTCTTTGGATGAATCAGTAATTCTCATTGAAACAAGAAAGTACTGCCGGATGGATAAGTTATTCTCATTAATAATGTTGAAAAGGTTTAATGATCTAATGACACTTCTAAGTTTTAAATTGCTAATCGGAACAAAATTTTAGTACTTGTTAAAAGTTATCCCCAAATATATACTGCTGAAAGTATTTTGGAATCCAACAAAACGTTAATTATAACATTATTCTAGTCATGATTGTTAAAATCACGATTCTACTATTTATTTAATGACATAAAATTAATAAAATTGTATAAAATCGTATAAAACCAATTGAATCGTAAGTTTATAATATCATACATAAAAGTTTATAATTTTACCAAAATATTTATATATAAACAATTTTATCATCATTATAACTAAAAAAAAGTTAGAAAATAAAAAATTTATAAAATCGTAGCTTTGACACGCAATTTTGATAAGACTCCAGTAACAACTAAATTATCCTATTGTTGTCTCCCTAAACTTCTATGTAAATGCTAACACATGCCATCTGTCTATTAAAGTTATAACTCTCCTCACTCTCTCATATATGTAAATCACGGATCCACTCCTTAAAAGAATTCCTTTTTCGATTTCAGTACCGGTGAATCTACCATGTTACAATAAAAGATGAATAAGTTCATTATTTTCCTACAAGACTGCAAATCTATCAATAAAAATCCAATTGTGTCACCAAATCAAAGTGGTCGAGTAGATATTAATTTGTCAATTTTTCTTTGGATAAATAATCTTTGACTTAATTTTCTTTTTCTTTTCAGTATCTCCTATATAAGATTATCTTATCTATTCTAAAATGCTATCGTGTAGACACATAACTGTTGAAGAGATATTTCTATGTGTCGAATTGCATTTTCACTTCCAACTTTTCAGTTGTAAATCCACTACGCATTTGTGTACAAGTTGTAATCTTACTTGATTTGAAACTGAACTTGTCTTCTTTGTTGGTATAAACATTCACCTCCATGAAGGATGTTTATTTTTTCATGTAATAACAGTGTAGATATGATTCCTTTTAGATTTGTATCCTTTCTATTTATATTTTGTCAATTTCACTTAATTTATCCTTTTAAAATAATATCAAGTGTAATAAATGGTTAAGTCTATAAGAAAATAAATGACATGACAATATTATCATAAGCTTATTAAAAATTTTAAGCAGTTTCAATCATTAATTCATGAATTATGGGAAATTAAGGAGATTAAAATTGAGAGAATGAATTTCTCACTTCTTTCCTTCCCCTTTCTCCACCGGAGTCATCTTACTTAGAGACTACCTTAATAGTATGACAATAAAACAATTAGAAGAAAATCCTAGATATCTTCTATCACAGCTGTCCATAAACAATTCTGATTTTTAAGTATGCCATGGTAGTGCAAGTGCCGTACTTTGTACATTGAAAGGATAGGAATGATTTGATAATGACAGATACCATTAAATAGGAGTCTTATTGCATGTATAAATATCGACCAAGCATGAGCTCATATGCCATACTATTTTGGAAGTAATAAGAATAGAATCCCCATAATATTGTTATATCATATCTTGTGTTGCCATGACGGGACACTATGGAGAATGGGGTATGAATATGATGGAAGAAGCATGGAGAAAAGGCCCCTGGACTTCCGAAGAAGACAGATTGCTCATTGAATATGTAAGGCTGCATGGTGAAGGAAGATGGAACTCTGTTTCCAGGCTCACAGGTAATAAAAATAGAGTAGGCGAAAGTGTTCCACAGGCTGAAAATCTATCAGGGAAATAAGTGGCCGAATGATGTGGTCATGTTGTGCAATGATGTAGACATCGTCTTGATTATGGAAATGAAAATAAAATCGAATTAGTTTGAATATCATGTTAGACATCCAATTATCATCCATTAGATACCGACTTTGCAACTTAAGCATGTTTAACTTCATTTAATGAAAAATTGGTTTATAAAATGCATAAAGGTACTAGGAACTATAAGATATTGAGAATTATCATACCTAGAATAGAAAAAAAAAAGGCCTATCGTGTTTTTATTTTTTTTTTATTATTATTATTTTTATTTTTATTAATCTTGATTTATATGTTAATCAACAGGTTTCGAAGGTCTTGTGTTTGGCTTTATGATTTTCACCTTTGTAGGAATGATATATATTTGAAAATTTCTGTTAATAGGGCTAAAAAGGAATGGGAAAAGCTATAGATTGAGATGGGTGAATTACCTAAGGCCAGACCTGAAGAGGGGGCAGATAACACCACATGAAGAAAAAATAATCCTCGAGCTGCATGCTAGGTGGGGAAACAGGTAATTTACTCTACTTTTAATGAAAAATAAGCAATAAATATTCACTACAATTACATGTTAGATCAGATTTAACCCAAAAAAATGGAGTGCTATAACTATATATATATATATATGTATATATGATGTTATTGAAAATAGGTGGTCAACAATTGCAAGAAGTTTGCCGGGAAGAACTGACAATGAGATCAAGAATTATTGGAGAACACATTTCAAGAATAAGGCAAAAGGCTCTCATGGAAACTCCGAAAAGGTGAAAAATGAGCGTATGCTACGAAGGCAACAGTTTCATCAACAATATCAACAGCAACAAATGACGTACCAGGCAGAGCAACAAATGCAACTCAATCATCAAACTGATGTTAAAAAAATCAACTCAATCCTGTCTTTAGTAAATGGACTAGACAACAAAGTCCCATATGTCCCTCAAGTATGGCAAGAAATAGACACTGTTTGCAACACCAACACATTTGAAGGACATGGTTTGTTTGAATCTTCTATGAATATTTGCTATGGTCCTGCACATGAGGCCTGGAATTACGGGGATTTCGCATGGGAAGGATTATGGAACTAGAAGATATCCCATATCGCATAACTTCCTTAAGGTCATACTATAGTCTCTTTCTGCTTTTTCACATATAACTTGCAATAATAGTGTTGTTGTAATTGCCGTAGAAGCTTCAAGTGGTGAAAAGCTTCTAATAAGCTAGGGCTTTTCATTGATATTTCACTTTGATTTAAGTCTTTGGGTTGCTAATGTATGCAATCCCATGTTGGTCGTTTCATTTAATTGTAATCTGTGAACTGAAAAGTCAATTTTGTATTGAGAAACTAGTTTGCATATATTCATGTTTCGGGTGATCAAAAGTGTAAACTAACACTTAGATACATAGAAAAGTAAAAGATTTTCAATAACAATCTTGGCAGATACTAATGACAATTAAAATATCACCATTTTGTATGTTAAAATTTTATTAATATTAGTTTCTTACTATTTCATTTATGCGGTATATTACTATGGTAAAAGGAGGTTGCTAATATTTAAATTAACTGGTTATTTTGTTGAGAAGGCACTACCAAATCCATCAATTGCAACACACTTCCTCACTTCGAATGGAACAGTATGAAAAGTAAACAACATAGTGTAAATAAGTAACTGCAATACACATATAATGACATTGTATTTAAGGAAAAAAAAATGGAATAAAAGTGACATATACCCTTTAAAATTATTCAATAAGAGAAATGATTCAATAAGTAATACACGCCATATATTATATACATATGGTGTGAATATCAACAAAATGTTGACATATATAATATGTACAAATCATATATGATAATTGATTTACAAATTATTTCTTTCTTTACAATTCATATCAATGTTTTATTAATATTTACATATTATGTATACATAATACATAGTATATAATACCTATTGAATTTTTTTTTTTTCATTCAACTATAAACTCACCTAAAATAAATTTACTTTCCTTATAAATTTTCAAAATATAAATATATATTCCACTGTTATTAAAACCTCAAAGCCACTTTTATATATATATACATATTCTTAAAAGATATGAAGAGTGTCATAGATCTAGAGTTTAGAGGTTCTACTCCTACTTGATCGATGATTTTAAAATATATCTAATAATTATCCCAATAAAAGCATCAACTGATTCATTAAATTCAAGTGAGTTTAAATAAGATTACCGTGTTACAAAGTTGAGCCACAAAATAATTAGTGTTACAAAGGTTCTTGAATTATGGATTTCAGTCATTAATATAGTAAAAATTCACGAAGTTGTTTTGAAATATAGCGTTTTATGTACCTCATTCACAAAATTAATAACTTACGTGAATTTACTACAAATGAATAACTTATTTGAATTTACCCTAACATAACTAAAAGACCCATAAAATCGGAGGTGATCTAGTTTTCTTTTATGGGGACACTGCCACTTTTAAATTTTCTTTTTCATTTTCCTTTTGCTGTCATTCTCTAATCCTTATTCCTATTATATTCGGTATTTATCCTTTGTTTTAGACTCCATCTCTTTTCTTTTAATATCTTTATGTGTTTCTTATTCATCGTGCAAAGTGGATCATTACACACATCAATTGACTCATGAAGAAGGCCTTAATATTCTGATTCTGGAGTTCTCCAAGATTACAGAAAGGACACGTTCTGTAGGGAAAGGTTGCGTCCAATGGAGATTTCATATTTGAAAGTGAACCTCTTCTTACTAGTAGGGAAAAGAAAATGAGTTTTTTTTTTTTTTAAAAAAAAATCAGGGAGATGCAGCCATGACCGGTGATGAGCTACGCCTTAATGGTACAGAAAATGGGAAACGAAGAAAGAAAACTGAAGAAGTGGTTTTCTCTCGCATCAGTTTCTGAGTTCAAACATGGATTGAAAATGTGGAAAATTATAATATGTCATGTATCCTTATAATTTACTGATATGTTAGACATTTAGATTTAACTTGCTAGCATCTTTTCATAAGTATCAATCATTACATCTATTGAATCTCCACAAAATAGCGTGGATGTTTATAATATCCTTAGTCCACCAACAATATAGAATGATCAATTTCTCACTTTATTTATACAATGGAATAAGTTCAAAAATAATTTATTAACAATTGTCTCAAGAAACCAAATTAACAAAACTCAACACCTCATGCCAACCAAACTTGATAAGTAACATAATACTAATGACACTGGCTAAAGAAGTATCTGGTGACTTCTCATGACCTAAGTAATAACATAAAGATAAAAGTAATGTCTAGCAACTCTTTTCAACATTTTTCACTACCTTACTCAAACTACACAACTCAATTTTCATCTTTATAATAGTAATCATATTAGTTTGCACATCCCCAAAATAATCAAACTCATTGTAATAATCCTGTTAGTCCTCGTAACCTTTCCTTGCATCTAAAATTAAGAATCTCCAAGGGGGTGAATAAAAGCCCAGCACAAGGTGAACAAAATACATGCACATGTAATATATAATGATTATACAATCACATACATTAACTGGCTTAACATCATTACATGCAACAACCACAGTTTATTATTTGTTATTAGGTCCATCAAGCAATATTGTTCTAGAGTCCCAGAACTTAGAGTAAGTTATGACTCTGGCACACAATACACACATACACACAAACATACCTAAATATTGGTATTGGGGTGACCTCAATACCTTAGGAATCAAAGATCACCTAATTTACCAGATCATTTCAAAGTGAGACTCCAATTAGGACAACATTGCACTAAAATCATTGGGGTGCTATCCCAAGGTTTGGTCCTCATGTACCCTTAAGCTTAGCTAATCATATGCAGCATGCTTATTTAAGCCAAGTATTGATTAAGTTCATTAATAGCCACTAATCCTATACATACAAAAGCAACATTCAAACCCCATACCTGACTGAAGAGTTTGCTCAAAGTCTGAAACAAGTGCCTCACAACTTGTTCATGTGAGAATAACACACTCACTTAATTTCTAGGTTCATCTAATATCATCTTTTAACTCAATAACATAACACTCACTTGCAACTCGTCACTCAAGGACCCTTGGTTGCTAGGAGAATAAGTTGGTTCAAGTTATGTTTAAGATGTCAATTCATATTTAGAAAAGTTTTGGAAAGGTTTTAGGATAGGAAAACATGCCCAAAAAACACTTAGGAACTTGAAGAAATGCCATTGCATGTAACAAGAGTCATGGCGTTTAGATGCTGTGACAAGTGACGTAGCGTCTGAACGCCATTGTTGAGAGAGAAGTCTATCCCCTAGCATCCTAATGCTAAGGGGGATGGTGTTCGGATGCTAGGTTATAGTCTGTACAATTTCGTATACTGCAACATGTACATATTATAGTGACATTTCATCCCGCAAAACTCCACCTCCTTCTGCCGATTTCAAAAACACCACTCCCAAATCGATAACCCAATAACCACTCAACTTCACGCCATTCTAAACAACCCTTAAACACATTTCTATGTGTAAAACTCATATTAAACCTTTGCAAATCACATGAACAATTCTCAAAAAAAAAAAAAAAAAGAAAGAAATACAACACATAGTCTAACAACAAATCATACCTTTAGAGATCTAAAATTGGTGCTTTTACCACTGAGATTACACTATAGGACACTTGTAGAACCACCTTTGACTTGTTTTTCATGGTACCCTGTAGATAAAAATGAATTTCTTAAGAGATTCAACCAAGAACCTAATAGGAATTGATCTAACCAACCTTACCTCAAGGTCTTCCACCTTAATTTCTATTTCACCACCAAAGATCTACTATAGAACTCCCAATAAACCCTCTCAAATTCATTTTGGTTGTAGCCTTATGAGGAAAAACGAGTTTTCATTGAGAACTGTTAGAATTCTATAGTAAAAAAGCACTCCATAGCCTTACCTTGGTTTTTCCCAATTTGATCTCGCTAAATGTTGTTGTTTCACTTCCTTGCTTCAAGATTTACGAGAAATCCTAGGTGAAAGTGTTGCGTAAGTATAGGAAGAGTAAAGAAGGGTTCTAGAGAGTAGCATACGACTTTATATACTTACAATTCATGGACAATTTCTATGCCTAAACTACCCTTACAAGATATTAACAATACCAACCATGCCCTTAATGCATTAACACCATTTATTTATTTTCTTTTTATTTGGATTTTACAGCTCTTTTGCCTTTGCAAAAACTTTCGTCCTTAAAAATTGAAAATTTACATACCTTTCTCTTAAAACAACTTTAGGTACCTTTGTCTTGTTTGTTCTTCTATTTCCCAAGTTGCTTCCCTTTCTGAATGACTTGCTCATTGAACTTTAATATAGGGTATCAAACTTCTTCTTAGTTCTTGGACCTTAGTGTTTGCAATCTTTATGGGCTACTCTATAGTAGACAAGTCTGGTTGCAACTCTAAGGTTTCCAAGTTTACTACCTATATCCGGTGCTATTATATCTCTTGCTCTGGATTGGGTTTGAACTTTCTCAACATAGACACATGAAAAACATTATGAATGCCTTCTAATCTAAGAAGAAGCT
Source organism: Lumnitzera littorea (assembly GCA_024138015.1). NCBI lineage: Eukaryota > Viridiplantae > Streptophyta > Magnoliopsida > Myrtales > Combretaceae > Lumnitzera > Lumnitzera littorea. Next base: position 33,933,784 of record JAMXBB010000004.1, on the reverse strand, counting down.
CCATGCTACATTCCCAATTCTCTCTATAACCTTGAAAGGTTTAACATACCTTGGAGATAATTTCCCTTTAAGCCTAAATCTGAAAATTCCTTTAGCTAGAGATATTTTCAACAAAACTTCATCTCCTACTTGAAACTCTAAAGAGCATCTTTGCTTATTATCATAACTCTTCTGAGAACTTTGTGCAGTTTGCATTCTCTACTTAATTGGTCTTACTTTGTCGACTACCTCATGTACTAACTCTAGACCTAGAACTTGCCTTTCTCTTACCTCATCTTAGTTAATGGGTGATTTGCACTTCTTATCGTATAGGGCATCATAAGGGGCCATTGGAATGGTTTCCTAATAGCTATTGTTATAGGAAAAATCAATTAGGGGTAGGTGTTCATCCCAGTAGCCTCCAAAATTAAGTACACATGCTTGCAACAAGTTGTCGAGTATCTATATAGTTATCCCTAATTACTTATTAATTTGAGGGTACAAGGTGGTACTAAACTAAAACTTTGTACCTAAGGCCCTAAGTAAACTCCTCTAAAACCTACCAACAAATCGTATGTCCTTATTTGATGTAATCTTCACTAGTACACCACGTAACCTGACCACTTCCTTGATATTTATCTTGGCCAACTTTTCCTGTAAGTAATTGATGTTAATAGGGATGAAGTGAGTTGATTTCATTAGTCAGTATACGACTACCCAGGTTGCATCATGTTTACTTAGAGTCTTTCTTAGCAATGTCACAAAATCTATAGTGGCCTATTCCCATTTCTACTTTAAAACTGGTAACAGCTACAATTCACCCGCTAACCTTCGATGCTTAATTCTAATATGCTAACAAGTTTGTCACCTCAAGACATATTCTATGATCTCCCTCTTCATATTATTCTACCAATAGTATACCTTTAGGTCTTCGTAAATCTTTATGTTACTCAGGTATAATGTATATCCTAATTAGTGTACTTCTTTCAACAGTTTACTCCTTAACTCTAGCCGCACAGGTATACACAACTGAACCTTATACTTGAGTACTCCGTCGGCATCTACCGTGAACTCTACTACCTTTCCTATTTCCATCCTCCTTTTTATCTCTTAAATACCTTCATCTTCAGCTTGAGCCATCTTAATCCTATCTACTATCGTGGGCTGAATTTGAATATTCACCAATCTAACACTTACTTCTTTAGTCAAAATCTTCAAATCTAGGCTCCTCATATCCTTTAGTAACGACCTCTGTGTTGTTATAAGATTGGCTAAATCCTATGTCACTTCTTACTCAAAGCGTTAGCTATGACGTAAGCTTTCCTAAGGTGATACTATATGTCTAAATCGTAGTTCTTTATCAACTCTAGCCACCTTCCCTACCTCATACTCAAATCTCACTGGGTGAAAATGTATTTTAGACTCTTATGAATAGTATGCACCTTACCTCTTTCCCTTACTAAATAGTACCTCTACAGTTTCAAGGCATGAACCATTGCTGCTAACTCTAAGTCGTGGACCGGGTAGTTTTTCTTATAAGGCTTGAGTTGACACAACACATATGCTCTCATTCGTCCATTCTACATCAACATACACCTTAGTCCCTGAATTGAGGCTTCATTATCAATCACAAACTCCTCTTTATTACAAAGTAGAAACGACATCGAGGCTGTTACAAGTCTTTCTTTCAACTACTGAAAACTCTATTCACATTTGTCATCCTAATTAAATTTCACTTCTTTTTTAGTCGATTGAGTCAAAAGAGCTACCAGTTTAAAGAATCCTTCCACAAATTTTCTATAATAACCGACCAATGTTAAAAAGCTACTAATCTTTGTTACAGTTTTTGGTCTTAACCATTTCACTACGACTTTTATCTTCTTTAGATCCACTAATATAGTGAACTAGGAAGGCTACTTGATCCAACCAAAACTTGCTTTTGCTAAATTTAGCATACAACTTCTCTACCCTCAATTTACTTAGTATGAATTCAAATGTTGCTCATGTTCTTCTCTTCTTTTAAAGTATATGAGAATATCATCTATGAAAATCACTATAAACTTATCTAGATACTCTTGAAATGCCTTATTCATGAGGTTCATAAACATTGCAGATGCATTAGTGAGGTCGAATGGCATAACTAAGAATTCATATAGCTCATATTTGGTTTGAAATGTTGTCTTCTCCACATCTTCTACTTTCACCTTTAGCTGGTAGTAACATGACCTCAAATCTATTGTTGAAAATAATTGTGCCCTTTGCAAGGTGAATAATCAAGTGTGTGCTCTCATCATAGATAGTGGAAGCTATATCAATGTAGCATTAGTCGATCTTATTTTAAAACTGAAGTTGCCGACTGTAACACATCCAAGGCTGTACAAGTTGCATTGGTTGATTGAAGAAGGAGCATTATATGTTATTCAGTAAATACTATTGCCAATCACTATTGGGAACTACTTTGATCAAATTCTCTACAACGTACTACCTATATGTGCTTCCCACGTGTTGCTAGGTAAACTGTAGTTATTTGATAGGAGAGTCATTCATGATAGCCACAAGAACACATATATGTTCGAGAAGGATGACCGAAAGATCACACTGAACCCAATGCCATCAAGAGAAGTTCATAAGTTGTAGATGAAACTTGCTCGCAAATTGAAGAAGACTCTAGTAATGAGTAGGGCTAAGCTCCGAGAGGTCATCAAAGTAGATAAGCTGACCCTTATGTTGGTCAAGCAACTTTTAGAAATGAAGGAGTAGGATGAGCTCCCCTAGGAAGTCAAAGACTTGCTAGACAAGTATGCCAACCTATTCCTAGAATAGTTACCTAAAGTATTGCCCTTGATTCGACGCATAGAGCACTACATTGACTTTGTACCTAGTGCCACATTACCGAATAAGCTTGCCTATTAGATGAATCTCGAATAGGCTTTTGAGCTCCAACGTTAAGTCAATGAGTTGCTCGAGGGAGGATATATCAGAGAGAGTCTCAGCCCATGTGTTGTGTTGATGCTTCTAGTGTCAAAGAAGGATAAAACCTGGCGGATGTGTGTAGACAGCTGAGACGTGAACAAGATCATGGTCAAATATAGGTATCCAATCCCGAGGCATAAAGACATGTTAGATGAATTAAGTGTAGTAAGTTCAGTTTCGGTTTTCTTAATTTAATTTATATTAAACCTAACCCGCTTAATATAAATTACTTGACATTAAACTAAGGAAAAGAAATTTTTTTTTAAAAAAAAATTGGAGTTGCAAATTAGTTCAATAGGTAAAAAATAAAATTAGGGTTTTCGAATAGGAAAATTGTAATTTGACCACTAGTTTGTGGATATTCTAAAAACTTAATTTTTTAAAAAAATTGAACTAAAAAATCGGGTTGGGGGATTAACTTATTAAGACTAAGTCACCATGTGAAAATTAAAAAAAAAAAATTTAGAGGCTTTATTTTTGTCATTATTGTAAAAATATTAGAAAAAATATCTAAATTCACAAAATGTAACTAAAAACGATTTTTTATTACGAATTTCTAAAGAAAAGGGAAAATATTCTTTATGTTTTATTTTTAGACAGTTGCCCTAAAGGTATCTATATACTAGCTACTCGGGATCAAATTAACTATAGTTCATTTTTATAAAATTTTTAGTGAGTGGGTTATTTTTATATTAAAAATCGAGTCAAGTTTACGTTCTTTTATCAATTTATTATTTTAAGAAAAAAAAAAAACCTAAGAAATGTAATTTTCCCGAATTAAATAGAAAAAACCTAACTAACTAAATCTTTTTGAAAAAAAACTTAATTTAGATCTTTTTTTTTTTCCAAAACCCCTATGTGTAAAAAATATATATATATATATATATATTCATTTTTATTTTTTAAAAAACATGATTTACAAAAAACTTAATTTCACTAATTATTTTTTAAAAAAAGTTGTAATAATAATTAAAACCTGTACTTAAACATGAAATAAATTAATAAAAATATAACTAATAAAGTAAATTAATGAAAATAATAATAAAATTTTTTTTACCTAGATTAGATCTTGTACTCATGCACAGCTACTGTGTTGGGTGATACATGGGCGATAGTGAATGATAGCATAGGCGACACTGGGCGAGGACGTAGCTGAAAGCACGGGCGAGCAAGGGGCGATAGTACGGGCAATCATAGGCGAAAGATTGGGCGAGCAAGGGAGAGGATTTGGGTGACAGCATGGGCGAGGATTGGCATGTCCACGAGTGACAGCAATGGGCGAGTGACTAGCAAAAGAGGGGCATCAACATGGGTGATCACAAGCAAGAGCTTAGGTGACGTGGGTGAGGATTGAGCGTATACGACGATAGGTTTGGGCATGAGTGACGATGCTAGCGAAGGCCTGGGCGATGTGGGTAAAGATTGGGTATACGTGGCGGTGGGTTTGGACGTAAGTGACAATGCTGGCGGTAGCTATGGCAGCATTGCTAGCGGTGCTGTGGTGTTATGGTGGTGTTATGGTAATGTTGTGGTATTGTACGTAGTGGCGCACTGTGGTTTGGGTAATAGCGCGTGGTGGTTGTGTAGTGGCACGTAGTGACATATGTTGGTTTGGTGTTTGTGAAGGAGTGTGATTAAGAGAAAAAACCTTTTCAACTTTCCCGTCGACGTGCTATTTATAAACTCAAAATCAAATCTTTCATATTGAAGATACAATTATGATTTGTTAAGGATTTACCTTAATTTCTAGAAACCTTAATTTATTTTAGGCCTTTTTTATTTTTTTCAAGGTCTAATTTGATCCAATTAAATATAGCCTGATAATTTAATAAATCCTAATTTGAGCCCCTAAATTAGATGAATTTTTATTCTATATTAGTCTGGCCTAAAATTAATTAAGCCTATATTGTTAGTTGATCCAACAATTCAACTCATGACTCAACTTACTACGACCTAACTTGATTTTCTTTTTCTATTTATTTATTAACCTGGCTTAATTAATCAAAAAATAAAAAGTTGGCAAAAATGAGGTGTCTATAGCTACCTCTCTTTGTAGTGAAGTTCAATTAGAACTTTGCTACAATGACAAAAGAGATACTCATTTTGCTAGACTTGAATTGGATAATCTGAAGAGAATAGATCTCTTTAAGATTTCTCTTTGTTTTGGTAGATAACCCAAAGAGGATAGATCTCTTCAAGACTCATTTTAGTTTAATTCAAAAAGGATAGATCTTTTCAAAAATTGATTTCACTTTAGTAACCCGAAGAGGATAGATCTCTTCAAGATTTGTTGTAACTTCAATGACTAATCTGAAGAGGATATATCTCTTCAAGATTCGTTTTAGTTAATCCAAAGAGGATAGATCTCTTCTAGATTAATTTTGGTTAATCCGAAGAGGATAGATCTCTTTGAAATTTGTTTTAGTTGATCTGAAGGAGATAGATCTCTTCTAGATTTAACTTGGTTAATCTGAAGATGATAGATCTCTTCAAGATTGGTTTTAGCTATTCCAAAGAAGATAGATCTCTTCAAGAATGGTTTTGGCTAATCCGAAGAGGATAGATCCCTTCAAGATTCATTTTTTATTGATCTGAAGAGGATAGATCTCTTCAAGATTCATTTGGGTTGTTCCAAAGAGGACAGATCTTTTTTAGATTCCTTTTGGTTGATCCGAAGAGGATAGATCTCTTCGAGATTCATTTTGGTAAATTTGAAGAGTGTAAATCTCTTCAAGATTTGTTTTGGCTATTCCGAAGAGGATAGATCTCTTCAAGATTTGTTTTTTGTTGATCTGAAGAGGATAGGTCTCTTTGAGATTGGTTTCAAAAACTAATTTAATTCTTCTAAATATCTCTTTCCAAAGAATTTTAAGATTATTTTTTCTGGGACTAAAGAATTTCTTAAATAGCAACTAATAGGCATGCTTAAATCAACTCCTGATATTTACTCATTCAATCAGTAGAATTTCACCAAAGGACTGTAATTGCTTCTTCTTTCTTTTTTCCTCTTTTCTTTTTTTTTTTTTCTCTTTCTCTGAAATCTCCTAAACTTTTGAGTCTTGTAAGTAGACCATGCTCATGGTTTGAATTTGCTTTATTTGATACTAAATTTCAATTTCCACTCTTCATGACTTCTGAACAATAAATCTCTTTTCAAAGAAAACATGATTAAATTATTAAGAACATTCGATTTCATTTTTTTCCTAGTGATTCATTGGTGAGGGATTGCTATTTAAGTGTATGAGGCTAAAAAAACATGGTACTTAAGGGTTTATTGGTAAAGTGTTTGTTGGTCAATGGTCATCCAAATTCGAAAACATTCATGGATATCGACTTTACTTGTAAATGATGAAAGATTAACCATAAACTATTCAAGAAAAAATTGAAATCTTTATTGAACTCAGTTTTCATGGATAATATAACTTGACTGCATCTAAATTCACTAGTCTCCTTAATTCCAGGCCATACATCTCTGTTAACAGTGATGCACTTCCTAATAATACCCTTTTCACCACATAAGGGCCTTCATAATTTGGAGTAAACTTGCCTTTAGGGTCTTTTGCATTTGGTAATACTTTCTTTAACACCGAGTCTCCTTCTTTGAAGTATCTCGGGCGCACTTTCTTGTTAAAAGCTCAGATCATCCTCTATTGGTAGCATTGACCATGACATATTGCCACAAGTCTTCGCTTATCTAGGAGATTCAAATGCTCCATTTGCTTCTTCACCCACTCTGCTTCATCAAGCTGAGTTTCTGCCATTACTTGGAACAAAAGGTATTTCTACTTCTATTGGTAGTATTGCTTCAATTCCATACACCAATGAAGATGGTGTCGCACCAGTAGAGGTTTTGACTGAGGTTATGTAAGCCATGAGGGCAAAGGGAAGCATCTCATGCTAGTCTTTATAAGTGATCACCATCTTCTCAATGATCCTTTTGATGTTCTTATTAGCAGCTTCAACTACCCCATTCATTTGAGGTCAATATGGAGTTGAGTTTCTTTGATTGATCTTGAATTAGTGGCACATTTCATCCATTAACTTGTTATTTAAATTTGTCCCATTGTCTGTAATAATTGACTCGGGTGCACCATATCTCACAATAATATCTCTTTTTAGGAATTTGACCACTACTCCTTTAGTTACCGTAGCATATGACGTTGCTTTTACCCACTTGGTAAAATAGTCAATTGCAACTAAAATGAATTTATGCCCATTTGAAGCTGTTGGCAAAATTGGTTCGATTATGTTAATTCCTCACATTGAGAAAGGCCAAGGAGCCAACAACACATGCAATTCTTGGGGAGGAGCATTGATTTTGTTAACATACACCTAACATAGGTAACAGTGCCTTATGTGTCTAATACAATCTGATTCCATCATCATCCAAAAATATCCCATTCTCATGATCTTTTTTACTAACATATACACATTTATATGAGGACCACAGACTCCTTCATGCACTTCTTTCATCATTTTCTTAGCTTCTTCTTCATCTACACACCTTAACATTGTTGCATCTGGTGATCTCTTGTATAACGTGGCTCCACCTAACAGGAAATGAGTAGCCAATCTTTTTAAAGTGTTTCTGTCTTTTCTATCAGCATCTTTAGGAAACTCATCTTTTTAAAGTAACCTTTTGATATCATGATACCAAGGTTCTTTTGATTCCTTCTCTTCAACTATAAGGTAAAAAGCCGATTTTTCTTCCACCTCAATCTTCAAGGGCTGAATTTCTATCTCATTTGTGACTTTCACCATTAATGCTAACGTAGCCAATACATCGGCAAATTGATTTTAGATCCTTAGAATGTAAGTGAATGAAATCTTCTAGAATTTTTCAATTAGCTTTCTTAAATGTTCATAATAAAGTATCAATTTCTCATCCTTCGTCCTATATTCTCCTAAGATTTGGAGAATTATAAGGGAAGAGTCTCCATATACTTCAAGCTTTTGTTTTCCCAAATCTAATGCCATTTTGAGCCCCAAAATGTAAGCTTCATATTCTTCTATGTTATTAGTATATGGAAATGTTAATCTTGTTGCAATAGGGAAATGGTTATCCTTAGGTGATACTAATACTGCTCCTATCCCATACTTAAACATGCTGGTTGCTCCATTAAAATACATCTTCCATCCCAATTTCTCACCATTCGATTCATTTGCCATCATCACATTTTCATCAGGAAATTGTGCCTCTGAACCATCATCCTCACCTTTTAATGGGTATTTTGCTAAATGATCAGCCATTGTCTGTCCCTTGACTGAATTCTAACTTACGTACTTGATATCGAACTTAGAGAGTAGCACTGCTATTTTGATATTCTCCCAATCAATGTCAGCTTTTTTTGCTAAATACCTCAATGAGTCATGTTTCGTCAACAACTCTATTGAATAATAAAGAGTGTATTGCCTGAGCCTGTGCATCACCCACACTAAGGCACAATATATTCTTTCCACTTTTGAGTATTTTTGCTCGCCTTCTGTGAACTTCTTGCTTAAATAATATATAGGATGCTCTTTTCTTCCCGTTTCATTTTTCTATCCCAACATGCATCCCATCGACTCAGCAAGAATCATTAAGTAAAGGATCAAGGGCCATCCCAGTATAGGAGTGACTTATACAAGAGGATTTATGAGATACTCTTTGATTTCAGCAAATGTTCGCTCACATTCTTCATCTTATTCGATGGCCTCATTTTTCCTTAAAAGTTTAAATAACGGTTTACATCTATCAGTTAATTACAATACGAACCAAGCAATGTAATTCAACCTTCCTTACAGTCTCTGAACTTCTTTTACAGTCTTAGGTGTTGGCATGTTTACGATTGCCTTAACTTTATCTAAGTCTACTTCGATTCCTTTTCTACTAACTACAAAACCCAACAATTTGGTTGAAGTTACTCCAAAGGTGAACTTTTTTGGATTTAACTTCAGTTGAAACATCTTCAATCGCTTAAATAACTTTCGTAAAAAATCTATATGATTTTCATCCTCCTTAGATTTAGTGATCATATCATCCACATAAACTTGGATCTCTTGATGCATCATGTCATGAAATAAGGCAACCATAGCACGCTGATAAGTTGCCCCATTGTTCTTCAACCTAAAAGGCATTACACGATAACAAAACGTTCCCCAAGTGGTAACGAAAGTTGTTTTGATTTTATTTTCTTCTACCATTTTAATTTGATTATACCTTGAGAAACCATCCATAAACAAGAAAAGATGATTCTTGGCTGTGTTATCCACTAATATATCAATATGAAGTAAAGGAAAGTTATCATTTGGTGTTGCCTAGTTTAAATCATGAAAATCTACAAACCCTAACTTTGCCATTTTTCTTCAACATTGGTACCACATTGGCTACCCATTCAAGGTAATCTAACACTTCTATGAACCTAACTTCTAACAACTTCTTCACTTCTTTTATTTTGAGGAGTATATCCGGCCTAAATCATCTAAGTTTTTGTCTTTTTCGGTTTAATTTCCTCCTTAGTTGGCAATTTATGAACTACAATAAATGAATCTAAACCAAGCATATCTTCATAAGACTAAGCGAATATGTCTAAGTATTCTAATAGCAATTGTAATAACTCCTATTTCTAATCATCCGTTAAATTACTGCTAATTTTCAAGTTTCGTAGATTTTCTTCTATTCTCATATTAATCTCATCCATCGATTTATCAATAATTACTCTACCCTATTCATATTGATGCTAATTCTCTTGAATTTCTTTTGGAGTCTTAATATCATCTTTGACGTCTAACCCAGCATGGTCGAAGGTGATATTGGTACTTTCATTGTTTATATGTGCGAGATATCCATTACGTTCATCATTTTTATTGGATCTGAAGAGTAAAGAAAAAAAAAAAGAAAAGGACAACGAATAAATAATAAAGAAGAATTGATAGAAAGAAAGAAATGACTTTTACTGAATGAATGATTCAAATTGTGTGAAAGGAAAAGTCTAACTAATCTGACTAATTATCAAAATCGAATGTTCCTAATTAATCTAAAATTTGCATTTCTAAAGAGACCTGTTAATGGGAACAAAAAGCCAGTTGCATAAGGAAACTGGTATGCCAATATCTTCCTTCTCGTCTGGACCAATGTTGCATTGTTGAGTCAAGGCCTTAGATAGATTGGTTACCTTAGGTTCTTGAACACTAGCTAGTACTAGGAATGTCTGGTAGATGTTTAGAAAGTCCATGTGAGCATGGTACAGCTAATCTCTTCTCTTGCTTCTAGTTTTAACCTTCATTTCTTGAATCTCCTCTTCAGTAGGCTCATACCTAAGCCCAAATGTTCTAATCTACTGCTTAGGCTGTTTTAAATAACCATGTGCCCCCTATCTTGCTTCTTCAATCACACTAACTTTATCAAAAATCTATAACCTTGGCTCTTCCAATTCTTCATCCTCGACATAAGGAATAGTAAATCTCATATTCTTGCTCCCCGAGAATAGTAACCAATTGCTCATTGGCTATGAATTTCACTTTTTGATGTAGACTGGACTGAATTGCCCTTGTTGAATGAATCTACGGTCTTCCTAACAGAAGGTTGAAAGTTCACAGTATATCTAGAACTTAAAAGGGAATAGTGAACATTTTTGGGCCGATCTCGACTTACAACCCAATTTCTCCAATTATTTCTCTTTTTTATCCATCAAAAGCTCCTACTAAAATTGAGCTGGGCTTTATCTCAATTGCATTGACTCCGAGTAAATTTAGTGTCGCTAAAGGACATACATTCAATGAAGACCCATTATGATGGGAATCAACCTCCGATTATGTCCAGGCCGAGGTCGACCTGTTCGAAGCCGATGCTGACCCTCTAGAAGAAGATGTCTACTTGTTCCAACCTAAGGCCGAATAGTTCAAGGCTGAGGCCAAACAGCTTTCATCGAGGCTAAATAAATGATAGAAGGCCGAAGGGAAGAAAAGGAGCCACTTAACAACAAGCCTATCATTTACTAAGAAGATGAGATACCATAAGGTTGAGTACTTGAGACTTAAGAACCACTCGGCACAGCATCAAGAGATTCATGCCGACTGATTCTAGGGCTCAGCAATTATGGGCCAACCTGGTGTCTCGGCCAAGCCACATGAGACTTTAGGGACTCCTTCCCGAACATATACATGACAAGTGACTACATGCTGACTTCTGTAAAATGTACAGTTTTGTATTCTTATATATGTTTTCCCTTATTTTATTTGTAGGCCCAATTCTTTAGGGTTTAAGGCCTTGTACGTTATTTACAATTTTGCCACTAAGGTTTGGGACTTGCTATAAATAGTAAGATTTATACTAACAAATGGATAGAGACAGATAGATATAGACATATATAGAAGAATATACAAAGAGTGAAATTTTTCTCTTTCGAGTAAGGCTGTACTTAAGCTAGTAGAGCATGCGTTTTCCGGATTATTGAGTGTCATTTAGTCTCTTTAATCTCTCCCGTGTTCTTATCAATCTTATTCTTAGGATTGTAGTGAACCCCTTCATTTGAATTGATTAGTAAGTTATATCTAAATCTCATTTGAATCACGAGCGATATTTAGTGTTCATGAGTCATATCAAATGCTATTTCAAGCTCAAACCCTTAAATGTGTTTGTGTCTTGTTGAGTTATATCCATTCACATTCATAGTCAAAAACCTTCATGTTCTTTGTACCTATTTTCTTTTGAATACCCATCCTTACTCGTTCCAAATCTACTGCCGTTTCTTCTTTTGAATTCATTCCTTATCATATTGTTATCAGAACTTTAGGGAATCACGTGTGCTAGTGTTCTCCAAAGAAGATTTGTGGTTCTAACATTTCTGTTAATTATTGTTCTGTAGTGTAACGTACTGTTCATAGTAGACATAAGTAGCTACAGAAGTCAAGTGGTGGTTGTTTTTAGGTTGCTATTACTGTGTTTTGTTGTTTGTTCAATTTTCTGGTAAATTACTATATGAACAAGAATGTCGAAGAATAGTGTCAACAACACTAGTGATAATCTTTGTAGAAGCATGAGGCGTCGTGTTGACAACTTAGAATATCAAATTTAGAATCTCACCAACTCTATCCAAGAACTCATTGGATTAGTTAGAGGCCACAGACGAGATGGCCAAGAGGAAAGAAGGGAGAGAACGCTCACAAGTAAAAGTAGCTCTAATGAACTTGATCATGATGATCGATAGTAGAGAAGAGCTGTTAAGCTAAGAAGGAAAGGAAACCAACCCGAGCCGAGAAGGAGAAATGATATGAGTGTTGACTCCGAAACAAATCAAGAAGCCCGGAGAAGAGAGCCAAGGCTGAAAAGGAACATGGCTAAGTAGAGCTTGAATAGAAGTAGCTGATCCAAACTAAACCGACCTGCTAAGAATGAAAGGGACGAACCCTAAGCACCTAGCTAAGGACTTGACAATGTTATGTTGAAACTGTCAACTTTCTATGGAATTAGTTGACCTGAAGAGTTCCTTGATTAGGTTCCTTGAGTTGAGAAATTATTTGAGTGCTACGAGTGTGATGATCGAGCAAAGGTTAAGTTGGCTTGATTATCCCTTATTGAATATGTGAGTCTTTGGTAGGATAAGCTAGTTGCTAAGTGAGATACTGAAGGAGAGGAGCTAATCATAACTTATAGGCTCATGAAAAGATTGATGAACCAATGCTTCATGCCAACTTATTTCAAGCAGGAGATGCTCTATGCCTTCTAGCACTTGAGATAGGGCTGAAACATTATTGAAGAGTACTTGTAGGAGTTTGAGACCTTAATGACAAGATGTGAAATTGTTGAGCCACAGGACCATACCATTGCCAAATTCCTGAGTAGACTTCGAGATGACATTGTTAACAAAGTTGAATTGCAGCAGTTCAACTCTCTGGATAAGCTAATTAATTTGGCATTAAGAGTAAAAAGGTAGAGGAGAAGAAGGCATCGGAAGCCGAGTAGCTGACCTCAATAAGGTAGCCTTGAGCTTGAGAGGTATGTCGAGAGAAGGCAAGAAAAAAAGATGGAGAAAGGAGAGCCTAGCCAACTAACCCATGCCAAAAGCATTCGGAAATAAGGCTTAAGAAGTGAAGTGCTTCAAGTGCTTAGGCTATAAACATATTGTGTCCCAATGCCCAAACAAGAGAGTCATGGTCTTGAAAGGCAAAGGGCCCGAGGCTCAAATCGAGAGTCAGAGTGACAAGAGCTTAGACAACCAGTTGATAGAAGAAGATATCTATCCCGAAGACCTAGATGAACTCTTGGTTAAGCAATATGAGCCGACTTGAAGGCAAATCCTAGATAAAGGGAAACTTTGTTTCATATGTGGTGCTTGGTGCATGAGAAGACTTGTTCCCTAGTTATCGATGGAGGTAGCTACACCAACATTATCTTTACCGAGCTAATTGAAATGATGAAGTTGTTGACTTACCTGTACCTTCGACCCTATAGATTGAAGTGGTTTAATGACAAGGGTATGGTCCATGTACATAAGCATACTTGGATTACAATCAGGGCAAGATAGTATGAAGATGAGATTGAATTCGATGTGGTCCTTATGAATGTCGTGAATTTACTTCTTGGCCAACCTTGGGAGTATGATTGGAAAGTCATCCATGATGGCTTCCTCAACACTTATACTATTCAAAAGGATAAGAGGAGCTATTTTTTGACCTCCATGAGTGTTGAGGAAATCCAGAAACACTCGGTACCCATGGTGAAGAAAAAAGGGAAGAGAAGTTTATTTGGCATCTCGGCCTGTGCTCAACACTTAACGTTAAGGATGACTTCCTTTCAAACCTACGGTAATAATGGGAATCATCCTCCGACCTATCTAAAGCTAATGCCAACCCTCTAGAAGAAGATGCTAACCTATTTTAACTCGAGGTTGAGCAAATGATAAAAGGCTAAGGGGAAGGAAAGGAGTCACTCGGCAACAAGCCTATCATCTACCAAGAAGATGAGATACCATAAGGCTGAGTACTAGAGACTTAAGAACCACTCGGCACAACATCGAAAGATTCATGCCGATTGATTCTAGGACTTAGCAATTATGAGCTAACCTTTCTAGTATCTCAGCCAAGCCACGTGAGACTTCAAGGACTCCTTCCGGAACCCACACATCTAACTGCTGACTTCGTTCGATTCGGATACTACTACTCCTAAGACATGCCAAGTGACTACATGTTGACTTCTATAAAACGTACAGTTTTGTATTCTTGTATATGTTTTCCCTTATTTTATTTGTGGGCTCGATTCTTAGAGTTTAAAGCCTTGTACGTTATTTACAATTTTACCACTAAAGTTTAGGACTTGCTATAAATAACAAGATTTGTACTAATAGATGGATATAGATAAATAGATATAGATGTATACAAAAGAATATATAAAGAGTAAAACTTTCCTTTTTCGAGCAAGGCTATACTTAAGTTAGTAGAGCTTACGTTTGCTAGATTATTGAGTGTTGTTTACTCTCTTTAATCTCTCCCGTGTTCTTATTAATCTTATTCTTAGGATTGTAGTGAACCCCTTCATTTGAACCGATTGGTGAGTTATATCTAACCCTCATTTGAATCTCGAGCAACATTTAGTATTCGTGAGTCGTATCGAATGCTATTTCGAGCTTAAACCCCTGATTGTGTTTGTATCTTGGTGAGTTATATCCTTTCACATTCATAGTCAAAAACCTTCCTATTCTTTGTACCCATTTTCTTTTGAATACCCATCTCTATTCAGTCTAGATCTACTACCGTTTCTTCTTTTGGATTCATTCCTTATCACATTATCTATTAGAACTCGAGCAATCACTTTCCCTATATACTTAACTACTATGAAAAGGGCCTTTGTGTGCTGGTCTTCTTCTTAACCTAGCTCCTTAGGCGAGAATGAAATCTGATCCATTGCAATTATTGAGTTTACCACTAGCCCCAGTTTTTTAATAGAAATCCCTTCAAGTACTTTAATACCCTTTAGAATTTTGATTAATGCCTCTTGATGAGTATTTGATGACAACAGCAGGCCCCATTAGAGAGATTTGGGCTGGTACTTTGGCTAACTGATCCGTTATCTTATATTCTTCGGCCTTCACTATTTTCTTGACAACATTATGATCTTTATCATCCGTATCCTTAAAGATCTTTTGAGAAGCCTCTTTTACAATAGACTTCCTCTTAGCTTCCTCATTTTGATCATAAAGTCGTCTCGAGCATGTAAGCCCACCGACCATAGGTGATGAGACCCTGGTTGTTTGATTCACCACCTAGTAATCCAAAGGTGCTGCCTTGTAATTCTTGGGGCTATTGGAACATTAAAAGTAATCTTCTTAGGCTTTCCCAATTCCTCAACCTTCTTTGTCTTCCCATCATACTCAAAAACTAACGGCTTAAGCTCGTCTTTAATCATTCCAACCATCTCAGCCATCTTCTTAGCTTCTATAATAAGTCTATCTTCTTCCTCAAATTCTAGACCCCATCTAGTGGGTGGGGCGTCAGCGTATATGGCAGGTAAACCGATGTAATCCACTAAATACTCAAACTTCCCTAACGGTTCCCTTAGGGTATTAACCGTTAGATCGTCGGCTTGATATCTTTTTCTAAGCTCCTTTTGAGTACTTCTCTTTTGCGGTTTTGGAATCGTCATAGCCATAATATCAGCTTTCTTTATCTTCCCATCCTTCAACTACTAATATATTGTCGGTCTAATCTGACTCCTATCCTTGAGATTCTTATTCTACATGTACCCAACTTACCTTAGATTTCATTCTATCTCCTCAATAGTAATAGGGAGATTGTTTAGATTGATCTCTGGTTTATAAACTTCAGCAATGATCATATTGATCGAATTTCCATGATTCGATAGAGAGTTGTTACCCACATTGGGAGTAGGAGTTTAGATGAAATCTAATTGAACCAATTTAGCGTCAATAAGATCTTGGGTCTTATGTCTTAGTCTCTAACACTGATTTGTAGAGTGCCTCACTTGCCCTAGATGATAATCACATTGAAGCTCTAAGTTATAATCCCTCGATCTTTGTCCTTCCCTCAGTATTTCAAACATCAAGAGATTCTCCTTCCTTAATTGTATGAGAACCTAGCTTAGAGGAATGGGAATATGTGTGAATCATCTTCTTTATAGGCAGTTATTCTAATTTAGACTCGGTAGGGGATTAGATCCTCTGGTCATGGCTACTAAGGCTGCAAATCTGACAAGGTTGCCGGTATTGACAACGCTTACAATGGTTTCTTTGGTTTTGTTGGAAAATCATGGGGGAGGTGTCTTCTTCTCAATTGCTTCAAGATTAGGAAGCCTCCCAGTAGCAACAGCTTCCTCAATTCAGCACCCTAAGGCTTCAATTTCTGCAAAGTTGGAAGTAGGGTGCCTTACTAGATGTTGGTAATACGGGCTTCCAAGAGTATTAATGAAAGCAAAAGTTAGATCCTTCTTAGTTAAGGGTGGAGTCACCTTAGCTGTCATACCCTTCCATCTCTAAGCATATTCTTTAAAGTTTTCATTGGCCTTCTTTTGTAGATTATTTAGATCCCACATGGACGGGGCCACTTTGATGTTGAATTTATACTAGTTGTAGAAAGCCCATGCTAACTTATCCTAAGTATCAATCTCATTTAAATCCAATTGGGCATACCAAGTTAAGGTGGGCCCAATCAAGCTGTCTTGAAAAGTCTGGACCATCACTTCGTCATACTTTATGTATTTTCCCATTTTCCTGATGTACAACCTAGTATGGAGTTTCAAGTAACTACTCCCATTGTATTTCTCTAATTTTGGAACTTTAAATCTTTTCAGAAAGTCATCGTTTTCATACGTCGGCAAGTTAATCATTCCCATTTGTTCAAACCCATTGACTATTTTTAGGGTTTTCATCTTCTCGGTCAACTTCTACATAAATTTTCTTTTCATTTCCTGATGTTTCTCCTCAATATCTTACCTCCATACTTCAGCATTAGGGATTGATTCTTCATCTTCCAGTTTAGGGGGAAGGGTCATTTTTGCATTCTAATTTGGGTTGACTTGAGATCCTTATCTATCATTAAGAATCCTAATAGCCTGAGTGAGAGCCTGAATTTGTTTGGCCATCTTGTTCATGTTTTCTTCTAGAGGTGCTACTCTTGGGTTAAGCTCGGTTTGACAGACATTTCCAATACCTTAGGTTGACATTCTAACCTTAGAACAAGTGAATATTGGGCTTCTAGCTAAGCCTACTTGCTTGAATGCTATCTTCGAAATTCTACGTAGAAACCCATGTTTTAGACTTTTTGGTGAAATAAAGATTTTTTTGTTGTTTTTATTTCTCTTTTTTGTGACTTTTGTTGTTCTGCTGTTTGCCTCTTTTTATGTGTTTTTTTTTTCTTTTTTTTCAAATTTTCTTTTCTTTTTAAAAGTCAACAAATGAATAAATAATAATAATGAGTAAGAGACTGTGCAATTAATGAAAATTTTATTTACTAAAGTTGCAAATTTATTAATCATAAGATCCAACTTGTATAACAGACTAAAAGAAAAGAAAAGAAAGACTCCTGACTAATTTTCTTAAAAACTTAAATCCTATATCTACAAAAGTCGACAGATCTAGCTGGGATGAGCTTCATCAACTTCTTTCATAAGTCTCGATACCGTAATATCCCTTTCTCAGATCTTACTCCTTAAGAATTGATTTTCCTCCAACAGTCTCTCATTTTCCAGCTTTAACTCTTCAACGATTCTCTTACTTTCTTGGAACTAGGCTTTAACTCTAGCCTATATGGTGTCTTGGTAGGCCTACTTATTAGGTGAAAGATGTGTTGGTTTTAGCTTATGCTTGCATCCGAAGCTTCATATAGTATCTTTCTAGTCTTCTCCAACTGATCATAAATGAACTGCTTGATGGCTGGTATTCTCTGACTTTGCCTCTCAAAGTTCCCAAGTTGACTATCTTTTTAACTTCTCTTCGTTCTCTTAGCTTTATGAGTTCTTCTAGTCGTTAAATTAGAGTAGCCGTGGGTAGACAAGGATATGATAATATCCAAGGAGTCTCTATAGGAAATCTCTTGAAGTGGATCCAACTGTCTGGTGACACAAGCTAGGAAATATCCTGTACAAGCCGTAATACCAATAAGGGGCACTCCTGCATAGTTGGTGCACCCTAAGACGGCTTGAGTGCAATGGCTCCATCTAGCTGTCCACATAAAGTTTACTGGCTGCATTTTGCTGATAACTAATACTTATGCATTAAATTGAGCTTATCATCAATCAAATTCATAATTTCAATCAGGGACTCTTTGAGAAGATTCCCTCTATACCCTTGTATGTGACTAAGAAACTACACAGCAAGGATTGTAGGGTTAGCTGTGAAATAACTGTATCCTTCCTTCTTCAAGTAAGTGAGTGTCCTGGATTGTTTTGCTAATAATGCCGGTATATAGGATTTACTGGCTAGGAATTGAGTTACTAGCCTGGCTACCCTATAATGGACTTGACCATATCTGTACAAAAATAGCACTATTCCAAACACCACTACAATAAATGCGTTAACCCTCTTTTTGGCCCACTATTCATATTCTCTACAGAAGATCCGACGATATCTCTAATAGGCATTTAGGCTTGAAAACCACTTCACTAATCTTAGGATGCTGAGACATTTCTTGCACTCTAAAGATAAGAATGGCGCTAGAGTTAACTTTTTGACTCCTAATAAGGTCATGAAAGCTTTCTCGAGCTAAACTTTGAGATCAAGGATAGCTATGCTTACTTTGAGGGGCAGGGCACTAAGTAGCTGCAAGTAATCCTTTATAATAGTTATCAATACGCGTAGGTCGAAGTTGAAAGCTATAGATTCTAGATCCCAGTAATGGATAAGGGCCTAAATTAAAGGCTAGTGGAGCTGGACTTGCATAAGGGATATGATTGGCCTAATCTTCTTGCGAATGCGGTCTTGCTTGGTAAGCGGAAGCTAGTTCAACCAATCTCTTAGGATGGCCTCAAGGAAGGAATACTTATCCAACTGGACTACATGGATAGGCTCTAGGCTGACACTACCTTGACTTTTCATATCTATATTATAAAAAAATATAAATAAAATGAAATGTAGCAATTATTTACAATGAGATCACTAAATTTAGAATAAAGTTGGATATGATATTAATAATTTTGCGGCTTTTTCAAAAATTTCCTTAGAAATTACGTAGTCTTTTACTCATTAAGGAATGATAAAAATAACATACATATAATATAAGGAAATAAAATATTCATAGAGAAATTAGCATAATCAAATATATAAAAATGCAATATGTTACACATGCATGTAATACAATAAGGGTCGGTAATTAATAAATTATAAGAAGTATGATGAATCCGCGGTCGAGAAATGCCCCTATATATAAATAGGTCTAAAATAGGATTTTTAAAAAAAAGTGAATTTCGCAAATACTTATATATAAGGGTTACAATTTTTTTTCTTGAATTTCCCCTTTTTTGAAGAATGGGATTGAGTTGACGGCGAATTGATTGGGCTTTTTCTATAATTTAAGAATAACCATTCCTTTAAAAAAAATGATGTAAGAGGATAGAGTATACGGGTCTCTAGGTTAATAACTTTAAGGCTTTCTAAGGAGAAGCATAATGGGCAAATCAAAGCCTGAGTAGGGTTGCCTATCACTGTCAGGCGAGGGTAAAGACCCTAGTGACTTGAAGGTTATACAATGGTGGCATCTAAACACACAAATGATTACCCAAACCCACCCCTACACCCTACCACCCCCAAAAATTCCTAAGAAGGCTTAGTAGGACAAGCATTTTTTTCTTAAGGCCTGCATTACTAAAAAAAACAATTAGTACAATTATAATACAAAGAAGAAAATAATAATACAAAAGCCCATTAATAATTTTTTTTTTTAAATTTCACATGGTTAGCCTAGTAAGCATCCCCATTAGAGTCGCCAATTCTACTAAGCCCCATTTCGGTTTCCTTAGTTTAACTTATGTCAAGCTTAGGCTGCTTAATATAAATTACTTGACATTAAACTAAGGAAAAGAATTTAAAAAGAAAAAAAGAAAATGGAGTAGCCAATCAGTTCAACTGGTAAAAAATAAAATTAAAGTTTTCGAACCACTAATCTACGGATATTCTAAAAAAATTAATTTTTTAGAAAATTGAACTAGAAAACTAGGTTTGTGAGCTAACTTATTAAGACTAAGTCAGCATGTGAAAATTAAAGAAAAAATTGATGGGCTTTATTTTTGTAAATTTTCTAAAAATATTAAAAATATACCTAAATTCACAAAATGTAAGTAAAAATGATTTTTTATTATTTTTTCTATTACGAATTTCTAAAAAAAAAAAAGGAAATTTTTTTTTATTTTTAGATAATTGCCTCGAAGGTACTACGTACTTACTACTCGAGATTAAACTAGCCATAGCTCTTTTTTATAAAATTTTTAGTGGGTGGTTCATTTTTATATTAAAAACCAAACCAGGTTTACATTCTTTTATCAATTTATTATTTTAAGAAAAAAAAAACCTAAGAATTCTAATTTTCCTGAATTAAATAAAAAAAACTAACTAACTAAATCTTTTTAAAGAAACCTCAATTTAGATATTTTTTTATTTTTTCAAAACCCCTATGTGTGAAAAAAATATATATTTTTCCATTTTTATTTTAAAAAAAAACATGATTTACAAAAAACTTAATTTAACTAATTAGTTTTTAAAAAAAGTTGCAATAATAGTTAAACCTCAACTTAAACATGAAATAAATTAATAAAAACATAACTAATAAAATAAATTAATGAAAATAATAAAAAAAAAATGTTTTTTACCTAGGTCAGATCTTATACTTGTGTATAGCTACTATATTGGGCGACACATGGGCAACACTAAGTGAAAGCGGGTGACAGTTGAGCGAGCATAGGCAAAAGTTAAGGTGAGCAAGGAGTGATAGCATGGGCGATCATAGGCGAGAGCTTAGGCGAACGTACAAGCGAGCACTAAGTAAGAGTGAGGGCAAGAGCATGGGTAAGCAAGGGGCAACAAAACAAGCAAGAGCTTGGGTAAGTAAGGGCAAGGATCTGGGCGATAACATGGGTGACCGTTGGCATGTACACAGTTGACAACGATGGGTGAGTGACTGGCAAGCGAAGGGCGTCAACATGGGCGATCACAGGTGAGAGCTTAGATGATGTAGGCAAGGACTGGGCATGTACGGAGGTAGGTCTAAGCATGAGTGATGATGTTGGCGATGGCTACAGCGGCGTTGCTGGCGGTGTTGTGGTGTTGTGGTGGTGTTGTGGTATTATGGGTAGTGGCTTAGGTGGTGGCATACGGTGGTTTGGGTGGTGGCGTATGATGTTTATGTGGTGGGGTATGGTGGTTTAGTGTTTGTAAAGGAGTATGATTAAGAAAAAAAAAAACCTTTTCAACTTCTCCGTCGATGTACTATTTATAAACTCGAAATAAAATCTTTTGTATCAAAGATATGGAAGATATGATTATGATTTGTCAAGGATTTACCTTAACTTCTAGAAACCCTAATTTATTTTAAGCTTTTTTATATTTTTTTAAGGCCTAATTCGATCCAATTAAATATAGCCCGATAATTTAATAAATCCTGATTTGACCTCCTAAATTAGATGAATTTTTATTCCATATTAGTTTGGCCTAAAATTAATTAAGCTTATATTGTTACTTGATCCAATAATTCAACTCAATTCAACTTGACACGACTCAACTCATGACTCAACTTACTATAACCTGACTTGATTTTCTTTCTTTGTTTATTTATTAACCTAGCTCAATTAATCTAAAAATAAAAAATTAGCAAAAATGAGGTGTCTACAAAGTGGAGCTAAGATTTTCGATAAAGTTGACCTTAAATCTAGTTACCACCAAATCCACATGAGGCTAAGAGACAAGTGGGAGACTACGTTCAAAACTCGATATAGACTTTACGAATAGATGGTCATGCCCTTTAGCATGTCGAATGCCCCGAGAACTTTCATAAGACTAATGAACTATGTGTTGAGACATCTCATAGGGAAGTATGTCATAGTGTACTTTGATGACCTCTCGGTCTATAATGTTGATGTGCTGAATCACTATGAACATCTTAAAGCAATCCTGGATATCCTCCGTGTCGAGAGACTACTCAGCAATCTAAAGAAATGTTGGTTTTGCCAAGAGGAAGTGGTATTCTTAGGCTATGTAGTTAGTAGAGGAGGCTTATGAGTTGATGATGAGAAGATCTAAGTAATTGTCAAGTGGCTAACTCCTACTATTTTTGCCGATGTGAGAAGTTTCCATAGACTAGCTTCATTCTATATGTAGTTCATCAGGAATTTCAGCACTCTCACTGTACTACTTATTAAGTTAACAAAGGAGAACACTGAGTTCTAATGGGGAGAAAGGGAGGAAAGGAGTTTTTCCAAGATAAAAGAAAGATTGACCTTTGCTTTGATGTTAGTGTTACCTGACTTTAACAAAATTTTTGAGTTGGAATGCGACGTGTTAGACATTGGAATAGGCATTGTCTTAATGCAAGAAAGCCGACCAATTGCATTCTATAATGAGAAGCTTCGAGGACCCTAATTAAATTACTCCATGTACGACAAAGAACTTTTGGCACTAATCCGGACACTACAAGTATCGTAATACTATTTATTGTCGAAAGAATTTATTATATATGCTGACCATGAATCACTAAGATACCTCCAAAGTCAGACTAAGTTGTTGAAGCGACAGGTAAGATGGGTTGAATTCCTTAAAGTATTCAATTTTGTAATAAAATATAAGTAGGGAAAGAGCAACGTAGTTGCAGATGCTTTTTTGAGAAGGCATGCGCCTTTATTTGAACCGTAAACCTAGCTATTTGAGTTTACAAGTATCAAAGAGCAGTACTCTAAGGGTTTACACTTTGGACCCATACTTGTATGATGTATTGATGGAACAACAATGGATGAGTACCATGTAAAGAATGGCTACTTGTCCCGAAGTGGGAAGCTGTACATGCCAACTTATTTCCTAAGGGAGTTATTGATTAGGGAGGCTTACAGTGAAGGATTCTCTAGATATTTTGGAGAAAGTAGGACTTGTGAACTGTTGAATGGCTGATTCTTTTAGCCAAGAATGAGGAGAGATGTGCACCGAGTTATCGAAAGTTGTACCATATGCAAGAAGGCCAAGTGCTGAGCCGAGCAAAGGAGAGTAATGCCCTTACCTGTTCTAATGAGGCTATAGATTGAATTAAGTATAGACTTTGTTCTTGGACTACCGCAAATTGCTCGAAGCAAAGATTCTGTAATGGTCATTGTGGATAGGTTCAATAAGATGGCACACTTCATGCCTTACACTAAGACTAATGATGCTTTGGCTATTGCTTCTCTTTTCTTGTAGGAGATTGTGTAGATATATGGCATGTAGAGAAGTGTAGACTTTGATAGAGACCCAAAGTTCTTGAGCCATTTTTAGAGAACCTTATAGTGTTAGTTGGGGACTAAATTACTCTTTAGTACCTCATGTCACCCCTAAACTGACAGCCAAATAGAAGTGGTTAATTGCTCTTTGGGATCACTGCTTTGAGTTACAGTGGGCAAGGACTTGGTTGATTGGGATGTCTGCTTACCAGTGGTTGAGTTCACCTATAACCAAATAGAATATGACACCACTAAATAAACTCCCTTCAAGGTGGTCTATGGATTCAATCTCGAGTTGCCCTTCAACCACACCCCTGTACTAGTACTTGCACAAGAGGACCCTGAAGCCTTGGCCAGAGCACAATCCCTTCAACACATATATGACAAGGTCACTCGGCACATCGAGCAAACTGTTAGAAGAATGTAAGAGAAGACCAAGGGTAGGATGGCTAAGCAATTCCAGCTAAGAGACTTGGTATGGCTACACCTCAATAAGGAATGGTTCACGAGCAAGAGGAAGACTAAATTATCCACATGAGCTAAGGGACCCTTCAAAATCCTCCAGAAGATCAATGACAACACCTATAGGTTAGAGCTGCCAAAGGATTATAGGGTTTTTAACACCTTTAATATTGTTGACCTAATTCTATATCACCCTGATGGAGAACTGATCGAAGACCATCTAGATTTGATCCTAAATCCAAATTAACCTAAAGGGAATGATGGGAATCAAGCTACTGGCCCTTTGACCTACAACCGAGCCCAAGGATTGGAAGGCTTCACAAGACAAATTCTTTTACTCTAGTTGATTCTTGCTAAAGCCAAATACTTCCTTATCGAATCACTCCTTAAGCCATGCTAAATGACTGCCAATCTCTCGTAGATAGAATGCCAAGAAACAGATGGCCGAGACAACACCTAATCATCCCTCATGCTTGACCACTTATTTGGCATCACCCTTACCACCATGCTGAGAGAGAGACCTCGGACTACATAATCCATCCTTGCTTAGACAAGCCAGCTGGCCATACTATTTTGTCCACATCTTCTAACGATCTCACCAATACAGTATCCCTATGTATACAAGACTAAGTGTAAAATTCGCCCCACTAATTATTGCTTCTGTGAATATTCATTTTTACCCTTTTGTATTGTTGCACATTACTACTTTAAGACAACACTCATCTTATCTTTTCCCTTTTAGGTAAGTTGCCCTAAATTCTTAGGTATAAATACCCTTTATATTTGTAAGCCGTAGATAGATAGGTTATCATTAATACACTTGAGTATTTTTCCTTCCTAGTGTAGACTATTGTTTTACACTTGGTATTACTCTTATGCTTTCCCTTAAGCAAGGTTAGGTAGCAAATAACCTTACTAGACCAATTCATGCGTCATATCAAATTGTGTCATGAGTCTTCAAAAGTTCTATTGGTGCATCATATCCTCTAGAGCTGTTTGTGAGTTTTGCTTAACTTTCATTCACCATTGTTCTTTCATACATTTTCTTCATTACTCCTTTCGAGCTTTCTGCAAGCTTAGATCCATCCAGTGACTAGCCTTATCAATTATTGGTTACAATTTGTACCACCACTTGTACCAACATCCATAACAACTTGCCTCCATACCTCAACATTTGCCTAAATCACCTACATGTCCCTCTAAAACTATTACTACTGTTGCACCAATACCCTAATCATCACATTCATAGAATTAAAAACCTAGGCAATTGTCATGGTGTTTGATCCTTAACCTTGATCGTTCTAAGTCTTTAGTTTAAGATAGAAATGCCTTAAGGAGGGAAGGTTTGCTCTTAGCCATAAGTCTACTGGGCTTAAGTTTGACTAGGGGTAGGTGGGCTGTAGGTTGGTGGTGGCTATCTCTACCCTTAAGGTGGCAAGCTTAACTCAAATTGATTTGGTAAAGGGATATGGTTTATGCTCTTACCACCTTAAGGATGAGAGGAGGAGATGGAAGTAGCACTGTGTTTATGCATGTTATAAGAAGAAACACATGAACAAAGTCACGTAAGCATAACCTTGAGTTCATAGGGAAGGTTTAGATATCTTAATTGTATTATGAATAACTAGACAAAAAGGAATTACTAAGGACACAAAACATAAGGTACAACTTCAGCACACAAAATAACTTCAAACACACAATCTCAACACGACTTTACATGCTACCCATCCTACTCTTATAATCAAATTATAACACTTTGATCCACATCTTATTTCTATTGAAGTTCATACTTAGGTTGTCTATGATTTAGAACCTATAGCTTTGATACCATTAGAGTTGTAATGCCCTGAAACTTAGGAAATTATAGCTTACTACATGTTACTATAATCTATTAACATGTCAAGCATTTAGATTCAACTTGCTAGCATCTCCTCATAAGTATCAATCATCACACATGTAAAGTCTCCAAAAAATAAATGGATGATTATAACATAATTAGTCCACCAACAACATAAAAAGACAACTTATCACTTTATTTATTCAATGAAAATAAGTTCAAGCATAATTTATTAACAATTGCCTCAAGAAACCAAATTAACAAAACTTAACACCTCATGCCAACCAAACTTGATAAGTAACATACTACTAATGACACTAACTAGAGAAGTCTCAAGTGACTTCTCATGACCCAAGTAACAACATAAAAATAAAAGCAATGCTTGGCAACTCTTTTCAATGTTTTTCATAACCCTACTCAAACTATGCAACTTAATTTCCATCATCATAATAGTAATCATAGTAGTTTATAGCATCCTCATAATAATCAAACTCACTGTAATAATCCTTATAGTCCTTGTAAACTAACCTTGCATTTAAAAAGAAGGATCCCTAGGGGGGCTGAGCAAAACCCCAATATAAGGTGAACAAAACACATGCACATATAACATACAATGATTATACAGTTACACACATTAACTAGGTCAACATAATTATATGCAACAACCATTGTTTATTATCTTTTATTAGGTCCATCAAGCAACACAGTTTCAACATCCTAAAACTTGGAGTAACTAATGATTCTAGCATACAATATACATATATATATATATATAAATATTGGTATGGGGTTCTCCCCAATACCTTACAAACCAAGGGTTACCTAATCTACCTAGATCATTTCAAAGTAAAACTCCAATCAAGACAACAACGCGTTAAGATTATTACGGTGCCAACCCTCAAGTCTGGTCCTCGTAGTCACTTGAGGCCAACCAAACACATGTAGCACATTTATTTAGGCCAAGTATTGATTAAGTTCATTAACAATTATTGTAAACCCCGCAAATCTAGCCTTTTAAGTATAGAATCAAACCCCTAAACTGTAAATGATTTCCTAAAGTTAATAGAGCCAGTGAGATTTAAAATTGATTAAAACCTCAATTCAAAACCTAAAGCGAATATGAAAAACCTTAAATTATCAATTGAACCTCTAAATATATACAAAGACCTTAAAACGTTAAGTATATGTAACTACAAAAGTTAACCTTGAACCTCACTAAAACCCTAAGATAACAACCGAAGATTTAATCGCGTAGAAAACTTTTATACTCTAAATGTATATAAACACTAGAGATTGCGCTCGAAAGTGATAAAACCCTAAAACTATAACTTTAAAGATATGAAAGTACTAATTCACCATAATTTACCCTAAAACCCTAGTTAATAATATATCCTCAGTATCTTACTAAATCATTAGTAAAAGATTAAAGATAACTTTCAATCATTCATAAATACATATAATACTAAACTAATCTATTAGAAACTAGTATATTACATTATAGATCACATCCATCTTCTAATTATATAACTAGGTTAGTATTATAAGGAGTTAAGTGTTTAGATGTTACTTTAGTAGGTATTAGTACCTTATATGACATATTTTATGATAGTTACACTAAGTACCATACTAAATAATGTATTTAGAATATAAATATTTAGAGGGAAATCCCATTAACTATTTTTACTAATCATTTCAATAAACCCCATATTTTCTTTCCAATTTTCCTTAATTACCTTATTATGTGTATTCAAATTACATGTAATTTGAAGAGAGTTGACTAAGTCAACATTTGACCAAGTCAAAGGTTGACTAAGTCAACATGTTAACAAAGTCAACAAAGTGTCATTGTCATATAGAGAATTCTCTCTTTTTCCTTCACTTTCTATACTTAATTTTTCCAATTTTGCCCCCATTTATGCTGTCCACTTGCCCATCCCTTAAACCCACTTGTCTTCATCTTTTTAAACACAAAAACAAAACAAAATGAAGTTCTTTCTCCCTCCTCAAAACCGTGAGCTTCCCCTTTTGCTTTGTCCCTTTCAACTTTTCTAATTTCACTTTCACAACTTTACCTACTAACACAAACCAATAACACATATATAGTAGCTTTCCTTTTTATATAACAAGCAAGAGAAAGGTATGTTGTTGTGTAATTTCTTAACTTATTTAGTAGTTAGATGAATAAGCTAAGTTAGTGTAGTAAGCTTATGTGATATGTCCATATGTATTTTTGGTAGTAGAAAGCACCATATTTATGTTTAGAGTGTAGAAATACTTGGTTATACATGTAGAAATACCCATGTACATACATTAAGTGAGTATATATGGAGTGTACATATTAGGGTTTTAGTGAAACTCATAGTATAAGTGTATAAATCCTTAGCTAAATGGAAAGAAGAATACATATACATATACTTAAGCATGGGAATACAAGAATATACTTAAGGGATACATATATGGGTACTCTTGTACATAAATACCCGTTATATACATAACCTAAAATGAGGTATATACTAACTATACATATATATACCTTGCTAAATAAGCTCTTAAAGTGCAAAAATATAAAATTTGTGAAGCTTTCTTAAGAGAGTACTCTAGGAATACGAAAATACATATAAAAATATGCATGTCACCGTATGTGTATACGGGTATATATACTAGTATACATATGAGTATACTAGTATACATACTAGTATGTTAGAAGTATAAGTATATACATAACATATGTGTAAAGTATATAAAAACATAAGGATAAGTATACATATGTAATGGATGATGTTAGCAAATGATGATATAAGCAATGACCTAATCAAATGATGACATAAGTCATGACATAAGCGATGATATAAGCCTCTAAAATAATAAACCATAAGATCATCTAAGTATAATAATTAATGGCTAATGAAATCATTAACTACTAAAATAGAACATAAAACTAGCTAATAGGAATAATTAAGCTTCAATAGTTAAAATTTCAACAAATTTAGTTTATATCGTAAAACATAAGTCTTAACGTCCAAAATGGACGTCACCGTGTAAACGTGCGTTTGAAAACGATAAAAAACGACTATAAATTCGTAAATAGAATGAAAAAGATACCTATGACTAGCAATTAGGTTTAATCGAATAAAAACTTATAGTAATCTAAGTAGAATTAGGTAGATAGTTATCTAGAACAGTTAGTTAATTCAATTATTTATTATCCCTGTTATCTCATAATGATCAGGTGACCTTGATGAGGGCGAGGATCTTTCGATCGATTATTACGACTAGAGCGAGTCATCATAGTCAAGTGAGTGCTCTTGATGACTCTATACTAGTTTTTGTTTGTAGTTAGTGTACTTAAATTAAATAGTAATAACTTGATGCATAGGGATTTAGGATATGCATGTGCTTGATATCAATTGCTTACTGTGAAAAATATTGTTTAATATAACAATTTAGAATTTGATTGTATGATTGATTGTTACATGATTTGGATGGTTTGCTGATATTGATTGATCACCTCATAATTTGACTTAATTATATTTGGCTTATCTTAAATAAAAGGGTCATGCATTATCTATGCATTGCATTACTTATTCCGGTTGTCAATTCAAGCAGAGGTAAAGAGAGGCCTTGCGGGGGTTGTTTATATATATTAAAGTGTTTCTGTATGGTGCACTCATATAACATGAACTTACCCGAACCTATAGGCTTATTAGGCAATGGAACGCCAATCGTATGGCTAAGGGTTGAGTCTAGAGATCTCCACTGTAGGGTGTGAGTATGGACTCTAGGGGTGGCTTTACCGCTAGGCTTGGGATTTTGTATACTATTGGATTTTCAAAAATGAAAATGTATTTTGTGAAATACGGAATTCAATGTTATGGTTATAAACCTAGGTACTAGAGCTCAATTGTGATTGGTGCCAATGTATCTCTAACTCTTATCTTGAAGAGCATTAAAATCCAATATTATATGCAGTACCGGTCAACTGCATATATTGTTTGGCATATTGCGTATGCATGCATTCATGTGGTTGTAACAATTTATTTAATAACTTATTTGCTAGTATAGTATAAGGGATAGCTCACTAAGCTCTTGTAGCTTACTCTCCAATAGTTTTTCTTTTACAGGTTGATAGATAATTGAATATGGGTTAAGAGCTGAGCGTTGAGTGCAAGTGCTGACATATTTTAAAGGTTAGAATTAGAGAGAGATTATTTAGTTCATGTGAAACTTTAAATGTAAATACTACTTATATATTTAGATTTAGTAACTTTAATAAGTTTAAATTTTAATTTTATTCTATTTGATCTTATCATTTAATAGGGGATACCGATTTTCTACAGTTTTGAGGAACTATGGGATATCGGAGATCCATAGTTATTTATATCCTATAATATGTTAATTAACTAATAATTTAATATCCTTAGTAATTAATCCTTTAGAGTCTTGCAATTTCTGAGTTGCAAGGCGGTTTTCATATCATGGGTGCACATATGTTATGGAAATTTTAGATAATTCTACTATGCCCCATTTAGTGTCCTAACAATTACTAATCATGTACATACACAAGCAGCATACAGACTATGTACTTGACTAAAGAGTTTGCTTAAAGTCTAAAACACGTACATCATAACCTATTCATATGAGAATAACATACTTAGTTTCTAGGTTCATATAACATCATCTTTTAACTTAAGAACACAACGCAATATTGTTAAGAGGATAAGTTGGTTTAAGATATGTTTAAGATGTTGATTCATGTTTAGAAAAGTTTTGGAAAGGTTTTAGGATAGGAAAACATACTCAAAAAACACTTAGGAACTAGAGAAACATCGTTGCATGTAACAAGGGTCATGGCATCCAAATGCTATAACAAGTGGTGTCTTAATGCCATAATCGAGGGAGTAATCTGCCCCTAGCACCTAGATGCTAAGGTAGATGGCATTTGGATGCTATGTAGTAGTCTACACAATTCTACAAACGACAATGACGTTTCATTCCCCAAAACTCCACCTTGTTCTACTGATTTTGAAAACCACCAATCTCAAATCGACAATCCAATAACCACTTAATTCCACACCACTCCAAACAACCCCTAAACACCTTTCTATGTCTAGAGCTCATATCAAACCTTCGTAAATCACATCAACAATTCTAAAAAACAAAAGCACATAGTCTAACAACAAATCTTACCTTTAGAGATATGAAATCAATGCTTATGCTATAGGACACTCATAGAACCACTTTTGACTAGTTTTCCCAATACCCTAGGATAAAAATTAATTTCATAAGAGATTCAACCAAGAATCTAATAAGAACTAATCTAAAAGGTCCTAACTCATGGTCTTCCACCTTAATCTCTATATCACCGCTAAAAATCCACTATAGAACTCCCCATAATCCCTCTAAAATTCGTTTTAGTTGTAGCCTTACGAAGAAAAATGAGTTTTTATTGAGAATCCATTAGAATTCTACAATAAAAAGGCATTCCTTAGCCTTACCTTAGTTTGTCCCTTTGCAATCTTGCTAAATGTTGTTGTTTCACTTACTCACTCCAAGATTTACGTGAAACCCTAAGTTAAAGTGCTACTTGAGTATTAGACAAGTGAAAAAGGGTTCTAAAGAGTAGCATATGGCTTTATATACTTAGGGTTTATAGACAATTTTTATGCCTAAATTGCCTTCGTAAGATATTAACAATACCAACCATGCCATTAATGCACTATCACCATTTATTTATTTTCTTTTATTATTTTTTTCTTTTTTTTGGGGGGTTTTATAGCTATGCTCTCTCATAAGAATGTTGAGAATATTGGAAGAAAAGTATAAGAAGAAAATAAAATAGAGTCTTTCAATTCAATTGAAAAATAGGAAAAGAACATGCGAGAGGATCAAAATTTGGACTCATGTTGTAATATAAGATCAAATTTTCAAGTGATTATAATAGAGAATCAATGTTATGCTAAGTAACTGGATCAGAGGATTTAACTTTTAATTGGTTAAAATAGAGATCAAGTTGTGATAAATAATTCAAATAAAATATTTAAACTAGGGAAGTTGTACAATATGACCAAGGTTTTAGTCCTTTATTTGAACCAAAATGTTGATATTCTATTTTAACAACTTGAAAATTCAATCATCTATTTGAACTGCTTATTAGAACATTGATTATCTATTTTAACCACTTGAAGGTAATTTGATTCTCTATTTGAAGTTAACCTTAAACATTGATCCTCAAGGGTTTATTCCTATTAAAAATATTTCTTGAGCCAAAGTGCAATTTTAATTAGATAAACCGCTCATCAATGGATGTAGGTATGAAATTTGAAAGGGGTAAAAGTTTAAATAAATCCAAAATACTATAGGTCCTTTAAACAATCGAGAAGGGAGAGTTGAATTAACGATACTTGAATTTTTAGACACTTATAATACTTCTTAATTTTCAAGATTATCATGAAATACTAAACTTCTTTATATTTTGATATATTAGAAACTAACGAATTTAGACTGAAGATTTGCAGGGGAAAGCCTAAGTATATTTGATCTTATAATCTCACTCTTTTAACTCTTTTTACTTAACTTTTGATCTTGGTTTCCAATAACTAATACATCTTCATAATTATTTTGCTATACTTTTGATCTCTTATATGTGAATATGTAAACATACATAATATGCACTAGTGGTTATCATACACATTATGCCTATGCAAATATTATGCTAATATATATTGAAAAAAAAATTTGTAGAAATAATGGGAATGGAGATATGGGGGTAATTATGTGGCAATTATTAGAGGTTGTGGGATGAAGAATAAGATATAAAGAAGTAAGTAAGGTAGATATTGAAAGTAATCCTCGTATAAATTCTATTAGTTTAACTAAAATATATAGATAATGTAACTATCTAAGACACAAAAAATGGGACTCCCACTTTAATATTATAGATGTCACAAATATGAATATGCAAATAAATAAATTGTGATAAAGTAAGAGATAGAGTTAAAAAGATAAGGCAACGATATATAGAGGTTCTTTCTTATGAGTTAATCTTGTCTTCCAACACCGAGTGCCAAAGATTTAGTCTTCCATATTGGCATGTCCCACTATTTGAAAGAAATCATGAAAAGAATTTTTTAAAGAAGTTATTTGGAACAAAACGAATAATTCGAATCGTAGTTGTTCAAAAAAGAAGAATATGATCATAACAGAAAGAGATTTCTCAAAAATGTAAGAAGAACATAAAAAAGAGAAAAGTTATAGAAGTTTAAGAACTACATAAGTTTAGAAACAATATAAGTAGGAGATAGATGATTGTTCAAAATCTACTACAACAATCTATAACAATCAAGGCAAAAGCAACACACAAAGAAAAGATATCATTATAGAAATTATAGGTTAAGACCCAACATTGAGGAGAAGATATATTTATGCAATATGTTTGATCAAGTTAGAGAATCTAATTTAAACAAAGAACAACACATTGTTAATGTGAGAAATTCCATATTCAAGAAAATCAAAAGAAGAAAGTCAAGATAACAAATATAGTATAATGTCAAGAAATTAAAAGATAGAATAAGAAGAAGATTACAATTTTGAAGACAAAATGTATTACCTAAAATACAACATTTGAATGTTAGAAATCGAAGACTATATAAAACTCGAAGATTCAAAGAGCAAGACAAGAATGAATAACACAAGAGATATAAGAGACATATGAAAGTATATTATTATAAAGAGATTATTTAAGCAAAAATTTCCAAACTATTGTTGAGTATAAGTTTTTAAATACAGTATGAGGAATATCTTTGCAAGCCTCAAAAAAGTTACCAAACTCTTTAAAGTTTAGTGACAACTATGTGAGAGAACAATGAGGGGAACTTTGTAGACTTGTAATTACTTTTAAAGAATGAAGTAGGGAGGCAAGACAAGAGTGAGAACTATATACCACATTTTGATTTTCCTCAAATAGTGTAAACCCAGTATGGATTATTGGTACCCTAACACTTGGTGCTAGAAGAGAGAATCGACTCCTAAGAAGGAACCTTTATATATTGCTTGCCTTGTTATTTGTTATTTGCAATTTACAATATAGCTTATGATTGCATTTAAACGTTCTCCGTAAGATTATAAGCATATCAATTTAAGTAAAAGAAAATATTGTCTTAAGTATCGAAAAAATAACTATGTTAGAAGAAGCTAAGAGAACTAATTAAAAGATCAAATTAAAGCCTATTTTGAGCTTTTGTATGCAAATCTTTGATTTATATTTGTTAGTTTGTGATATGTTAAAATATAAAAACAAATTTAGTATTTCATGGTAATATTGAACATTAAGAAGTGGGAAAAAGTTTAATTGTTTGCAAATTATAGTAACAATCAATTTAACCTCACCCTTCTTAGTGAATTGTTTACAAGGACCAATAAAAGTTGCCCTTATTATTCTTTCAAATAGGCATCCACTAAATTTTAAAGTGTGTAGCAATTCTTCTCAAG
Organism: Lumnitzera littorea; assembly: GCA_024138015.1. Taxonomy (NCBI): domain Eukaryota; kingdom Viridiplantae; phylum Streptophyta; class Magnoliopsida; order Myrtales; family Combretaceae; genus Lumnitzera; species Lumnitzera littorea. Next base: position 33,899,666 of record JAMXBB010000004.1, on the reverse strand, counting down.
GTTTAGAATGTGATTCCTCACATTTTGATTCACTTCTCTAAAAAACCAATGGGGGCAAAACTTTTGCTCAAAGAATAGAATATTTAGCTTTGTTTGTAAACCTCGTAAATTTAGCTATTTAAGAGTATAAGTGAACCCTAATATTAGAAATGACTTGAAGAGTCATTAAAACTGAGCAAAATAAAAATTTAATAAATAATAAATCTAAATATATTATAAGTAGTAAAAACCTTAAGAATTGATCGAAACCTTACATCGCATACTAAAACCCTAATACTGACTTACACACCATTAACCAAAATTGAATCCGAATTTGATCGAAACCCTAAAATTATAAATATAAACCTATAAAATAATTAAATATTACTCAATAGTAATAAAATTATAATTGATCGCAATTTTCGATTAAAACACCTATTCGCACGAAATTATAACGAAATTGCTATAATAACTTGTAAAAATTATAATTGTAACAGGTACAAATTAAATTGATAAAATTTCCTAAAAATTTGAAAATTAATTTACGAGGAGAATCGTTATAATTTATATGATTTGAAAAATTACATATATTTATTATTAATTTTTATTTTCCTTCTCTTTCATTTCCAATTTATCTCTTTTCTCTCTTCTTTTCTTTTTCCAATTTCAACATTCTGGAAACCAATAACCGCCCACGTGAGAAAAAAAAAAAAATTTGCCATGTGTAAAGATTAGATAAACACTTAGTTTAAATTTTAAGCTAACACACATGAATAAAATAAAAAAAAAAAGAAAGAGAAAGCAAAACATAGAAACAAAACAGAAAAAGAAAAGAGAGAAAAAAAAAAACATCTTAGAAGCATAACTGTGAGTAGAGAAAGAAAGAAAAAGAAAGAAGGAAAGAGAGAAAGAAGGAAGAAGAAGAAGAAGAAAAGAAGAAAAAGAAGAAGAAAAATAAAAAAAAAATCAATAGGTAAGTATTTATTTTTATGTAGATGTATATTATACAGTATATACATGTATAAATAAAGTAATTGTATAGTATTTTAATACATATAACATGACTAATACAAGTCTATGTGCATAAATACTTAAGGTTAATTAAATATGTATGTATAAGGTTATGTATCTAGACATGTATGTATATTGGTATATTATACGGGAGAGTATGTATTATGTATTTTTTTGGAATACATATAATTAGTATTACATATTTTATTAAATAACTATAGTATATATGTATATTTTTGTACCGTAACTATATATATATATGTGTATCCATGTATAATTATTTTAGTATATATAAATATATAATCGTATAGTACATATATATATATATATATATATTAGTATACCTCCATGAGTGGTAATTATATGAATATACCGAATATATATATGTATTTATATGTATGTACATATGTAAGACTTATATATATATAAATATAAATACATGAATATGTATATAAGAATATGTTTATTTTCAATAAATACATATATACATATAATACGTATAATATATATATAAGTAGTATACCGAATATGTATTAGCATATATAATATATTTAATGAATTCGTAAATATGTAAGGTGTATATGTATATATATATATAATACCGTAATTAAGGATTTTTCAATAAAATAAATTATAAAATATATATATGTGTATCATCGTAAAGTAAATAAGAGAAATAATAAATAAGAAAATGAGAAATAGTAAAAATAATAAAGGTAATAATAATGATAATAATCATAATAAAGTAAAAGTCTCAAAAATAGGAAAATATACTCAAAATGATAAAAATATCAAATATGTGATTTCAATAATTATTAAATCATAAACATGTTAAGAAAAAGCAAGAATTAATATTTTATAATTTTTAAACTTAAATAATAATTTTGGTGATATTTTTATATCACAATTTAAATTACAAGTCACAACGTCCAAAACGGACCTTGCTACGAGAAAATACGCTCGAAAACAATCTAAATGGACTATAAGTTCATAACGATCCGAGCTAAAACGAAAAAGTTTCAAAATACATAAAGGAAGTCTCGTAACTTACAAATATGAGGAAATAATTACTATTAACCCCATTGAGTATGATAAATCCTATACACATTATACTTGGGTTGTATTAGGGGAAACTAGATAAACTATAATAGACTTTTAGTTAACTAAGGAGTCTGACTTTATAGAATACTTATAAATGTTATTATATTTTAGATGTTCAATATCGAGTTCTAGAAACCCTAAAGGTTTGGAGAATGAGTAATAATCTAGGTGAGAGAGTTCTAATGACTTGCTACTTGCTTGTGCATATTACTTGTATGATGTTTTGTTGCTTGCTGTTACCTATATGTTTGAATGACTGTTCTGCTCATATGCCATCATCTGTATGATCATTTTTCTTTTAAATTGATGAATATAAATATCTGACCTAAATAACTGGTTCTATTCGTCGCATGTCTATGACCTAGTAAATGTATGGATGGAGAGTGTTAGCCTTGCAAAATGTTGAAAAAGGTAATTTTGGAAAAAGGTTTTCTTAATCTTAAACATATTTTATACAAATTTGATAAGGGTCGTAGTGCTAGAAATGGTATTTTATCGTTAAGGTAAAGCTAGCATGGGTTCTCCACTTGATAGCAAGAGAACTCGCTTTCTTGTGCTTGTAAGGCCTTAGTTAATTTTGGCTTACGAGATGGACTCATAAGTTGTCCCCGAGGCTATGTACATGTAGGAAGATTTGCTAAGGTCAGAAAGTTACACGACCTGAGGACACAACTGTGTCTCAAGCTGTGTCTAGTCACGAAAAAAGGAAACCTTACAATACATTATAAAAGGACATACTAAGGTTTCGCACATAACTTTGGACATTCAAAAGAGAAGAGACTTAAAGAGAAGGATGAGCAAAAGGCGAAAGCAATACCTAACTTCAAGATTGAAGAGATTTTTCATCAACACAAGGGGATTTTTCATGTTTTATTTCTTGATTTTGTTGCAATTCATTTTTAGTTTAATTATGATAGCTTAAGATTCTTGTATTTAGGATTATGGAACCTAGGGTTTCATGTGATTGTTAGATTTATTGATAATTTTCAATAAAGTTTCTATCTTTTCTTGATTCAATTATGTTTTTAATTGTTAATTGATATTTTTAGGGTATCAGTCTATGATATTATGCATGATGATTGAGAAATTACATGTATAATGAGATCTTGACTTAATTGGAGAGAATTACATGTGTACTTAGAGATAAGATACATGTTTCTTCCAAAAAGTTGTTCTTTTGTGTGGGAATTCATTATACATTAATGTAATTCTAAATTATATTACTAAGTAAAGAGATTCTGGTAAATAATTTAGGATTAGGGTTTATATGCTTGAGAAAGGTGTTAACTTTAATTGTGAATTCCTCCGATCAAGAATAATAGAAATTGAATTGGATACATTTTAATCAGTCACATGTGAAACACTAGGGGAAATAATTCCTAAATACGTTATTTGTCTTCTTGAAGTCGTTCTTAGTTTTATCGCTTTCTAAATTACTTAATCAAGTCTCATAATTAGGTTAGTTTGTTAATTTTAGTCTTTTTAATTCATTCAACTCATCACAATTTTTCGGTTAGATAATAGAGCTAAGGTTAATATTAGTACTCGAAGTCTCTGAGGGATCAACTCAGATTCACATCCGCTATATTAAAACTGATAGGTATACTTGCCTTATATCAACATTCAAGAATTAGAAGTGTATGGAGACTCCTTGCTCATTATTAGCCAAGCACGAGGAAAGTATAAAACTAAAGATCCTAAGCCAGTGCCTTATCACTAGCATTTAACGGAATTAACGGAAAGTTTTACAGAAGTCACCTTCAATCACATACCAATGACTCATAACCAATTTGCTAATGCTTTAGCTACACTAGCATCTATGATCGAGAAATTGAGGACAAGCCTGCCTTCTGCCTAACAATTGAGGGTATAAATGACCAAAAGCCATGGTATCATGATATTAAGGTGTTCTTACAACAAGGTACATACCCTAAAAAGGTTGAGAAAAAAGGACAGAAAGATGATTAGGAGACTAGCTACCCAATTCTTACTAAGTGAGTCCACCTTATACCGACGCTCATTTGACGGTAAACTCTTAAGGTATATGGTTGATGAAGAGGCTAAGAATTTAATGAAAGAGGTACATGAATGAGTATGTGGCCCTCACATGAATGGGTACATGTTGGCAAAAAACATCATGAGGCTAAGGTATTATTGGTCAACAATGGAAAGTGATTGCATCAAACATGTTAAGCACTGTCATTTATGCCAAGTTTATGCAAATAAGATAAATGCCCCGCCTCGGGAATTGCATACCCTCTCAACACCATGGCCTTTCTTGATGTGGGGCATAGATATCATTGGCCCTATCACTCTAAGAGCGTCTAATAGGCATCGCTTCATATTAATAGCCATCGACTACTTCAATAAATGTGTAGAGGCTTTGTTATACTCGAATGATGCTAAAGGGGTCATAGCTAAATTCATCAAGAGGGACATCTTGGCTTGGTATGAGACTCCTGAAACAATCATCACTGATAATGGCACCAATCTCAACAACAAGCTTATGATAGAATTATGCTAGCAATTCCGAATCATTCACAAGAACTTTATTCCTTATCGACCCCAAATGAATGGAGCTGTTGAATCAGCAAACAAAAACCTCAAAAGAATCATTGAAAAAATGGCTATTACATATAAGGATTAGCATGAGATGTTACCCTTCGCACTCTTGGCCTATCGAACTTCCATTAGAACATTGATTGGAGCAATACCATACTCTTTAGTATACAACACTGAAGTAGCGTTACCAATAGAGGTTGAAATCCCATCACTCAGGGTATCATCAGAAATTCATTTAGATAAAGCCGATTGGGTAAAGAAATGCATCGAATAACTAAATCTGATTGATGAAAGGAGATTGGTAGCCTTGTATCATAATCAATGTTATCAACAAAGAATGGCTCGGGCCTTCAACAAAAGGGTACGACCTCGTAACCTAAAGAAGGAGATTTGGTGTTAAGAAAAGCTCTCCCCAATGCACAAGACTCCAGAGGGAAATTCGCCCCTAATTATAGGGGTCCTCATGTCGTAAAGTGAGTATTATTAGGAGGGGCTTTGATTTTGTCCCAAATGAATGGTTCAGATTTAAGAGACCTTGTAAATGCCGACACTGTAAAATTGTACAATCCATAAGAAATCAATGGGAATTTTGCTCAAGATACAAAAATGCCAGTCATTTTAATTGTCATTGTGGTCTAATTTTCATTATCTACAAGCAAATTTGGTATCCTTAGCCATTGTCATCGTTAGAATAATCACCCTCTCCATGGACAGGTCTAATTCCCTTGACCTCATTTAACCAAACCTATACACTACAAACACGAGAGGAGTTAAGGAATAAGATCTAGAACATTGGTAATTAACAAAACTCTTTAAATATTTTATTATGGATTAATCCCCCTCAATGGGGAATTTTATTGTCCATTTTTTTAAAGGAAGGTGAAACTCAAGTAAGCAATCGTGGTAGATGGGAATGAGGCTTTTGGATTCATAAAAGTTCCAAAGAAACAAAAATAGTAGGTGGTTTTCCTACATCGGGCTAATCTCCATGATTTCTCTAAAAAGAACTAGTAAAGTCTCAAACGTTGTATGTCAAGAACATCTGGGTTGATAACAAAGGACTAAAACAAGAGTTAGTAATTTTCCAGTGGGGCCTTTTTAAAAAAGGTATGACGGATTGGGTGCTATCAATAGAGACCGAGTAAGTATTTCTACATAATGTTAGTACACCAATTTTTTCTTGCATTTAGACCACTTTTACTCCCAACAATCTTTTCTAACTAACCTAGAGGCATTTACTTTCTACATTTAGTATTTGGCCAACCTATGAAGACAATATCTTAGCTCAGTTCATCCTTCCAAATTTCTTACAAGCAAGCCCATCTCTTTACCAAGTTCTATAGGGTACTTTCTTTCACTAAGTTTCTCTTAACTAGCTTGTAAAGCAATTACCTTCATCATCTTCTTAACTAGCCTTTGAAGTATTGTCCCATTCTTCTTAGGGTCTTAGCCAGCTCTAGGAGCACTTTGCCCACCTTGGTTAGTCAGCTCATTACGGCATGACCAAGTTTGCTTATTTTTCTAGGAGCGCTTTACCTGCCCTTGTTAGTCATCTTATCAAAGCACGGCTAAGTTTGCTCATCTTTCTTAAGGTCTTAGCTAGCTCTAGGAGCACTTTGCCTACCTTGGTTAGTTAGCTCATTAGGGCATGACCAAGTTCACTCATTCTTTTTAGGGTCTTAGCCAACTCTAGGAGTGCTTTTCCCACCTTGGTTAGTCAGCTCATTAGGGCACGACTAGGTTTGCTCATTCTTTTTAGGGTCTTAGCCAGCTCTAGGAGCGTTTTACCCACCTTAGTTAGTCAGCTCATTAGAGTATGACTAAGTTCCCTCATTCTTTTTAGGGTCTTAGCCAGCTCTCGAAGCGCTTTGCCTACCTTGGTTAGTTAGATCATGAGGGCACGACCAAGTTTGCTCGTTCTTTTTAGTGTCTTAGCCAACTCTAGGAGCACTTTGCCCACCTTAGTTAGTCAGCTTATCAGAGCATGACCAAGTTCGTACATTCTTTTTAGGATCTTAGCCAACTCTAGGAGTGCTTTTCCTGCCTTAGTTAGTTATCTCATCAAAGCAAGACCAAGTTCACACATTCTTTTTAGGGTCTTAGCCAGCTCTAGGAGTGCTTTGCCCGCCTTAGTTAGTCAGCTCATTAGGGCATGACCAAGTTCGCTCATTCTTCTTAGGGTCTTAGCCAACTCTAGGAGCACTTTGCCCACCTTGGTTAGTTAGCTCATTAGGGCAGTATCAAGTTTGCTCATTCTTTTTAGGGTCTTAGCCAGCTTTAGGAGCGCTTTGCCCACCTTAGTTAATCAGCTCATCAAGGCACGACTAAGTTCGCTCATCCTTCTTAGGGTCTTAGCCAACTCTAAGAGCGCTTTGCCTACCTTAGTTAGTCAGATCATTAGGGCAGGACCAAGTTTGCTCATTCTTTTTAGATTTTAGCCAACTCTAAGAGCGCTTTGCCCACCTTGGTTAGTCAGCTTATCAGAGCACAATCATGTTCGCTCATTCTTTTTAGGGTCTTAGCCAGCTCTAGGAGTGCTTTGTCCGCCTTAGTTAGTCAGCTCATTAGAGCACAACCAAGTTTGCTCATTCTTTTTAGGGTCTTAGTCGGCTCTAAGAGCACTTTGCCTACCTTGGTTAGTCAGCTCATCAAGGTACGACCAAGTTCACTCATCCTTCTTAGGGTCTTAGTTAGTTCTAGGAGTGCTTTGCCCGCCTTGGTTAGTCAACTCATTAGGGCACGACCAAGTTCACTTATTCTTCTTAGGGTCTTAGCTAGCTCTAGGAGCGCTTTGCTCACCTTAGTTAGTCAACTTATCAGGGTACTACCAAGTTTGCTCATTCTTTTTAGGGTCTTAGCTAGCTCTAGGAACACTTTGCCTACCTTGGTTAGTCAGCTCATCAGGGTACAACTAAGTTCACTCATCCTTCTTAGGGTCTTAGCTAGCTTTAGGAACGTTTTGCTCACCTTAGTTAGTCAACTCATTAAGGCACAACCAAGTTCTCTCATTCTTCTTAGGGTCTTAACCAACTCTAGGAACGCTTTACCTACCTTGGTTTATCAGCTCATCAGGGTACTACCAAGTTTGCTCGTTCTTTTTAAGGTCTTAGCCAACTCTAGGAGCGCTTTGCTTACCTTGGTTAGTTAGCTCATCAGGGCACTACCATGTTTGCTCATTCTTTTTAGGGTCTTAGCCAGCGCCATGTTTGCTCTTTCTTTTTGGGGGTCTTAACCAGCTCTAGGAGCGCTTTGCCTACCTTGGTTAGTCAGCTCATCAGGGTATTACCAAGTTTGCTCATTCTCTTTGAGGTCTTAGTCAGCTCTAGGAGCGCTTTACCCACCTTGGTTAGTCAGCTCATCAGGGTAAGGCCTAGTTTGCTCATTCTTTTTATGGTCTTAGCCAACTTAAGGAGCGCTTAGCCCGTTTCACTTCACTTTGTCAGTTCATACAAGCATGACCAAACTTTAATTCTTCTTTTCATCTTTCGATCATCTCTTAGAGCGCCACCCTTCTCTTCTGAAAATCCCCTATGTATTGGACTTGAGATAGTAAGCTAGTTGTAGCACTTCCTAACATAAAATCCATTCTTGGGGGTAAAAAATAGTGTCTGTTTTATCTTTGTGACAAAGTTTTGTTCAAACTTTACTACAAAATCACAAAGAGGGGCAGCTGTAAACACTTAATTTTTGCCCCATTTTATTTTTCAAATTAGGTTATAGTGTTCTAAATTAGAAAAAAGTTTAAAAAATAGAAAATTAAAGAAAGCCCTAAAAAAATGAAGAAATTTAGAAAAATAAGAATTCTAGAAATATATAAGAAAATAGGAAAATAGGAAAAAAGCACAAAAAATAGGAAATATTGAAAAAATAAATAAAATAAAAATAAAAAATAAATAGATAAAATATTTTATAGAATAACATTTCGTTAGATTAAATTTAAGTTTAGAAGTTGGGCTATTGAACTTAAGCTTAGATTTAAATATGGCCTAGGCTGACTGAGTCCATATGTGTAATGGATAAGGTACAGGCCAACAACCTGACAGTTAAGCATATGGACATAATACTAGCATTAAGCATGAGGTCTTAGGTTCGAAACTTAGCAAAGGTAGGGAGGCCTTTTTCTTACATTTTGTTTTTCTTACACTAGAAATTGCTACGTGTCAGGATCTGATTGTGCCATGTGATCCTGATACGTGGCATAATCGAATTAGATGATCTTTATTGACGGAGTGCTACATGGCATGCCACGTCAGCTGCCATGTGTCCAGTGTGACACGTGGCAGGTCGGGGTTTATCAAGTTGGCTAACATGGCACCATGTCAGTACTTTCCCTTTCTTTCCATCGATTTTCCTCCATTTTCTCCCAAATTTCCTCAACTTTCCTTCTCAAGAATAGCTCACTCCTCTACTTTAGCTTCAATTTTTACACAAATTCCATACACAGGCTCATGGTTTCTTGCATCAATCTCGCACTAGACATAGCCTACTATGAATCGGTACAGAAAACGCATCCAAGTTCGATCAATTATGCATTCAAATCGAGCTTCAAAGATTGGAAAAAAACTGAGAATCTAGCCATTTCCATTAACTTTGATCTAAGCTTTCCTTTATTGCTGGGTTGAAATTCAAGTATAAATAGGGACGTTAATGAGCAAAAGAGGGATCCCGGAGTTTCAGAATCAACTCTCAAGCTCCCCTTCTGTCCAGCGATTCTCTTTCTCTCTCTATCTCACTCTCTCTCTCTTCGATTCCTTCTCTTCGCTCCAACCTAAGCTGAGCCACCACTCAAGGGAGATTCCCAACAACTCAGGCTCCTCAACCCAACTGCCTTCAACTTCTGCCGCAACCCTTAGTCGCTTAACCGAATTGCTACCCTTAAACCCTAAATCACCGAAGCTCACCTCCCTTGAACCACCACCATCAGTCACCCTCGGCCCAAACTACTACTATGATCAAGCTCCCCACACTCCAAAATCCTTAGTCTAATCAACTGTTCACGACCAATAACCCCCTCCAACACCACCTGAGCTCCGACGCCAACCACTACCTCCAACGACCCCTTTAAACCTACACACCACCCCCCCAAACTTAATTAGAAAATCACAAAAATCCCATTTCCCGGTCAAATTGGAGCTCCAATCGATTGGAATCACATTTGCGACACTGCCGCTATAAAAGATCAACCTAGATCCAGTAGAGCCAATCCGACCTGACTTGATTTGACCCGATCCAACCTGTCCAATATGCCTAGGTCCGACCCATGCATTCGAATCCATCCAGAGTTTTATTCTTTTATTTTTATTATTTATTTATTTATTTATTGTTATTTTATTTGTTTTATTTAAATGTAATAGAAAATAATAATAAAAAGAAAGGAAAAAAAAAGAGAAAAGAAAAAAGAAAAAAGAAAAAAAAGAAGGTAATTTGGTTTTATTTTATTAAATAAGTAATAAGTGATGAATAAATTAAGAAAAAATATGAAATAAATAAAATAAATAAATAGGTAAATAAAAAGATTATGATTTCTTTTATCACTTAGAAAAATTAGGCTTTCTAAAAATAAGTGAAAATAAATAAACCTTTTTCCAAATTAAGATTATTTTAGAGTTTCCAAAAAATAAAACACTAAGTAGGACCCTTTAAAAGAATTTCTTTGAATAAATTGAACTAAGTAAGAACGTAAATGTGACCCTTTTTCAAAAATTAAAATCAAATCAACCTGCTATATTTTTATTAAAAGACGTACGTTTGATCCCTAATAACGGGTATGTAGGCACCCGTACACAAGTATGCGGCAACTTAAAATATAGAAAGTTTTATTTTTGCCATTTTTAGATATTTATGTAAATTAATCAATTTAGTTGCACGTATCATAATTAGATGTATTTTAGAAATTAAAAAGGGTTTATTTGAAAAGCGAAGTTAAATTCGAAAAGTTCAAAGTGATACCCATTTAGGGTTTAATAAATTAGCCTTCAGATTTAAATTTTTGGTTTTCAAAAAAACATATTCATAACTTGGTTTTTTAATCGGTAGACTGGTAGTTTAGTTATAACTAATCCACTCAATTGGTTATAACTTAACCCCTTTTCTCGACTCTAATCGGGTAGCAACTCCAAATCTTTTCAAGTTGGAAAAAATGGTCTTCTTTAAACCCTAGTTGAAGATCAATATTAAACGGGTAAGGTTTAGTATTGATCGATTTAGAAAAGACCTAATTTTATAAAAAGAACAGGGATGGTAAAAAACCAAGCTCGACAAACTGCCAGCATGATTGACCTATTGCCAAGTCAACCCCTCTACAATATGTTAATCTAAGGTTAAGCATCGAACCTACATAATGCTAACTTGATACATGGTCGTGACTAAGCTGACCCTAATCCTAAGCTAAGTTGTTGAGGTCAACCTAATAATGGACCACCTCTTGAGCCAGCCTTTCCTCAATTCAAAACATCCGAACTGCTAAGCTATCGGCCCTAAACTAACCTATTCAAAACCAGCTTTACTCAGCAAACCACATCATTAGGACTACAGAACGGACAACTAATACACGCCTTATTTTATAACATTTATACTTTCCTTTGTAACTGAATATTCCTCTTTTTATCTTATTACAACTCTACCTTTATAATTATTCCTTTTCCTTTTAAGTAGGAATCTTGTTTGTAATTTACACTAACTTAGGACTTGCCCTAATTAGGTCATATAAATACTTGTAAATTGTAATAACTGCAATAGTGAATGACATTGACATTCAAACATCCTTTTCTTGCATGAGGTAAGTGACCCTTTACTTACTCTCGTTTACTCTTATCTGATCCATTATGAGTGTAGATTAGTGGTAAGTGCTCTCTTGCTACACTTGTACGTAATATCAGGTGCTACTTAAGCTCATATAAAGCATTGGTATGTCATATCCTCCATTAGTGCACAAGAACCCCTCGCTCAAACCTTTAACTACCATTTACCCTTCGAACAGTCTCGAAGTTTAGACCTACCCCTTTGGTTCACGTGATATTAGGTTTCGTGTGTTTATCTACAACAACCCATATCAAAAGACATTCCTATAAGCCTTGCAATCAATTACTTAGGGTTTAATAGGGCGATCAAGTAAACTATTCGATCAATTCTATATTTTTCAACGAAGTTAGGAATATTAGTAAAAATGATTCCCTGAGTTTAGATTTAGGAAAATAAAGAATAAAATAATTAATTATTAAAATATTGAATTATATGTACATTTCTCGTTATATATCGGAAATGAATGGAACAAGTTCCAATAACTAACAAATCGATAATATTTAGGAATATTTATTTGTACTATATATGTATTTACTTGTAGGTTAAAATACGTGAAATTACCTAAAATATCCAAAATATATTAAAATAATACTAAATAATTGAGGAAAATTCATAAATAATTAAGCAAAAATAAAGAAAAATATGGAAAAAACAACCAATTAAAAAAAAATGGATCATGGCAACTTAGATTTTAAAGAAATAAAAGCAACCAATTAAAAAAAAAAACAACTAGAAAATCAAAATGAAGAAGAGATACGGCAAATGTCACTTCAAATTAATGAAAAAAATATCTATGCAGCCCTATAAATATCCAAACTTAAAAAAAAAGCTCATTTGATTTGTTTAGAGAGTAAGAAAATTTGAGAGGCTGAAAAATAGAGGATTAGGGTTTTTTTTTTTTTGAAAATTAAAAAAAATCTGTGTAAATAAAGGATTTATGGTGATTCTAAACCCAACAACCACTTGGGAGTAAACAGCCACCACCACTACAAGGTGGTGGTAGCACCCAGACTGGCCAACAAGGCTATAGCGACTGGTGGCTAGCAATAGCTAGAGCCACTAACTCTAATGAGTCCAATCTTCCTTTCGATTTTACTTATTTTATTAAAAATACTAAAATGCTTAGAAAATTCTAAAATTAGGCATTCTAATATTTTTAAGTATGTAGATTTAGGGAAAAATATTATTTTTATTTAATTATATTTGAAAATATATTATGCTTAAGAAACTGTGTAAAACCGTGTTCGAAATAAATAACCTTAGGAGTGTAGTTTTTGGCTTAAAATTATTGTATAGACTACTTAAGGATTACAAAGTAGTGCTATAAAGCCTTTTTTCAAAAATGAATTTTATAAATTTTTAGGCCTTAAAATGATACATAAAATGGGTAATTTGGGGCTAATTAAGTAATTAAATAGGTAATTACTGATTTAGTGTATAATTATATGTTTTAAGATATTGAAATTTGATGTAGCATGTTATTTGTAGTATTTAAGGTGTTGGATGTAATTATTAGGGTATCATGAAGTATATATGTAATACATAAAAAATAATAAATTTTAAGTTAATTTTGTAATTTAGGGTAATTAGGTGTAAATTCTAATTTAGGATGAATTTAGATATTTTGAGATGTTAATTGATGTTGAGGGATGATATTTGAAGTGATGGGAATATTTAATATAGGATTAGTGACTATAACACTAAATTGAGATAAATGTTAATCAAATTTAACTTCAATTATGGGATCAGGTAGAGAATGGATAGTTAGATGAAGTGATCCAAGTAAAATGGTGAAGTAATAGTTAGTTGAAGTGATTTATGTAAAATGAAGGTGAATCTCTAATATAATATAGAACTAAGATGTGGAGAACATTATTAGAATTAGTTAGTTGAGATATGTTAGTATTATGGATGAGATTATTGAGAAGTTTGTTAATGGAGTTGTGTTGTAATTGATGACATATGATAAAGTGATGAGACTCATGAACAATAATAGAGATTAATTTGAGTTTTAAAACAATAGAGATATTGTGATGTGTACTATAGATTTAGGTGAATTAAAAACCTATAGAATTTTCAAGATGATCTCAACTTAGTGCTTAGTATAAATATGAGATAGTATAGTTGAGAGTGAAATAAAGCATAGTGTAGAAGAGAGTCCTAGAAAGACAAAACATTGAAAGGGAAAAGTTAGAAATTAATTCAAAAATAAATTAAAACACATATTAAAGGTATAATTAAAACCTAATTTAGGAGTAAATTTTATACAAAATGAGAATGCAGTATATGAGATGATAGATGATGATGGCTTTGAGGAGTTTGATAATCATAAGGTATATAGAATGATTATCATTTCTGATTTTCCCATTGAAGTATAGAGTACTGAATCAATAAGCAGTAATGATAATTGAATTAGAAGATAAATGTGGTAGAATTCTTTTAAATAAAGAATTGTTATTGGTGATTTGAATGATGAATACAATGTGATTGTTAGTTATGTTTTGTCAAGAGTTAGAATTGATCCTATGTTAGTTATTCATATAAGTAGACATCTCAATGATCTCTTAATGGATGTAGTTATGTTTCTCAATGAAAGTATAATCTTTTGGATATGTGCATATGCAATGACAATTTAAATATTTGTAGCTAGGGGCATAAAAGGAATAGATGTGTTTGAGTAACTCATATTGAAAGTTCTTTGCATATGTAAGAATGGTGGTGCAAATTGTAATATGAGATTACAATTAGGTTATGAATTCTTTAGTCCTTAGTGAGTAATGAATTGAAAGCTTATATTTTGTAGATTTTAAGCAAGTGTAAGTGAAGCAAAATGAGTATGAAGAGGTTAGTGAGATCTTCATGTTGTGTTGAGGCAAAAGAAATTACATCATTATATGGTCCTTATATTTGATTATAGGAGATGAATGGTTATTAAATGGTATATGAGGAAAGAAGTACAATTGTTAGGTAAGCTACAATAGAATACGTATCCAAGCACCCTAAAATAGTAGTAGGATGAGTAGCAATTGATAGTGGAAATGGAATTAAAGAAAAAAGTTCGAAGAAGATCAAGACTTGCAATCAAAGGTTTCCTTGCTATTTCAAGATTGATTAGATAGAACATAACCCACCAAGAAATGAAGTTCAAAAGACAGTTACCCATTGATATATTTATTATGATATGATGATAAAGAATGCTGAATAAAGATGGTAGTTTAAGGAAACAAGCTTAAAGAATCGGGTGATAAGTAGTGATTTCAATAAAGGACTCTTACTTGATCTTAGCTGAATGATAATAAATCTAAACAAAATGATTGGTTGATAATCATAAGAATAAGTACAATTATTGTAGGATATATATACAAATAGATGAAATGCAAGTACAATGATGATATTGAAGTGTTCATTCCCTATATGTCAGAAACTTGCAGAAGGAAAGAGATTTAGGGTGATTAAGATTATCATTACCTATCAATTTAAAATTTATATTGGAGGAAGGATATTAATCTAAAAAGACAGTAGAATATTATTAAAGTGGAATTTAGAAGAAAAGCTACTAATGATAGGTGATTGGAAGTTTGTTGATATTAATAAGTGAGAGATTGAGAAAGTACTAATAAGTACTGGATCTACTAGTAATATATGAATATACAAATGTATTTTTGAAGATCAGCCTATGGATATTTGAACTTTATGGTTAAGTTAACCAAGAATCGAACATACAGCTGAAATTTTGTATTGGATAATATAAATGAGACCTTAAGAGTTAAGGAGTGACTATGTTTTTCTAGAATAACATCCAATTGGAATGATACCAACATAGGACCAGTGCATAGGTTGTATTCATAAGAATTAGGAGAATTGTACATATGCCAACTGTATATGAAGACACTTGCTGTGATACTTACCAGTAGTATTTTGATATGTAAAGTATATGTGGATAGAATTAAGGAAGTTAAACAATCATGAGTAGCATGCTAAACTTGAAGAGGAGATAATACTTCTTTCATTAAACAAGTTATCTTTAGAAAAGAGACTTCTGTAGATATTTAAAGTGTTTAAGCAATACTCGAAGAAACATAACTGGCAATCATAACCAAGAAAGAAGATCTATTGAAGTAACCGAATGCACAAGGAAAGTATGAAGTTCCAATACACTTTATATGAACAGTTGCAATAGGTAATCTAATAAAAAAAATGGCAAATCTTAGATGGTCAATTCATTGGTGTCAAGTCTCGTGTCATGTTAATCCTATCCATGCAATCTATCATGTCATGTTTTGTTAAGTAATAAGTCCTTATTAACACTATCTCTCTCTCTTGCTGAATCTGTCAATCAAGAATCATATTTATTCTTGTTGAGTCAAGTTGAGTCAAATATAGTTGATTTATAATGTTAACCATCTCATTTGAACCTAGGATGGAGGAAAATTAACATTTACCAAATTTACTTCTATTGATCCTATGCTAAGCTATATGAAGAACAAATGAGAATCTATGGCAACAGCATAGTCATTATGAGTAGAAGATTTTGAATAAGAGGAAAGGTGATGACATGAGGTGATCTTAGAACTAGTGATGATCACAAGTAAAACCTAGGAATCAATCAAACAAGGAATAAATGGAAGATAAACCAATAAGGAAACTTGTGAGGTCATAAAGTGAAGTCATAAGATAATATGATATAACTAGAGGATGACAATGATGTAATAAGATATGAGTGATATTAAAGTATGAAATGCAAAGGACGAAAATGAGATGAGAATTTAAGAGATGAATGAAGAGGTTATGTAAAGGTCAGATAATGAAGGAAGGGAAACTTAATTAAAAGGCGACTCAAAAGCTTAATTAGAAGATAATTCAATAGAATAGAAAAGGAATTTTAAAATTGTAAAGAAACCTATAAAAATACTGGATAATTGGGTTTAGAAGTTAAAGAAAGGTATAATGGGACAAAAGTCTAGACTTGGAAGTCACTATAAAGTATAACATAGCAAAGATGAAGCATTACTAACAATTCTTCTAATTCCTAGGATAGTAAAAGAAAATAGGCTATCATTTTTAGTTAAGTGAGTAATACATAGATATATAGTAGTTTCAATGACAAAACTATTATAAGGGTGGAAATATAAGCCCCGTAATCAACTACTCGAGATTTGGTTCATAGAATTTAGGGCAATCGAGTAAATTGTCTAATCCAACCCAAATTTTTTTATGATGCTAGGAATATTCATAAAAGTGATTTAGTGAGTTTTGATTTAGGAAAATAAAGAATAAAATAATTATTTATTAAAATATTAAATTATATGTACATTTCCTGTTATTTATAAAAAACATGTGAAATGAGTTCTGATAACTAACAAATAAATAGAGATAAATTATATGCACAATAAAAATTACAAAAGAACATAAATAATATTTAGGAATATTTATTTGTACCATATATGTATTTACGTATAGGTTAAAGTATGCAAAATTACCTAAATTACAGGAAATATGTTAAAATAATACTAAATCATTAAAGAAAATTCATAAATAATAAAGGAAAAATCAAGAAAAATATGGAAAAATGAGAAAAATTTTAGAAATGGGTAATGGCAGCTTGGAATTTAAAGAAATAAAAGCAACCAATCAAAAGAAAACAACTAGAAAGTTAAAATCAAGAAAAGATAAAGCAAATGCCACTTCAAATTAATGAAAAAAAAATCTATGTAGCCCTATAAATACCCAAAATTGGAAAAAAAGCTCATTTGGTCTGTTTGGAGAGTAGGAAAATTTGAGAGAACTGAAAAATAGAGGATTAGAGTTTTTTATTCAAAATAGGAAAAATTTTATGCAAATAGGACATATAAGGAGATTCTAAACTCGACGGCCACCACCACCACGAAGTGGATAGCCACCACCACCACATGGTGGTGGCAAAGCCTAGATCAGCTGATAAGGCCATGATGGCCAGTGATGGCTAAAGCCACTGACTTTAGTGAGTCCAATCTTCCTTTCGATTTTACTTATTTTATTAAAAATACTAAATATCATAGAAAATTCTAAAATTTGGTATTATGATGTTTTTAAGTATGTAGATTTAGGAAAAATATTATTTTTATTTAATTATATTTGAAAATATATTATTCTTAAGAAACCGTGCAAAATCGTACGAAACCGAACATGTATCGATTTAGAAATAAATGATTTTAGAAGTGTAGTTTTAGGCTCAAAATTTTTGTGTAGACTACTTAAGGGTTATAGAGTAGTGCTATATAGCCCTTTTTCAAAATGAATTGTCAAAACTTTTAGAAATTTTTTAAGCCTTAAAATGATGCATAAAATGGGTAATTTAGAGCTAATTAAGTAATTAAATGAGTAATTATTGATTTAGTACATAATTATATGTTTTAGAATGTTGAAATCTAATGAAGTATGCTATTTGTAGCATTTAGGGTGTTAGATTAATTATTAGGGTATTATGCAATATATATATAATAGGCAAAAAATAATAAATTTTAAGTAAATTTTGTAATTTAGGATAATTAGGTGTAAATTATAATTTGGGATGAATTTAAATATTTTGAGATGTTAGTTGATATTGAGGGATGATATTTGAAGTGATTGGAATATTAAATGTGTATATTATGTACATATTAGGTGATAATATGTAATAAGTAAGTAAAAGAAGTTAATGAGTAGGAAAATATTAGATTAAAATTGATATTATAATAATAATAGAAATATATAATAAATATGTCAAGAAACTTAAATTAGGTATTTATATGAAACATTTAAAATTTTCTTACATTGAGAGTAAATTCGGTAATTAAGTTAGGATAAACGATGTACTGTAGGAATTAAAATACTGATTAAGGATTAAATATGATATTTATGATACTCAAAAATAATATGATTAATTTCACATTATAGCTCAAAATGAGATTTTAGGGTTTGCGTATAAAACTGTACTAAAAAACTGAAATAAAACTTAATTTAGAAATCGATTCAAAAACTGAACTAGAACTTAGCCTAAATAAAAAATAATTATAAAAGGCTTGAAAACATGAATAAATAAGTATATTAAACCCTAAACAAAAGATAACAATGAGTATTATAGGATAAAACCAATCTATGCCAATTATGTGAAAACTAAAACAACGTCTATTTTATAAGGAGTATTAGTGATGGTCAATGTAAGTTGCACCTCAAAAGAGCAAGCGAACAAGCGAACGAGCAAAGATTTCAAGTAAGTTGGGATTAATATGTTACTGTATTTCGGAGTACTAATTTGTAGTATTTGGAGGCTTGAAATTATACTTGATTGTATTTGTTATATGGTTAGCCATGCGCATGTGCTTGTTCTAAGTTGATGATAAAATTTTAATTTGTTGCTCTAACTTGTATTTATATGATTATTTGAAATCATTAAACACCTTAAATCGGATTTAACTAAATATTTGACTCATAAATTAAAACTTGGACCTGCATAGCAACCCATTAGGAAAACATTAGGATTCTCTAGCCAATACCAACCCATTCAAAAGGGATAATGCTTGATAGCATAATTGGTCCTTTCTTCATCTTTAGTCAAACTAAGTGATAGGTGAGGAGGTCACAACAATGATGAAGTCAATGGTTCGAAGGTAGTCGCGAGAGGAGCAGCGTTTTTATTGCACAAGCCTAGGTTTGTTTATGAGCTGTTGCATTAATAGAAACTCCTCAACTTGATTAGAGTAGGTGTGTAGATACTCAATTTTTGCCCATAGTAGTTATAATTTTTGTTTTTAGGGTCATAATTTAGAAAATAAAAAAAATTGAAAAATGATAAAAAAGAAAAAAAAAAGAAAATTGTTAGAAAAAAAAAACTAAAAAACTAAAAAAGAAAAAAAATTCATGGAATCTTGACTAAATGGCTATAAAAAAAAAAATCTAATATGATGATGCTAAATCTAATAAAATCAAGATTTGTAAGATTCGAATCTATTTTTCGATTTAATTCGATTCAAAAGATTTGTTTTCAAGTTTTATAAATAGGGGTTGCATGGTGCAAGCTAAAAAATGAACAATCACATTTGTTAAAAAACACACTCAAACCCACTTCTTAAACCAATTCTATAATTGTACGCGCGCGATAGGAGTGGGGATCCAATTTGTTCCCTTTTATTAGCTTTGTGTGCTTTGCCTTGCAGGTATATAATAGTGGTTTTTAATTATTGTTCATAGCTTGTCTTATTTATTTATTTTTATCTCACTTAGTATATGCACAGTTATTTTTAAGACTTGTATTAATTTTTTTTTTACTTTTATCATGTCTTTAACTGCTAGTAATTAGTTATAGCATTAGTGTCTAGTGAACATATGTTAAGTTAAATTTTTTTTATTATTTTTTTTAGATTTCATATTTTCAAAATAACATTTTTATAAAATCTCTTATTTTACAAAATCTCCTTTTTTGCATATTGCATTAATTTAGAAAAGTTGGATTAGGCATGTTAGGGTTTTCTAGATTAAAAAAAAAAAAAATCATTTTCATGTTCATAAAATAAAAAAAAAAATCTTTAATTGACTTCTTTTTTTACGGCGAGACATTTTTTCCATAGTTTAAGCTTGTTTTCCATAGTTTAGATGTCTTTTCTATATTTTAGATGGCTTTTCCATAGTTTAAATGCCTTTTCCATAGTTTAAATGTCTTTTCTATAGTTTAAATGTCTTTTCTATAGTTTAGATATCTTTTCTATAGTTTAGACATCTTTTCCATACTTTACGCTTCTTTTCTATAGTTTATATATTTTTTCCATTGTTTAGGTTTTTTTTTTTCATGATTTAGACATCTTTTCCATAATTTAGATTTTTTTTCTATAGTTTAAACATCTTTTTTATAGTTTAGATATCTTTTCTATGGTTTAGACATCTTTTTTATGGTTAGACATTTTTTCCATAATTTAGACTTCTTTTCTATGATTTAGATATTTTTTCTATAATGTTTTAAGCATCTTTTCTATATAAAAAATTCATCATGTAGAACATTGCATATTTCATAAAATCTTTAGCGTTTTTCTTGAAAATAAAAAATTTATCACTTAGTTTTTTTTAAATAAAAATCTTAATTTCGGACTCTTCAAAAATTAGGTTTTTAGGTTTTTTTTTTTATAATTAGGAATAAAAATTAGGCTTTTAGGGGTTTTTCTCAATAAAAATAAAATGGTTAATAAAAATGCAAATTCAACCAATCATTTTTTTTATAAATAGAACCAACACATTAAAGTTTTCGGAAAAAACTACGATCGTCTGATCCTAACTAGCGAATATGTAGGGAACTTCGAGGCGACGATAAAATATGTAGAAACTTAGGTTCTTTTTTTTTCTTTTAATTTATTTATTTTTTAATTATTATAGTTAGAAGAAGAATTCTAATTTCGATACATAAATAGTGGTACCTATTAGGGTTTAATAGGTTAGCTCTCGAACTTAGAACCCTCTGGTTCTTCATTCAAATTGAAATCAAAAACCAGTAGTTAAATTGTAATCAATCTACCCAATTAATTACGGTTTCTTTCCTTTTTCCTAACTCCGATCGGGTGGCGACTCCAAAAATTATTTTCAATAAAAAACCAGAATTTCTCAATTTCTTTAGTCGATGATTAATATCAAATGGGTTAGGGTTTAGTATTAATCAGAAAATGAGAAATCAATTTTAAATAAAAGAAATAAAAAAACAAGCTCGACAAGGTGCAATTTCTTTAATCTCATGATGAGCCAGACAATGTCGTGTAATGGCATTTACTTGAACATGCATTCCATCTAATTAATTTGGTTGATAACCTTGTTTGTATTTGCTGTATAGTTTTAAGTCTCCGTCCCAACTTACTGAACTGTAGTTGCTCACATCCCTATAGACGTTGTTGGAGGTATTAGCTAGGAAGCCTCTTATATTTACCTTGAGGCTATCAACCGTTGGATCTTGGGGAATGAGGAGATACATTTGAAGAATTGATATATTACTAAGGATTTAGCTCTTAATTTAGAATCTTCTATTTTCGGATAATGTACTACTTAAGAAATATATTATGATGAAACCCTACAAACATTATTTGTAAAATTTGAATCATAGTGTATATATATGTTTTCATTGTTTCTTAGGTAAATAATTTATTTAATTTACGAACTATTTACTTTAAAGCGGGTTAGTTGTAGATGCCTTATGTAAATCAAGTCTAAGATAGCGGTTGTATGGTCAGCTTCTATCTTAGAATGGTATACATAGCGAGACTACTACAATTCTGCCGCTTTAGGGTGTGACAATTCTCTTGAGTTGAAGCATACTTTGCTCTTAATGATTTCATGCGCTTAAGAGCAATGCCTTAATTATGCAATGCTACAGTCTAGCATAAATTGGGAATTTTACCTTGTTATCTCTTTTTTTTCCCCTTAAAAATGACACCACGTAATAAGGAGCAAAGGCTCTACCTAGTTATACTAGTTTTAAGTAACAAGAGCTTTAAATTTTTTATTTAGTACAATTGTAAGACTGCTTAAACTCTTTGATCTAAGATGATAAGAATCAAGGACCAATTACAAAATCGCAAGCCTAAGGGCTTACTGCCTTAGTCTACTAAGCCACCTAAAAGGACTTGACCTCAAAAGAAGAAAAGTTCTTTTGAGCTAATAAGATATATCTCCTAAGCTACGCGCCAACCCTCCCTCCCCCTAAATCTGTTCACTATTTCACAAATAGAGGAAGACCCCATTGACGTTGTCAACCCCCATAAGAGTTGAGTATTAAACTAGCATGATTTCGAGCTAATAGATGTTCAAGCTCAGACTAACCCAATGCCAAGTCGACCTATCGACTCTAATCTCCCAAGTTCTAACTTTTTGAGCAAATGCTCCCTAAGCTTCCAACTTACCGAGCTACCGACTTGAGATTGATCTAATCAACTACCCATTATCCATTTAGACCATGGAATTGAGAAACCAACACGTATCCTCTCTCTAACAATTGTAATAACCTAGCAAAGGATATTTCATTTTCTATTATTACAATTTGTCCTTTCTTTGTAATCATTTTCTATTTCAAGCAGATATCTAATTTTGTAATTAGAGGGATCTTAGAACTTACCCAAATTGGGCCATATAAATATCTCCAGTTATATTAGCTGTAAGGATCAAAACAGTGAATATTCAATACATTTCCTTTTAAGATAAGTATTTTCCTACTTACTCTCTTTACTCTTATCTAGACCATTATTTGAGCAAGAACTAGTAACGAGTAACCTTTTATTGCACTTATGCATCATATTAAGTGTTGCTTAAGTTCATGTGAGGTGTTAATGCATCATATCCTTTGTCGGTGTACGAGGACCACATCTCAATCTTCGACTTTCACCTATTATTCAAACCATCTCGCAATTCAAACCCATTGGTTCATGCGATGCCTTCAACTATCATCCACAATTGCTACCCATATCATAAGGGGTCTCTTGTAGAACTAATATAATTATGAGACTGCTTGGACTCAATGATCTAAGGGGGTATCTTGTGGAATAGATGTAACTTTAAGACTATTTAAACTCAATGATCTAAGGAATCTCACATGTCATCTTATGTATTAAGTAAGACTTTTGCTTAATAATGATAATATCTAAAGGATCCCTTTTGAGAAGTGTTCATTTGCACATATGCAATGATAGTGGCATTAATGGCCCGAAATCAATAATTCTTCCTCATAGTCAATGAGTTATTTCCCACTACTCAACTACTTAGGATAGCCTTCTAAGGCATTATCTAGGTTTGAATGTCGTTATATGAATTACTTATCAATGAGATTGTCTCCACTATTT
Source organism: Lumnitzera littorea (assembly GCA_024138015.1). Classification (NCBI taxonomy): domain Eukaryota; kingdom Viridiplantae; phylum Streptophyta; class Magnoliopsida; order Myrtales; family Combretaceae; genus Lumnitzera; species Lumnitzera littorea. The sequence continues at coordinate 33,876,387 of JAMXBB010000004.1, read as the reverse complement.
GATGGCAAGAAACAAAGAAATTAGTTGGTATGATAAACGCACATGATTGTCATGGCTTGTGTACTTGGAAGGCAATGCTCTTACCAAACTACAACACATAAGGTAAGCTTATCATCGTGCATTTTGGAGATAAGGCTCATACCAATCAACAACGATGTGTAGACTATACTTTAAATTCATTATTGCTTTCTTTTGATAAATGGAAGGGTTCAGTTGCCCTTGCCCAAATGTAAACTATTTTATGAAATCAAATTTAAGGAGACTAGTCTCTTACTTTGCAACGATAATAGTAATAAATGAAGATATGCAAAAACTTATCTCATTCTCATTAAAAAACATCAATGATAGAGAAAGAAACTTCATTGACAAGAAGTAAGCATCGTTGAGCTTATAAATGGAATGAAAAGAAAACTAAGATAGTTATCATAAGGGCATATTCCAATTATCAAGACTTCTTGCACTTTCTAACCTTTAAAGTGCTTTCTTTGCATTTCTTTGTATCCCCATAACAACCGTGCATCCTTTTATTCTTAGATGCTCATGTCTGAGCTTCTTCCCCTTTAATAAGCGATACCTCAAGGGGTTTTTCTAGAGATGCCTCTCCTTCATTTACATACTTATTAAAGAAGGATGTTTTAGTAAAGTGAGACTCATTACGTGTGAACAAGTTCTTTGTTATAGGAATATAGATTTCCTACTCATTCTAATGACTCTTCATGCACTAATTCCATGTTGAGAGTATCCACATCCTTCCCATAAGGAGATGATAAGATACATACACATTGATCACATGGAACTGTTGATAGTCATTTTTCGCTTAACTTACACTTGTCCTTTCGTTGGTCGAAAAGCCAGGTAATCGAATCTCTCGACATTCGTACTCTATAGAAGATACTCAATACTTATGCCGAGTACAACAAATGCTCCTAGTTTGAATTCAAATCTATAGCACAAACAATTATCATAAGCATGGTTTTATTTTACAACCGCTTGCTATCCCTACATATTAGGGGAGATGTCAAGTCAAGAAGTCTCTACGTGCCATAATATTTACCTTGACAATTGCCTTAGACATATCAATCATCTATAAATATCGGAAAGAAACTCTATAAGAGCTTTCGAACACTTCTAATTCTTATACTTGCTATACTAAATCACCATTCTAACTTAAGCATCGGAGTGATCGCACTGGATTAGCTCCGGTACTAAGTATTTTACTCTCTTTTACAAGACTATTTCCTGACCCCAAAACTCACCAACAACATTTAGCGCCGTCTATTTTTCTCTAAACATGACTACATGGTTAGAACTAAGATGACACGAAGTGCAGGTGCTGGTATTTCCTCCTAACACCCTAAAAGAGGGAGTTGGCTTGTTGATAAACAATGATTGGCTCAACTCGAGCAGCTCTGTCTTGATTTAGCCAAAGAAAATTTCGAGTTAAATAAAAAACACAAACAAATCCGTGAACTTCTCTATAAAAAATTTCACCCAAATCAAGATAATGAACATGGCGATCATGATGCCAATAGTACCAACGATTCCATTTATTCACCTGAATTAACAAAAAAGCAAGCTGAGGTTCCAACGCGACCTACAGGTCCTACTTTCAAGAAGGTTTATAAGGGCAAGCAACCACAACACATGCATCATACGAGACCCTCACATGTCAACACCCTTGTTGCAGTGACCAAATAATTCCAAATCAAGAAAAGTCCCTTCGTCCCAAAGGTTTTAGAAGAAGTAATACCTCAACATGTTAAGCTGCCTCAGTTTGAAACATATGATGGGATGAAAGACCCCGAAGACCACTTAGAGTACTAACGTACACTGGCCAAGTTGCATGGTTTAAGCGATACGGTAGCCTATCAAGCCTTTCCCTCAACCTTAACGAACGCAGCCAGCACATGGTTCAAACACCTTAAGCCTAATACCATTTCATGTTTCGATGAACTAGCAAAAGTGTTCCTTCAACACTTCCTTGCTAATAAGCTTCTTGTTAAGGGCTCTTTAATCTTGAACCCCATCAAATAAAAGTCTGACGAGTCAATTAAGGACTATTTGGCCAGATTCATGGCCAAAATCGTCCAAATCCCAAAACTAGCTATGAGTGTGGCCCTCAACACTATAATCGACAAAGTCAAGCCTCATGGATACTTTTTCAAGTCTCTTGCAAAGAATAAGCCAAAAAATTTTGTTGAGTTTAAGGCTAAAGCCATCTCCTACATTCGACAGGAAGACAACATAAAGGTATGAAAAGAGGCTGATCAAAGCAGAGGAGATAGAAATAATGACAAATAGAAAAATGCTAAGGATAGACTTAGCATGGACAACAACAACGGCTCAGACGCCAAAAGGAAGAGATCGAGGATCCTAACATTCTCATCTCACATGCCCGTCAATCATCTAATCTCGGATATTTTGATGGAGGTCCGTAGGGAGAGAGGTATCCTCCAACGGTCGAAAAGAATGCAAGAAAATCCCTCAAGAAGAAATTCAAACAAGTACTGCAACTTCCACTGTGATAAGGGTCACAATACAGATGAGTGCATTCAACTCAAGAATGCAATGAAAGATGCAATACAACACGGGCACCTGTAAAAATTTCTAGGGCATGATGCTGAGAGAATTGAAAGACCATCTCAGAGGAGAAGAGAGGAATACGAGGTAGATACTCGGCCAGCAATGGTTGTGAGAGATGTAAGGGATGTTAATCCCAATAGAGCACCCAACGGAGTAATTAATACAATTGTCAACAAACCTACTATAGGCTAATCAAATTCTTCGAACTTGGTTAACGCCAGGAATTACATTTGCAATATTCATGGAAAGAAGGTCAGGATTAATAATACAATATCTTTCGAGGAAGAGGATTTTGAGGGCATACAAAGGCCACAATACGATGCACTTGTCATTAACGTGAGAGTTGCCAACTTTGAAGTCAAGAATATTCTCGTTGATATGGGAAGTTCAACTGATATCATTTTTCAGTATGCTTTCAATCAAATGAGGCCCAAGATCAAAGCACAACTGCGGTCTTCCAAGTAAGACCTCTATGCCTTCAATAATCAACTCGTCCAAGTAGTTGAAGTTATCTCTTTGTTGATATAGATTAGCGATGATGAGCATGTTGTAGAGGACAAAGTGGATTTTCTTATCGTCAATTGTTGGTCCCCTTACAACGTCATAATGGGACAGCCACGCCAACATTTATTCGGCCTTGTCCCTTCAACGGCACATCTAAAAGCTAAGTTTTCCACTCCTATGGGGGTCAGTGTGTGAAAAAGGGATCAGCAATTGGTACGATCTTTATATATAAGGGCTTTAAGGCGAGAGGAAGTATTTCAGGTTGAGACGTGCTCAAAAGGCAAGTCAGTTGGCATATAAAATGCCAAGAATGATACAAAGGAAATTCCTTTGGGAAACAATTCGGAGAAGACAACAAGGATAAAAAAACCCATGTCAACTGATGTCCGGTAAAGTCTGATTGACTTCCTGCTAGCCAATGCTGGCATGTTCGTATGGTCACCGTCGGACATGCCCAGTATTCCAATAGACGTTATGGTGCATAAGCTCTAGATTGACTCAAATGTAAAGGTGGTTCAATAGAAAAAGAGACATTTTGCATCGGAGAGACAAGCAACAATAGAAGAAGAGGTCTAGAAATTGTTGACGGCAAGATTCATCTGGGAGGAGCCTTATCCGACTTGGCTAACAAATTGTGTGCTAGTCAAGAAGTCTAACGGCAAATGGTGAATATGCATAAACTTCTTGGATCTCAATAAGGCCTATCCTAAGGACTATTTCCCACTGCCAAAAATCGATCAGATGATAGATGCAATCGTAAGACATGCATTGCTTTCTTTTATGGATGCTTTCTCCAGTTACAATCAAATTAAGATAAACAAGGCTGATGAAGTCCACACATCTTTCATTACCAATTTTGGAACATATTGTTATACAATGATGCTCTTTGGGCTAAAGAACACTAGTGCTACATACAAAAGATTAGTGACGAAGATGTTCAAATCTTAGATCCATAGGAATGTTAAAGTATATGTGGATGACATGATTGTGAAGAGCATGAAGGAAGATCATCATCTCACTGATCTGAAGGAGATGTTTGCCACATTGAGAAGATATAGCATGTAACTCAACCTATAAAAGTGCATTTTTGGCATAACATCAAGAAAATTTCTTGAGTATATGGTCACATGATGCGGCATTGAAGCCAATCCAACAAAGATTGAAGTCAACAAGAATATGAAGTTACCTTCTACGGTTAAGGAGGTACAGGAACTCATCGAGCAAATTACCACCCTCAATAGATTTATGTTAAGAAGTGTAGATAGGTGTACAGAATTCTTCAAAATTTTGAAGAATCTAAAGGAATTTAATTCAACTGACGATTGTGAAAGAGCTTTCAATGAGCTCAAGGAATTTCTTGCATCACCCCCGATACTCTCGACACTCACTCCTGGAGAAAACTTACACCTATATCTATCAGTTAGCTGCCAAACACTTTCCTCTATGTTAATCTAAAGTGACGGTAAAGATTATCGACCCATTTATTATGTGAGTCATGTTCTACAAGGGCTAGAGCTTCGATACAAAAAGATAGAAAAATTTGTATTAGCTGTGGTTCTCTCGGTAAGAAAATTGAAGCCATACTTTGAAGCTCACTAGATTATTATCCTCATTGATCAACCATTGCAGAGACCTGATTCTTTGGGAAGGATGATGAAATATGCCTTAGAGCTCAGTACCCATGGTCTATAATATAAACACAAAACGACACTAAAGTCCCAAGTATTGGCAGATTTTCTAACTGAGTTCACAGGGGATGAAAACTGTATGGAGATTGCTAAGAAACCTATATGGTTTCTTTATGTCGATGGTTATTCGATATGAGAAGGAAGTGGTGCAGGCTTGGTTCTCCAGGCCCCCATAATGTCAAAGTTCATTATGCTTTGAAATTTGGATTCCTAGCTAGTAATAATGAAGTAGAGTACAAAGCTCTAATTGTTGGATTGAAACTGGCTAAAGAAATTGGTGCCAAGAAACTTAAGTTGTTCTTTGATTCCCAACTTGTGGTAAATCAAGTCACCGAAAGTTACGCAGCAAGAGAAGAAGAGATGAGCAAGTACCTATTGGTGGTACAAACGCTCGTAGAAGAATTCTTATCTTTCTCGATTCACAAAATTCCGAGAAGTAAGATTATTGCTATTGATAAGCTATTGAAGTTGGCTAGTATGGCATTCCCTAAGCTGAACAAGAAACTTTTCATCAAATTTCTCATGTAGAAAAGCTTGTCCATTTTCTTGTAGAGCTATGAGTTAGCTCCTTGCCCAAAAGAAAAATCATGGATGGATCCCTTAGTAAATTATCTAAAAGAAGGTGCTATCCTTGAAAACAAAAAGGAGGCATGAAGATTGGCTTATCAGGCTGCAAACTACATGCTAATTAATGATCGACTGTACAAGCGTAGCATATCTTAACCCTACCTTTGATGCCTTTCCCCAAGGGATGCCTAGAGGGTATTATCTGAAATTCATGGTAGCATATGTAGCAATCATGTGAACGCATAAACACTATATATTTGAGCACTGCAACTCGACTATTATTGGTCAATTATGAAAGAAGATGAGAAGGACATTGTCTAGTAGTGTCCTCAATGCTAGAAGCACGAGTTGTTGAGTAAAGCACCTATAAGTAAATTATGTAACCTAACCAGTCTTTAGCCTTTCATCTAGTGTGGGCAAGATATTTTCGGACCCTTTCCCATGTCTACCGCCCAGCGACAATTCATCATTGTCACCGTAGACTACTTTACTAAATGGGCTGAAGTCGAGGTTGTGGCAAAGATTACTAAGCAGAAAGTAAAAGCTTTTGTCTTCAACTCCATCATATCTAGATTCGGAGTTCCCTACACAATAATTACAGATAATGGCTTGTAGTTTGATAACAACAAGTTCTGAACATTTTGCCAAAAGCACGACATTCGGCTGAACTATATGTCTGTAACATACCCTCAGACAAATGGACAAGTCAAAGCCATAAACAAGATCACACCGTACAACCTGAAATGAAAAGTGGATCAAGTTAAGGGGAAGTAGGCCGACGAACTACCGAACATCTTATGGGGATACAGAACCACTCATAGAACCTCAACGAGAGAGACACCATTTAAGTTAGCCTACAACACTGAAGCTGTGTTGCTGAATGAGTTGGACTTACCTAATCTTCGTATATATAATTTTGAAATTATGCTTAATCAAGTCGGATTGACAGTGAATCTGAACGCTATTGAGGAAATCTAAGACATTACAAAAGCCAAGGTTACGACATACCAACATAAAGCAGTAAGATACTACAATTAGAAAATGAAGCACAAGGTTTTCTAATCTGGAGATCTAATTTATTGTAAGATGGAAGCACTAGGTGCACGAGCAAATCAAGGAAAGCTCGGCACAAATTGGGAGGATCCTATTTGGATTCAAGAAGTCGTTAGCGAGGGGGCCTATCGACTAGAAAGGTTAGATGGATCCATCATCCCACGACCTTGGAATGTGATAATCTAAAATTTTATTTCAATTAATGTTAGATAATTTCTATCGTCACTCATCTAGCGGCAGCCAACATGCTTATAGGATTTATTTATGACAATTATATATTTGATGTCTCTGTGATTTGGTTATAATTACCGAATGAACAAGTTCTATGCTACACAGCAAACAAACTAATTTAAGTTCTAGCCTAACACAATAGAAGAACTATACAAATTAACTATATGAGTGAGTAATGTAGCTAATCCACACCTCAAATGGTTAACGGACGGTATAAAAAATGGGCATATGAAATAAAACATGTTGAGAAGAGATGGGCATAAAGTAAAACACGTTGAGGAAAAATGGGCGTGTGAACTAAAACACGCCGAGAAAATAGGTGTGTGAAATAAAACATGTCGAGAAAATGGGTGTGTGAAATAAAACATGCCTAGAAGCGGTAGGTTTGTGAAACGAAATAGGTCAAAAGTTAATAAGGCGCATGAAACAAATCATGTTGAGAGATGATAGTCTTGTGAAATAAAACAAGCATAGAAGCGATAGGCTTATGATGTGAAACAAGTTGAAATATAGTTAGGCGTGTGAAAGAATGCATGCTAAGAAACAAATGCAGTAATTTAAAGTATGCCGACAAAACTGAAGCGCAAAACAACATGCAATAACCATACGAATCGTGAAAGCGCAGTTACATGAAATGACATAAGCATTTAGCATTGCCTCGATTATATTCTAATCACTAATCACATAAGAATGCAATAAGCCAATGCAAAAAGTTCTACGGCCTATTCTTAGATTTAGCAAAAGTGATTCTTAAATATTTGGTTGGGGTTTCCTTGGCATCTGGGTTCTCGGAGCAGCCAACTTCCTCAGCATTAGCTTCGTTGTCACTATCATTTATACTCTCAGGACTTGTCTCGTTGCCTTCATCTTCATTGGCACTACTAACTTTGTCATCGATGTCAACAAAATCAATACATAAGAGATCATAATCAAGATGAAGCTTTAACACCTCCTCCTTTGCCGCTTAAACCTCCTCCAACAACTTTTTACGTAAAAGCCTCTCGTATTGCCAACTGGGAGTGACTATATCAAGAGTCTCTTCAATTAAAGGTCCTTTCTTCGTAGCCTCCTACAAGTCGGCCACACGACTCTGTAAGTTCAAGTTATTAGTCTCCAACTCCTTTATCTGCATCTTAAGCTTATCTTTATCATCGCTCATCGTACAAATAGTCTAGTTGAGGCCCTAGCATTCTTCTTTCTTCTTCTGCAACTCCCCTTTCAAGCTTTTGAACTTATTATACTCTTCTTCCATTCTAACCTTCATGCTAGACACTTCATCGGTGATAAGGTCATGTGCCAATTTTTTGGTAGCAAGTTCTTCCCTAAGCTTTCTTACCTTTATCTCAACCCTAATCCTCACATTCTTGGTGGTAACAATTTGGGTTTTTAATACATTATATGCATCCTCAATTTTCTATAGTAAATTCAGTTATTACAATCAAGAATGATTAGATATTACTTAGATATAACTGAAGATATTACCTTCTTCACTTTTCTGTCGGCCTTATCTAAGGCTATAAGAATGTGGCTACTCATTTGGAAAAAAAGTGTCAGTTACTCGGACAAGCTCGATAATTAAAAGCAATGTTTATGGATACTCACATCATACAATTTGGCTATGACATGGGTCTTATTACAACTGTCGAGCCTGTCGACATCCTTCTTGTTGATATCTATGTCTTTTAGAAGAACGACTCCTTCCATTAAAGCCAAAGATTTCATCTTATCTCCTAATGTCAAGTCAGTATCCAAAATCTAATGGCTCCAGTAAGGGATAAAGTACTCACCAACCTCTCTATTTGGCATGAATTTATTGATGTTGAAAGCTTTAGCACGCATTGCCTCCTTCGTCCATTTGTCCAAGCCCTTAGATTTCCTAATAGGTAGTTGGCCAGCAAGTTCCTTCCCTAGTCTTTTTTCACCACTCAGATCCACCATAATCCCCAGCGATGAGCCTTCTGCGGCAATGGCATTATCATCCTCCACTTCAAGGTATGTCTCTCAATGCTCGCCTCTACTCGGTTGACAGAAGTTTGAAAAGTTACGACTAAAGGCTCCTCAAAATGAACCTTAGTCGGCTGTATATTCTCAATCTCCTTCATTCTCTTGGTAAGACGAGAGACCTGTACAGCTATTTGCTTTGTTGCAGCTTCCTTTGTCAATCTCTTTGCGATAATAGACCGTATGGTAGCTTTTAAGGTGGTCCCCCTCTTATCAGCCTTAGATTTCCTAACCTTAGCCTAAGCTAGTAGCTTTGCAAGATTTACCTCCCCAATGCTCATATCTACAAGACAAGTAAACCAATTAATATAAATAGGAGAAAAATATGAACTTACATTTTCCATACTAAGCAAGGCTCAAAGGTCGTTATTCTTCCCCCAAGTTTCAAGAATGTCTTTCCTCATAGCTGTACTCAGCATGGTGGTAATACATCAGCGTACCTTCTTTTTCAGAATATATTGGTTCGCCATTTTCATAACACCGTATAATTCTCTCAGCATCTCAGAAGAACATTTTGTTTCTCCTTCTCTCCTGAATCTTCTTTGTTGCTGTTGCTACATCATTTGGTATCAGATCTACATCCTTTGTATGTATCGACTTAGTCCATTGGGACTAGAAGTCTAAATCCTCATTAGCTACTATTGATACGAACTTATCATGCCACTTGTGAATCTTGGATTCTAACTTGTCCATGAACTTATGCCTATTCCTTACAACAGCGAAGTACCATCCGTAAGGTTACCTATGGATAGTGAAAAGAAATCTAAATAGTTAAGGCGTAGCCCTGACCTCAACTTCTTTACATACTATCTCAAAAGCTGCTAGAAGCCAATATGTGTTGGGTAAGAACATACTCGACGTAAATCTAAAATAGTTGAAGAAGCCTCAAACAAAAGCCGAGAAAGGGAAGCGTAGATCAAAATCTAGATACTTTAGGTATATATGGAACTTGCACTCTCATGGAAAGCGTACTCTCTCCCCGTCTCTCGACCTCCTTAAGTTCCATGTTCTAGGAAGATCTCGCCAATATTGATTGTACTTTGTGACTAAAACTTTGTCGACGGAACTAGCGGTCCCTTTAAGAGAATTGTGAAAGTAGGCTATTGTGTTTTATAGATATTTTGTTGAGGAACTACCTTCCTTATCTTCAGGATAATTATCTACAAGAAGCTCATTGATCGGAGCAAGTTCATCCCAACTTACCTTCATACTATCAGCCAAACTACTCGAAAAACATGCCGCATCACTCCCATTTTGGGTGGGAAGAGTAGCCTTAGTTTATGTTGCCTCGGAATCGGATAAAATAAGTTGACAAGCAACTTTGTGAACTATACCTAGACAATTGTATGAAATGAAATAATGAAAGTTGAAGAATAAGATTTTAAAGACTAGAAAACAGACAAAAATTTTAAGTACAACCAAAGGAGTAAAATCTGATTATGAATAGTACCTTATATATGGACGATCCGTTCTTGTAACTGCAAATGCACTTTTAAAAGTATTGATGTGTTGATATGATATTCCTGTAGATTGTTGATACGTGTCTCGTGACAAAAATCTAACGGCTAAAAACTTTCTAACAGTTATTAGGCTTATAACAAAATGATGACTTACGTGATAGATGTCATACCTATAGCTTTTTGGTTTCCTGAATGGGTAAGAGATTTAAAATTGTGACATATCAGCTAGGATATGAGCCTTCCTACTTCCCACGATACTTGGCATAAATCTAAAGAGTCTCCCCCCACTCGGCCTCTGCCGCAATATATATATATATTACTCCCTTTGTCTTCTATCCGAGCATGGGAGTTAGGGGGCAAATGTTGATAGTCAGTTTTCACTCAACTTACACTCATCCTTTTGTCGGTTAAGAAGCCGAATAATCAAATCTCTCAGCATTCACACTTTGTAGAAGATATTCGACACTTATGCCGAGTACAACAAATGCTCCTGGTTTGAATTCAAATCTATAGCACGAACAGTTATCATAAGCATAGTTATATTTTACAACCGCTTGCTATCCCTACATATTAGGGGAGATGTTAAGTCAGGAGGTCTCCACGTGTCTTAACAGTTACCTCAGCAACTACTTTAGACACAATAAGCGTCTATAAATATCGGAAAGAAACTCTATAAGGGCTCTCAAACACTTCTCATTTTCATACTTATTATACTAAATCACTATTTTAAGTTAGGCATCGGAGTGACCACACCAAACTAACCTCAGTACTAAGTATTTTACTCTGTTTTGCAGGACTTTTTCCTGACCACAAAATTCACCAACAACAGGAGCCACATAGAGTTATGGGTAGGTTTAACATTAAAGTTTATCTTAACACGCCCCATTGTCTTCACAAAAGAGTTGTAGAATCTGCAAAGTATGATTGGTTGCCTTACTAAGTTTCAAATATCTATCTTTACAACTTTAAAAGTGGACATTGTCACAACATTGAGTGAAGATCCATTGTTAACAAATGTCCTTTTGATGGGACAACCATTAAGTGAATGTAATTGCACGTTTATTCATTAAGATGATTACCTCTACTAGATGTATTATGGAAATTTTGTTGTATTGACCTTACGCAATCATCATGAGTGCAATCATTGCCTCGAGCTAGGTATCCTCATCAAAACTAAGGAGATCAAATAAATTTCCAAAATTGAAAGTCTTTAAATTGATCGAGATCTTTTCCAAATATCTAAGGATTTATCTTTATCAACTAACAGTTGGATAAATATGGAAGTGAAGATAATCTACAAAAATTTAGCCGTTGGAAGTTTTCAATATAAAAAGGGAACGGATTCAAAACTTCTTTTAAAGACAATAACACAAATTTGGAAAAAAGATTTCGCTACACAAAAAGAAGTGTGATCAATTTCAACCTTTTGAAAAGCCATAGAAAGTCCTTTAAATACCTTTTCAAAAAGTTCCACCGAAGCAAACATTACAACAGTTGTCATTTCCTTTTGAGTGAAATTATTTGAGATTTATATTTTTATTCTCACTTGTAATTTAAAATTATTATTTTATTGTTTGAGTGTTGAAACAAGTACATTTGTACTATGTAATTCTATATTAGCCTAGATTGTTGAGAGACTAGATATACAGAGTAATGTATTGTAAAGTCCATGTATGATGAGTGCTTGTAATCTTTTATGATTTTATTTAATGGATCAAGTGGAATGACACTGGTGAAGTAGACTGAGTCCCCAATAGTAGAGTTGGAAGAGAGCAGTAGGCAGAAGGCCGAAGCTCTATAAAATCTCAACCTAATTTTCTACTTCCTTACACTCTTTTAATTTTCTTTATTATTTGTTGTGTGTTGAATTATTAAAATATCACTGTTCACCAAATTAAGTTATTAAGAGAGTTAATTTTTCTTATATTGAAAAAGTTGAAAGATATCAATTCACTCTCCCCTCCCCACACTACCCCCCACCCCTCTTCCCTTCTTGATATCTTATATGGGACCAACAATTGATATTAGAGCCTTGCCTTAATATCATCTAGAGTTCAAGATCATAGGTGAATCAAGTAGTAATTTAACAATTTAACCTAGTAAGGCACCATTTTTTTATGGAACTAACTTTCCCTATTAGAAATTTAGGATAGAGACTTACATGAAGGCATCAGATTATCATTCCTGGAAAATTATTTTTACAGGAGATCTTAAAGTTCCAACCATCATTACATTAAGAGATGATATCAACAAAGCTAAACTTAATTCAAAGGTAAAGAATCTTTTGTTGAGTACTATTGCAAGATCAGAATTTTATCTAATTGCTTCTTATGAAACAACTAAAGACATTTGGGACACTTTGGTGCAGACCCATAAAGGTACAGAAACAATCAAGGATACAAGAATCAACTTGCCGATTTAACAATATGAAACATTTTGAATTCTCCCTGGTGAAGAAACCGAAGACTCCTTTAGTAGATTTACTGATATAACTAATGAACTGTCTTTTATCGGCAAAATTATTAGTGATGTAGATATGATTTGTAAGATGCTAAGGATTCTTACAAAAATTTAGAGTGCAACGAAAACTGCCATAGAAGAAGCTTGTGATCTAAAAATGTTAACTCTAAGTCAACTATGTAGCAAGCTCATGGCATATGAAACTGATTTTCTTAAATCAGAAAGTACTTCAAAAGATACAAAGAAAAGGACTATAGCCTTCAAAGCTAAGGAAACAGATACTGATTCAAAAGGAGAAGATTCATCTAAAGAAGAAGAGGAAGATGTACCACTTCTAGTTAGAAAGCTCAACAAATGCCTTAAGAAAAAGGGTAAGAAAATATTTACTACTAATAAGAATTGGTTTGTTGATATAGGAAAGGCAATCAAAGAAAAAGAGGAGAAAAAGTTCAAAAAGGAGATTATTTGCTATAAATGGAAGAAGTCTGGACATATCAAATATGAATGTCCCATGTTAATTAAGAAAATGGAGAAATTCAAGAAGGAACGTAAATCTCTTTTGACAACATGGAGTGATTTGGAAGATTCAGAAACTGAATCAGAAGTTTCAGAAGAATGTGAGGAAGCAAATCTATGTCTTATGGCACTTTCTAAGGTAGATTTTGAAACTAATTTCAATTCTGATTTAGAAGTACTTGACAATATATGTGCTGAAATTAACAAACTCCTCAAAGCTCTTTCGAAGTCAAGCAAAAAAATATCTAACCTTGAATTTAAAGTAAAAATGTTGAAAACCGAAAAACGTGCACTTAGTCAAGCTAATAAACTACTAGCAGACGAAAATGATTTCTCAAAAAATGATTTCAAAGGATTGCATATTGCTCATGAAGACTTAGTCAATGAAAATATTATTCTAATAGAAGAAATAAAAAATTTGAAGAATCATATGGAAGACTTATCCAAGTTTATCAAAAATACATTTCTCAAGTTTGATGAGTGATAAGAAGTTACAAATGTTAATTTCTATCTAAACAATGGATAATTCAAAATCCGAATTAGGTTTTGAATTTGGTGAAATGTATAAAACAAAGAAAGAAATAGCATTTGTTAAATCAAAAGATGAAAATCAATAATTAATCAAAGGAAGGGAAAATAACAATGCATCTGAACCTATCAGAAAGTACAATAGAAGGTTCTCTTAAAACAACGACAAGTATCCCTTTAGAGGCTACCACGTAAGGTTGAACAGAGGGTATTTCAGAAATAATCTAAATCAAAGGAAAGTGATAAGTAACAAGTATACTAAGTAAAAACCTTATGATTGTTTTCTTTATAATAAAATAGGTCATATAGAGAAACATTGCTTTCATAAAAATACAAGGTCGGTAATAATCAAGGTTCTATTCAAAAGAAGAGCTTAAATTTTCGTGGACCTAAGCTTTGCTGGGTTCATAAACAAATTTGATTATGCTTTAATGTGTACAGGACTACAAAGCAAAGATAAAAGGAATATGTTATCTTGATACCGGATGTTCAAGACACATGACCAGTGATGCTTCGTTGTTCACAAATCTAGAATAGAAGGAAGAGGGTTATGTAAATTAGTGACAATGGTAGAGGTAAAATAATTGCGGTAGGATCAATTGGTTTGGTACCTCATTCAATCAAAAACGTGTTGTTAGTTAAAGGATTAAAACATAACTTATTAAGTGTAAGTCAATTGTGTGATAAAGAATATAGAATAGTTTTTGAACATGATAAATGTGTTAGTTTTAACAAGGATGGTTTTAAGTTGTTTGAAGGTTTCAGAAAGAAGAATGTTTATCTAATTAAAACATCTGAAGTGTCATCTAAAAGCTATTTTATTTCAATAAATGATAACACTATACTTTGGCATAAAAGACTAAGACATGTGAACTTTCAACAATTGAAGAACTTGTCCAAAAAGAATTTAATCTTAGGCTTACCTAAATTATATACTCATGAAAATATTCGATGTGCTACTTGTTTTAAGAATAAAATGAATTCATCTTCTCATAAGAGTAAGAAGGTTATCTTTACTCAAAGACCTTTAGAGTTATTGCATTTAGATCTTTTTGGTCTAACTCGCACCCTAAGTTTAGGAAGAAATAAATATAAACTTGTTATAATCGATGATTTCTCTATATTTACTTAGATCTTATTTATGTGTCATAAAAGTGATTCTTTTAAAAGTTTTGAAATCTTTCCAAAAAAAGTTGAAAATGAAAAAGGCCTCTCAATCATCAGCTTATAAACTGATTATGGCAAGGAATTTGAAAACTCATATTTTATTTTGTTTTGTGAAGATAAAGGCATCACTCATAATTTTTCTGCACCCTATACTCCACAACAAAACGGAGTAGTTGAACGCAAAAACAGGACTATCCAAGAAATAACGAAAACTCTACTTAATGAAAGTAATATAGCCGATCATTTATGGGCAAAAGCAGCTTCAACAGCTTGTTATATCATTAATTGAGTATATGTAAGACCTTTGACAAACAAAACTGCTTAGAAGATTTAGAAAGGAAGGAAACCTACGGTTCCATATTTTCACACATTTGATTGTAAGTGTATTGTTAAGAAAATAGGAAAAGCTTTCGGAAAATTTGAAGAGAGAGTAGATGAAGCCATCTTTCTAGGCTACTCTCTAAACTCAAAAGCATACCGAGTATACAATAAAGAAACAGAAGTCATGGAAGAATCAATTCATGTCAAATTTATTGAAGAAACAATCCATAAAGAATTGGACGATGAAATTCCATTTACTTCAAGCAAAAAGAATACAATGTATCCTGATTCAGAAGGAAAGACAGAACCTCCTTCAAAAGGTACTTCAAAAGCTTCAAAGATGTTAGATGAATCCAAAACAAAACCCAAATCAAAAGGTACTTCAGAAAATAATATCAGGTTTGTTGAAAAACATCCAAAAGATAAGTCAAAAGGTTTTAAACACTTTCATACTCCACTAGCAACTTTAAAATTTAAATCTGATCATCCTCCTAAGCTTATAATTGGTAATGTTAGATCTGGAATAAAAACAAGATCGAGCTTACAAAATTTTGAAAATCATTTTGCTCTTATATCCGAAATTTAACCTTACTCATTTGATGAAGCTTTAAATGATAGTAACTAGACCTAGGCTATGTAAAAAGAACTCAATCGACTTCAGAGAAATCAGGTTTGGAGTCTAGTTCCAAGACCTAAAAACAAGTCAATCATTGGAACTAAATGGGTATTTAAGAACAACCTGAATGAGCATGGAAAAATAATCAGAAATAAAACACAGTTAGTAGCTAAAGGTTATTCACATGAAGAATGAATAGACTATGATGAAACTTATGCTCCTGTTGCTAGATTAGAAGCCACAAGATTGTTATTTACTTTTGCTTGTTTGAAAAATTTTAAGTTGTATCAAATGGATGTAAAAAGTGATTTCTAAATGGTTCTATAAAAAAAGAAGTATATGTTGATCAACCCCCCAGATTTAAAGATCCCTTCAAATCAAATAATGTGTTTAAGTTAAAAAAGGCTTTGTATGGACTTAAATAGGCTCCTCGTGCTTGGTATGATAAATTAAGTCAATTCTTGATTAAAAATGACTTTCAAAGAGGAAAAGTAGATACTCTACTCTTCATAAAACATTATGGAAAAGATATCCTAGTTGTATAAATCAATATTGATGACATTGTTTTTAGTGCAACTAATGAAATATGTCACTAAGAATTTTCAAGTTTGATGCAAGCAGAATTTGAGATGTCACTCATGGGTGAATTAAACTTCTTCTTAGGATTACAAATCAAACAATCAGAGAATGGAAAATTTATTCACCAAGAAGTACATCAGGCAGATATTGAAGAAATTTGGTTTTGAAAATCCTAAGGACTCTTCAATACCTATGAGTACCTCAACAAAACTTAACATCACGGGTAATGGCAAAAAGGTAAATGAAAAACTCTATCAAGGCTTAATTAGATCTTTATTATATCTAATTGCTTCATACCCTAATATTTTGTTCAATACTTGTGTGTGTGCTAGATTTTTGAGTTCACCAACTGAAACACACTTAATTGCAGTTAAAAAGATCTTTAAATATATAAAAAGCACTACAAAATTAGGAATTTGGTATCCAAACAGTCTAAATTTTGATCTTATAGGACATTCAGATGCCAATAATGTAGGTTGCAAAATAAATAGAAAGAGTATTTTAGGAACATGTCAGTTCTTAAGAGATAAGTTAGTTTCTTGGTCTTCCAAGAAACAAAATTCAGTTGCTTTTTCAACTGTAAAAGCTAAATATATATCTAATGAAAATTGTTGTGGATAGATACTTTGGTTAAAACAACAATTGGATGACTATGGACTAAGTTATAAAAATATACCCATAAAATGTGATAATATTAGTGCTATTAATTTGACAAAAAATCTAGTTCATCACTCAAGGTCAAAACATATAAAAATAAGGCATCATTTCATTTGTGATCATATAACAAACAATGATATAAGTATTGATTTTGTTTCAACTGAATATCAATTTGCTGATATTTTTACTAAACCTCTAGATAAATTGAGATTTGAATTCATTCATAATGAGTTAGGTGTTTGTAATCCTTTTTGTTAATTTAGAGAGCATTTTTTTTTTTAATTTTCCTTGTTTGTATATTCTTTTAATCATGTGCAAGTTTTTTTTATATATGTACTAGACACGAAAAATTAAGGGCCTTAGCATGTTCTTAGCAGGTCCATTAAGTTAATTTACTCACTTTCGATTAAAGGTTTCTAACTCTAGCAATTTGATTTTTCATGTCTTATAAAAGCCTCATTTTTTTCATTCTCTCATTTCATTAAACCTCTCCTATTCCTCTTATGTTTTTCTCTAAATCAAACTCTGGCATCTAGAAAATCTACTTGCATTGTAGCTATGGGGATTAAATCCAAAATTCAAAATGATCCCAAGAATCCCATCATTCTTGATGAACAAGATCTAAACACCACCATTCCTACAAACCCATAACCTAATCCACTCCATTAAACACACCAAGATTCATTAGAGAAAACCTTAAGTCTAGAACTTCATAATGAAACTTCAAAAGAAGCTGCTCAAGAAATGAATCAAAAGAATGCCTTTAAGGTACATTCAGAACCAATTTAGGAAGTTAATCAAAAGGTTGATCATGATGTTCAAGAATTTAGTTCATTCGAAGAAGTTGCTAAATCTAAAGATGTTGATCCCTTATTCAAATCATCTGAAGAAGTTTCTTAAAGAAATCCTTCTAAATGACCTTCTGTACCTAAACCTAAGAATACTCCACAAAAGTCTAAAGTTTCTACTTCAATAAAGAAGACATTGAAAGCTTCTAAAAGTGCGAAAAAGACTTCGAAAGTATTCTAGTAGATTTAAACTATATGCTACGAAGAAAACTAAGAAATCAAAGAAATGATTGTCTTTGTTTTTCCTTTTTATTTAGTATTTTAGTGTTAGCTGAATTATGTTAAGATATTTTGTTTCAATCCTCCTATGGACTTGTTGTTTCTGTTATCTTTAAACTTGATTATGATATTTCCTTTAATCAATGCAGTTTGATCTTTTATGTCTGTTATATTTAACTCATTCTGCACTTTTTATAAAGATTAAGGAGGAGTTTACTAAGAATGATAACAAAAAAGGGAGAGAGAAAAACCAAAAACAATTGTGATCTGCACATTGCACACACATTGCCCAACATAATGATTATGTGATTGTGAATTTTTATTTTTGCAATTTGGTTTTATAATAGTGTTTTTGCTATCATCAAAAAGGCAGAGAATGTTATATATCTCTCATATATTTTGATGATAACAAAAAAGCATAAATGCTAATAAATCATTAAGATTGCAGGTATTCAGAAGGGTTCTCAGAAAGTTTTAATTGGAAAATCTAAGTTATCTTCAAAAACTTATTCAAAAGGTCTAACTTGATTAAAAAAGAAAATAGTCTAAAAATTTTTCAAAAAGTTTTTAAGAAGCTTTATAAGTAGAAGTGGTATAGCACTTCATAAGCTTGTTCAAAAACTTTAAAGAAAAGAAGACTAATACTCTTTAGAAGGACATTTAGAACGTTGATCTAGAAATATGTAACTTTAATTTTTTTTAATATCAAGATTCAGATTCAACAAGGCCTAGCTCCACTAGATTAGGTATATTAAGGAAATACACTTAATCTCATTTCACTCAAAATGAAATCATGATCCATTAGGATTTTTAAGTGAATTAATTTTTGAAAAATCAAGATATTCACAAATATAGATAAAGATAAGAATGAATCGAATCTTATGCAACTTCAAAACTTAAATACAAGGTTTATCCAAAAGATTGCTGATTAAGCAATACTCCTCATCAATTTCAAATCAGAAGCTTATCTGATGGTTGCAGATTAAAGTATATCTAATCTAATCTAGATAAGGAGAATTTCTTTTGAATTTAAATTGACCGAGATCTCTTCCAAATATCTAAGGATTTATCTTTAACAACTAACAATTAGATAAATATGGAAGTGAAGATAATCTACAAAAATTTAGCTGTTGGAAGATTTCAATATAAAAAGGGAACGGATTCAAAACTTCTTTTAAAGACAATAACACAACTTTGGAAAAAAGATTTCGCTATACAAAAAGAAGTGTGATCAATTTCAACCTTTTGAAAAGCCATAGAAAGTCCTTTAAATACCTTTTCAAAAAGTTCCACCGAAGCAAACATTACAACAGTTATTATTTCCTTTTGAGTGAAATTATTTGAGATTTATATTTTTATTCTCACTTATAATTTAAAATTATTATTTTATTGTTTGAGTATTGAAACAAGTACATTTGTACTCTGTAATTCTATATTAGCCTAGATTATTAAGAGACTAAATATACAGAGTAGAGTATTGTAAAGTCTATGTATGATGAGTGCTTGTAATCTTTTATGATTTTATTTAATAGATCAAGTGGAACGACACCGGTGAAGTAGATCAAGTCCCCAATAGTGGAGCTGGAAGAGAACAGTAGGCAGAAGGCCGAAACTCTATAAAATCTCAGCTTGATTTTCTTCTTCCTTACACTCTTTTAATTTGCTTTATTATTTGTTATGTATTGAATTATTAAAATATTACTGTCAACCAGATTAAGTTATTAAGAGAGGTAATTTTTCTTATATTGATAAAGTTTTAAAGATCTCAATTCAAACCCTCTCCCTTTTCGATTTCTTATATGAGACCAACACATAGCATAGCACAAAATGGATGTACAAGTTAATCTTTCTCAACTTAAGATATTGCTAGGCTTGGTTTTGAGCATATAGATGCATTACTCAATCAGTTCTAGCCACTTCAAGTGGTTTCAATTAGGCTATCTATATGATGGATTTCCTAAGCACAATTGGTGGTTTCTATTTTGCTAAGTTTTAGGGGTCTTACTCTCAATTAACTCCTTGTTGCTCTTAGGTTTCTTGATGTTGTAACTAGATGCCTAGGTATGTTGACTAACTAGATGAGTAAATTGGAAGAGTCTTAGATATCAATATCAATGCATATCATGTACATTAGCATGGTATCCGTATGGGCCTAAATCGTTGCACATATGCTTGATAATAATTTGATGACTTAAATGTACTGTATCGTTGATGATGTTGGAATTATCAAGTATAGGATATATACTAGTTGTTATGATTTAAAATACTCAATTACTATACTTTCTGTGTTTAGGTTTATATGCACTTAGCTCAAAACCTAAGTTAAAGGGTTAGCTTATCTAACCTTGGGTACTAAAGATAAAAACAAGCCAGGACTTGGAGGCTAGGCTAGTTGAAAGAGAGAGCGATTAGCTACAAAGTTTCAAATCAAGTTCTGGAAGCAAGTTTGCAAGAAGGTCATCGTACTACTTTTAGGTTTCTAGTATTAAGGTTTTAAATATAAAAGTTTATTATCCTAGTTGGATTTTGAGTTGAAAGGTGTAGTGAAATGTGACACTCATATTATATGAAGTTTTGCTATGTTATTTTGTATTAATTAAAAGATGTTTTATTGGAAATTTGTATAGGGGAGTTTGAGTTAAGAGATTTATTGCAGTTTTAACCTTATCCCTAACATGGGGATAGCATAATAAACCATCTCTTAGCCTCCAAGTGTTAAGAAAAAGTATAGGTAGATGCCTTAAGAGATAGGGTGTTACAAATATAGTCCATAACATCTTCTTTAGGCTTCTAACAAAATCCTTCCCATGTCAATAAGGGTAACCCTTTCTTTAGTGGAGGAAAACATTTCTAAGAACATCTTATACATACTCTCCTACTAAATCCACTTATCCTAAAGGGAGATTAACATAGCAAGTGTATGCCTTCTCAGTAAGTGACTAAGAAAAGTCTTTCAATCTTAAATCATCATCTAGACTATATACTTCTAAGTTCTCAATTAACTTTAACAAGTGTTCTTTGACACATCCCTTCTTGCCATTGAATAGCATGAACTTCGAGCTTACATAGTCTTTAGGATATGGCTTTATGACAATGCACTGGTGATATGGGAGCTTCTATTCCAATACTTCAATCATAAACTTTACTTGTATCTCCTATAACTATATGTCCAAATCTTCTTTAATCACGAATGAACCCCTTTGGGTAAATGCCTCTACCCTCACTAACATTGCAAGGGTAGGGTTTATGGAAGCAAGATTTATAGGAGCAAACTATAGGTATAGGATTCATAAGTATAGGCTACATAGATTCAACAATCATGACACACAGGGTAGCATGTAAGGATGAAGAGCCTCTAATCAAGACCCCTTGATGACTTACCTCAAGTAAGAAGTATTGTGTAGCTATAGGTTATACTATAGGAACTTACTCTTTGACTTTAGGAATGACCTACTCATTAACAACAGGAGGATTAAATGGTTAAGGAGCTTACAGAGTATGCTATTGCACCACATTAGAGGGATTAGAAGTAGTTGCTCTTTGTTGTGCAACAATGAAGGCAGCTAAAGTAGGTGTACATTAGTCAAACACTACCATGAGTTTGTTTAGATTTCCATTAGTCTCTCATAGCTTACATGCTAATTCCACATTATTAAGAATAGTCTCTTGCATGCCACCTTCTTGATTCATGCCTCCAACTGGAGGTAAGTTTAGGTCGTTGGTCATAATAGAGGCATCTTGCTCTTGATTAACACTATCAGTAGGATCATCATGTCTTCTCCTTAACAGTACCATGATGTGAATATCAAGTCTTCCCTCCCTAGTAGAGTCATAAAAAATGTAGGAGTAGGTATGAGTGCAAGAGTCACATGTGTACTACAAAACAAATGCGCTACATGTGATTAGGAACGTAACTTGAATTGCATGTATGGGATGATCAAATAGGGTGGGGTAGGGAAGAGGAGTAGGTGATCTCAACAAGACTAACATTCATGGTGATAGGTAGAGGAGCCAAGAGATATCAAACTCCATAGTTGATGAAGAATGAGGTAATGTTCTTAAAATATTTAAGTGTTTGATCTTTTGAGGTAAGATTCCAACTGAGTTATAGTATTTGTATCAAAATCTCTCTTGTCTAAATGAGATATGAAAAGAGGTATTTATAGGAGTTAGCCATCGATCTCATTTATCAAATCATGATGTTAATTTGTGGTTAAGGTCAATCCTATTCCTTAATGGATCCCAAATGGGCTCCTTCTTTGGATCCAAGACCAATGAAGGCCTTATTCATATATTGAGAAAGGTCAGACTAAACTATTTGATTTAATGAGCCCTAATCAAAGCTTACTATGCCAAACCTCCATTGATCATCCTAAATATATGGACTCCACTCTTTAGACCCTATCACATTAGTCCAAAGAGTCAAATCCAATTAATTAATGAGTTAAAAACCCAATTTTGAATTTAGCCCCTACAATCATTAAACTTTAACTTTTCATCTCTTCTCTCCTTTTGTCATCCTCTTCCCCCATTTTTCATACTTTCTCCTCCTTTTTATTGTCATAAAAAAGAATAAACAAAAAAAATAAATACACAAAGAGTTAACATAGAAAAAACTTTATTCAATGTTAAAGCTTAATACAAAAGATATTTATTTATTAGAAGGTTTGGTCCATAAGCCATCTTGTTCTTCTTTCTCTTCATATATCATATCTAACAACTTTCAAACACCAGCTTCTCACTAAGGGTTAGGATTCATCATATCTGATGAGATTTCTTTATTAGAAATAAGAATGTTGTGCTTGATCCAATTAAGCAATTCTTGCATTAAATTTGAGGTAACTTCGGAGTTTTAGTTTGAAGATACCTTGATCAGTTTCTTTACTTCCCTTTAGGTTTGATCTATCTTTTTTAATTGATTTTGTCTTTCAAAAGAGTTCTCTTTTGTTTATAGTTTCTCTCAAAAGGTGTTTTGGATTATTTTAGATATGTCAAAGGAAAAGATTTTGTTCCTTTTGTAGATAAAAAGGTTAAGGGTAGGTTTTCTTAAAATGAAAAGATAATAAATGTTTCAATAGTTTAAAATGGTAATAAACAATTCATTTCTTATATATTTAAATTTAGTTTTGTTCAATGATTCAATAAAGATATTAGGAAGATAATTTTGCGAAGGCATAGATATTATTTCTAAAATCTTTATTTAAAACATAATCATTTATAAAGTGATGTCTTATTTTTATGTGCTTTGTTCTATAACAATGCACTCAATTCTTAGTTATAATTATTGCAATCGAGTTTTTCATTTACATCCTTACCTCCTTCATTACAATCTAACCTCGTGAACAAGGACATGGAGATAAATGTTGCCTTAGCTTTTCCTATTCCGAATTTCTTTATAATGTTTTTAGCATACCTTTCTTGATAAATGAAAATTCATTCTTTAGTTTGTTTCACTTATAATCTAAGGAAGGATGCTAATTCATTCATAGTTGACATTTTGAACTCTTATTACATCAACTAAGTAAACTCAACAATATTTTTCATAATAAAACCAAAAAGAAAATGATCAACATAAATTTTTAATATTGAGATATCATTGCTAAAAGTTTTTTTTTAAAGAATATTGTATTGATTTTTCTTTCAATAAAGTCTTCATTGATTAGAAACTCCCTTAACCTTTCATATCAGGCTCTATTTGTTTGTTTCTATCCATAAAGAGCTCTATTCAACTTGAAAATGTGATTTTCAAAATGTAGATTCTCAACCTTTGGTAGTTGTTCAGCAAAAAAATTTTCTTTTACGTAACCATTTGAAAATGTGGTTTAAACATTTATTTGAAAAAGTTTAACACCATTATAATGTGCATATACTATTAAAAGTTTAATTGCTTCTACATGTACTGCAAGTGCATAGATCTTACCATAATCAATACCTTTATCCTCTTAATAACCTTTGGCAATGAGTCTTGCCTTGTTTTTTATTATATAACCACTTTCATATAGCATATTTTTGAAAACCTACCTTGTTCTAATAACTTATTTGTTTAAGGATCGTTAAATTATAGTCCAAACATTATTTCTCTTAAACTATGTTGGTTCTTCCTACATTGTGTCTATCTAACTTGACTGTTTCAAAGCTTCCTTCATGGATGAATGCTTGAATTTGAAAAGAAGTGCAAATTGGCTCTCTATATTTTACAATGCTAAACATGTTCTTAAACCAAGTTCAAGATTTCCAATGACTTCAGATTGAGAATGAAAGCTTCAATACCTCTAAGTTCTTTCACAAACTCTTTCTTGTGATCCTTCATCATTTGTAATATTTTTAAAAGATACTTTTTGGTAGAGTAACTATACGAGTCTCTTCTTTCTTAAATTCAATTTTTCATCTCTTTCGAGAATTACTTTCTTAAGGAAAAAAGTGATATTTTTATAATTAGAATCTTCATCAAATCTTTCATAAAACTTCACATTGATAGATTGTCCCACTTTTGATGTATTTACATTAAAAATTCTATAAACTTGTAAAAGAATAGCCAAGAAGCATTTTTTTCAAATGCTCTTTCTTCAAATTTGCTAAGATTAGCACATTTTTTCTTAATAAAAAACTTAATTCCAAAGATATGAAAATATGAAACCCTATCGTGCTCTTTCTTCAAATTTTCTAAGATTAGCACATGTTTTCTTGATAAAATATTTACTTTTCAAATTATGAAAATATTATTTCCTTTGAATTTTGATAAGTATCATGACCCCATTATAAGAGCAAGAGTGTAGAGACTTCATAAATTAATTCGAAGAATTATTCATGATGTTGGAGATGTAGAAGATAAGCAATTCTTAGAGAATTTCTAAATATATACTGATTTGATTGGGGATAACATTTATTTGATTTATCAAGATAGAGCTACACAAGCTTGGAATAGAGCATTTAGAGCAATCGCGAAATGGTTACAAGAACTATAAAAGGTTTGCAAGAAGAGAAGAGAGATCAAGGGGAAGCATGGAAAATTTACACCCATCTTCCTAAGTATAAATTAAATCGTAAACTTAAAGAATAAATATACAGATTTATCACGGTTTAAAACATAGCCGCAAACTTAGACCATGAGTTTGATACTTAACTATGGAAATTATAATTTGCTTTTATGAAAGAATCATGATCAAGGTACATGTTCATGATTTGTGATAGTGATTCCCACAACATCTTCATTGTTTTTGTTACTTTGTTTTGTTTGAATTCTCTTCTCTTTTACTATGCTTTATTAGTATTTTTATTAGTTTGTAATTATGCCTTTAGGATGTCAAGGGGAATATAAATACTCTTATTTTCATTTATGAACAACTTTTAGCAATCATATGCGTATCAATTAAAACCCTATTATGTTCTTGGCTATCCCCAAGCTACAACCTTTACTCAATTTTTTTTATGATCTTATCATTTCGTATGTCCAATTGTGGTGATCAAAGCAACTCTTTTAGTGATAATTCTAGCATATAACTATAGTTACCTTATCGATAGAGTTATTATAGATAGTTTAGTTTTCCATGATTATTCTTTAGGAAACTTAAGCATATCTTTAATTTTATGTTCAACTATCTTATGACAAGAACCCTAAAATAATACTAAAACACAAAACTTAGTTTTCATTATCACAACTTTAACTTTCCAAAGATTTAGTCATATCAAATTTCCTAAGGACATTTATCAGTAGAAGGTCGACTCTATTTACGATATAGTATGAAATAGATATAACCGCTGCCTACAAATATTCTACAATACCACTTTCATATGTTATCTCTTAAGTTGTCCTATTCTTTCACTCCACTACTTCATTTTGATAATGTATGTAAAGGAGCTGAAAAATTAAGAACAATCCCATAACCATGATGGTATTTTATAAAATTTGAATTTTCTAACTCTGTATCATAAACAGATCATAAACCTTTTATTCATATATCTTTCTCATTATAAACTTGTTTGGAAATTTTCAAAAATGTTAAAAAGCATCACTTTTGCTTAAAAGTAAACTCATCTATATCTTGAAAAATCATCAACTATCACAAGTTCATATTTGTTTCTTTCAAGTTTTAGTGTCTATGTGGCTTAGGTCAACAATTATGATTAGCAACCACAATTAACAAACAATCTTAAAAAGGTATTATGTTGGATTTTTGAAATAATAACAAGAATAGAAAAATAAAGGATATGAATATGATCAACTCCTATAGGATATGATGGGCAAATGATAAATAGATGTTTTGATCACCACAATTTATAGAATTAATACAATCAAGAATTTTGAGAGCAAAATCTCATCAATAAGTTAAGAGTACATTGTTTATGTTCATAATACACGAGAAACCCTTATTAGTTCATATTTAAAGGCAAAAAGGTCATTAATAATAAATAAATATGCATATTAAAGAAAATAACGTGAAACCATTAAATTGTAGGAAAACATAAAAGGTTTGGAATATGTAGAAAAAGTTCAAAGCATGTCCATTAAGAAAGGTCAAAACTTCTTAAAAAGAGTCCAGAGCATCCCTTACCAAATGTAGCTCCTTTTTTATCTTGCAAATGGTTCAAACCATTCTCAAAGAGTCTAGGCCTATTAAAAATTGCAAGTTCTTTTTTCTATCCTAATTTCATAACTTAAACCAACTCTTAACCATCTACTCTATTAACTCTCCAAACATCATGAACCTTAAAATGAGCATCATAACTCTCTAATATTCCCTTATGATCATCATTAGGAACATGTTTTAATACCTAGTATCAAACCTAAAATTAGGTTTTGATTTTCCAAACTTGATTTAAATTAAATCTTATACCTATTTAACTTAAACCCCCTACTAAAGTTAAGAAAAACAAGTTTCTTTTAAGTTTTGGAAAAATTAAAGTTTCCACTTGATGTGACCAAGAAAAATTAAGTAAATTAGAATAATTAGGTAGTTCAGTTATAATTTAGCTACTTACCTACATTTTGAAAACCTTTTGAAAAAGTTTCAAAATAAACCAAATAATCTAAGTTTGAGAACAAACCTATCAAAATCCTATTGGTTACCATGTTAAAATAAAATAAGACTTTAAATTTCAAATACCCACTTAAAAAATATTCAAAATAAAATAAATAAAATGTTTACATATTTTAAGTCTCAAAGTGCCTACATACCCTTCAATAAGAATTGGACTTCCCTAGTTCTTTTCTTTTTTTTTTTTATAAGAAAAAAACATTATTGGTTTGGTCTACTTTAGTTTTTGAAAACAAGTTCATTTTATATCATTAACTGGCTAGTTTATTTTTTGGAAAATCTTAATCAAAAGGCCCCATTCTTAGTTTTAGTGTTTATTTAAAAAAAAAAAGCCTATAATTTTCTTATTTTTGAAGAAGGGTTGATAAATTTTTTGTTTATTTTTGAAAATCACTTTTCCTAAGTGATAAAACTTTTTTATTATTCTTTTTCAAAAATATTAACAATGGACAAGAAAATATTTTTTTATTTATTTTTTGAAAACCTTTATTTAGGTGAAAGTGAGGAAAAATAGAAAATACCTTTTTTTTTTGGGGAACAAAACCCAATAATGATCTATTAATTTTTCAAGACAAGATTGCATTTTTATTTTTAGAAATGAAAAATTCAATATATTTAATCTATTTTTAATCCTTTATTAAAACTCTAAAAATGAATAAGAAAACATTTTTATATTTTTTATATTTAGTAGGCCTACTTAACCTGAATGATAATCATCCTACAATACTAAAAAATTACATAATGCCCTTATTTGAAGAATAAATCCCCTCCTCTACCTCCACAACACCACTACCCTCCCCATAGCACCTCTCCCACTACCCATCCTACCCTCCTCCCCCTCGGGGGCCTTACCAATGACAACTAAAATAAATAAATTAAACTAATAATAATAATAATAATAGAAGAAATTAACTTAAGTTTGACTTGAATGGGTTATGGATCATGGGTTATGTTGGTTCATAAATCTTGAACTAGATCGAGTCAGGTTAAACCAGTGAAATAAAGGGAAGAGAGAAGAGGAACTCTTATAGCTAATACTAGCAAATATTAAAAGGGGAAAAGGCATTAGCCTAGGCTTTTGAGGGACATCGAATCAACTCGTAGCAATGATGTATGCCCAAGAAGCTTAGATGTTCTGATATGTGTATTAGGTTGCAGTAGCTAAATTTCTAATCTTTGATCTAATCTTTCTGTGATGAATTGAGATAAAAGATGAATCTTTCCTTATCTTTAGACACTCTAAAAGATGTTTCATCCCTTAGTTTCTCTTGATTTTTTCAAGAATCTAAGAAATTTCAAAGAGAAAGCTCACTTTGCACCTAAGTTTCTAGAGAGTGAATGCTTCAATTCATGCTTATGAGGAGTGTTTTGAAGCTTACTTCATGATGAAATGGAGAAAAGAGGCTCTTATTTATACCTATAGAGCTTGAAATGAACTTCAAACGTACAATAATGATGGTTTTGTTTTTGGCATGTAAGGAAGCATATGGTTTAACATTCTTCTAATTCAAGGAAATAAATAAAAAAATAATTGAGTTTATGGGCTATAATGTCAACAGACTTGCTTATTTTGACAACGAAAGCATTGAAATTTGCCTTATGAGCTCAAATTTGCAAGTCAATCAAAGCTACACTAATCATTCTTTTAAAATGTTAATGCTCAATTTAATCCTATAAACGTATGTTTCTACTTATGTTTTCAATTTAGGTTCATAATAGGTCATGGGTAGATTTTTGTTGAAAATGCAAGAAAGGTAGCTTGAAAGTGGAGGGATTATAAAGGAAGTTGATGGAAAATTGGGGTACCAAGTGGTTGAAAATGACTTAGTGTCCTTATGGCACTAGTTGGCGCCATGTGGTCAATGTGAGGCCACCAAGTGATGGCATGACATTGATATGCCATGTAGGCATGCCACGTGATACACATGACTCAATGAATGTATACCACACATCAATGTAGGGTAAGAGTAAAAAATATATGCATATTACACTAAGGTTGGCTTTAAATTACAACCTTATACAATACACATACCATCTCTAATCAGCTGAACTAATTTGGTTCTCAATTAATGTAAGCCTAAATTATATTTAAATATCTTGCTTGGTCCAAACTGATTTTATGACTTGAACCCTCTTTATGCGTAAATTGAAGCCTAATCAATTGCTTCCCTTATAAGCTAAAATTCTTGCATGCAAAATGATGAAGTCAACTATGCATATGTGGATATTCAAAATGAGTCTAATTTAATAATTTTTTTAGCCTCATTTTGTTGCTAGTCCAGTTAATTTAAAACTTTGATTTTCCATAAATATATCATTTTAAATCCAATTGAAGCTCGATTTAAAGCCAACATTTATTTAAATAAACTAAATTTACATGTCATAAGGATAATTAATGGGCCTTTTATGGAAATTAGAGCTACTTTTATAGGCTAAAGGTTTTTGAAGAGTATGACAGTCTATCTATAAGAGATAGTTCCCCTTTGATGAAATGATGATTCTTAAAAGGGTGATAGTACTATGACTTTCAAAGGAAAGGAAAGGCTTGTATGCAAGCTATCTATAAGAGATAGAATTTCCTTTTTACAAGATGTCAACCCTATAGAGGTCAATTAGCATTAAGACCATCTAAGGGAAGGAAAGGCTACTAAATGGGCTATCTATAAATAAAGCCCCTTTAACAAGATGTTAATCTTAATGAAGAACGAAAGTATTAAGACAGTTTAATGGAATGAAAGGCTCCTTATGAGTAATCCATAAGAGATTAAGCCCCTTGAACTAGATGTTAATTCTAATAAAAGGCTATAGTACTAAGACTATCTAAAGGAAGGAAAGGCTCTTATACCATTCATCTATAAGCGATAGAGCCCTAATCGGTAGGTAAGCACACCTAGTTAAGTTATAGCATAATAAACTTAAGTTTAAGTGTCAATCTCATAGGGAGCAATGAATTTGAGGAAACCCTAGATTATTAGCAATTTACCCTAAATCACCAATTATCTAACTTAACAACTTAAAATAATTCTAATTAATGAGTAAAAGTAAATAAGGAAAAATAAATAAGGTAAGAACAATAAAATAAACAAGACTAAATAAAATAAATAACATTCATTAAATTGAACAAATACATAACTTTTAATAAATCTTGTTATTTACTACTTAACTCCATATAACTTTTCAATCTCAATTGTGATTTTAGACTGTAGAGATTCCTAAAATAAATTAACCGAACTTATGTCTCTAGCTATCTCCTAACGTTGAGTATACTCTACTTTACTCAAATTGCTTCTACAATAGTGTATCTAAAGATTGCATTAGGATCTCGAATCCCTCTATTAGGTGTCCCTAACTTAGAGAAACCAAATAGCAAAACATTTTAGTCTACCAATTCCTTCTAATTACACCTATCCGTCATACTATAAGATCTTGTGAACTCTATAGCAGACTCACACGTTAATTCAATAGCCAACAATATTGAATTAAAGATAAATAATGCAATGTAATTAGATTGTAAAAGACATTATCATAGATTAAAAGTAGAAATAAGATAATTATCATATTGAACTAGGTTCAATAAAAGCTTCACTAAGATAATAAAAGTTAAGACATAAAATCAAAAGAAAAAAGATGGAAAGACATGAGAAAACCCCATGTATTATACCCTACCATACTCTCCTCAAGGCTACTTTTGTGACCTAGACCTAAACACCTATTTAAAGAAGCTAAACTAAGGTTTATAAGGATAACTTGTCAAAAAAAGAAGATCCACAACATCATAAAATCACCATTCCCTAAGATTACGGGTTTGGAGTTAGGCATGGTCTTTCACTTCTAATGAAAATTCTTTTAAATCAATGGAAATTAAGGAGGAGAGATATACAACCAAAACCATGGCCATGGTTGCTACATGTAACCTTCTATAAATTCAATTCTTGAGTGAATTGGCTTCCTTTCAATCACTTGATCAATGCACTTCTTTAATTAAGCTTCAAAACTTCATCAAAATCTCTAAAAATGCATTGAATGCTTATCCCAATAAACGAAATATTAACGAATTAAGATCTAATTTATTATAAAACTAAGACATTAATATGAAAAATCATGCAAAATTATCCTAAAAGAGCTATGCTAAATGAGTGTTATCAAGCCCCTTTAATGAGATGTCTATCCTATAAAGGATGATGGTACTAAAACTATCTAAGTGAAAGAATAGCTCCTGTACAAGCTATCTGTAAGAGATAGAGCCCCTTTAATGAGATGTATATCCTATAAAGGACGATGGTACTAAAATATCTAAGTGAAAGAATAGCTCCTATACAAGCTGTCTATAAGAGATAGAGCCCCTTTAATGAGATGTTAATCCTAATAAAAGGCGATAGTACTAAGACTATCTATAGGAAAGAAAGGCTCTTATACGAGCTATCTACAAGCCATGGAGTCTCTTTAACAAGCTGTTAATTCTATAATGGTCGATATTACTAAGACCATATAAGGGAAGGAAAGGCTCCTATACAAGTTATCATTAAGAGATAGATCCCCTTCAACAAGATGTCAATCCTATGTGAGGCAATAGTGCTAAGAATATCTAAGGTAAGGAAAAGCTCCTATAAAGGTTATCTAAGAGATAAAGCCTTTTTAACAAGATGTCAATCCTATAAAGTGCAATAGTACTAAGACTATCTTGGCTCAATTAGCTTTTTCAAAAGGTGCTATCTTAGGCAAATAGAACTAAGTAAGAGGATGAACAAAAATTTATGAGTTACCGTCTTGGATGGAAAAAATTTTCAAGTTATCATATTTTATCTCAAGTTTTCACCCTTATCTTAACTCACCAGAATGAATGGATTTTTCAAATTATCAAATTTTATTTTATGCAAGATTTAGAATATATATATATATATATATATATCTCACCACCTTAAATGGATGAATTATACCACCATCTTAAATTGATAGGGTTTAATCACTATATTAGATTAATGAACTTTGATTAACATCTTAAGCTGATGGATTTTTATCACCATCTTGGACTAATGTATTTTAATCACCATCTTGAACTGATGGATTTTGATTACCATCCGATCACCATGTTAGAAAGAAAAGTAAGTAAGAAAGTGGCTTTAATTACTCAAGAAACTTAACATAAGCAAGTTACATTATCAAAGCAAGTTAGAAATCAACCAAAACCTTAACCATATAGTTAGAGACCAATAATATATACAATATTCTCAAGAAGTTGGAAAGAAAAAGAAACAAGACCAATGGGGAACAACAAGTGGAGCCAACATGCTATGCATTAAGCCAATTAACATATGTTGAAAGGACTAAAGGAACTTAGTATTCCATAGGAGAAATAATGAGAATCTAAAAGAAAAGGAAGTGGCAAAAAAAATTAACTAAGTGAAAGATTATGTAAGGGATGAGGTAATTCCTTCATTACATCATGTAAGAAGATGAAACATGTGAAAATTTTGCATCCAAACCCCAAAAGTGGCACCACTAGTATAGGAAAACCACCAATTCCTAATGTCTTGCAAATATTCCTAGGATTCTTATGCAAAACAACATAAGAAGGGATGATGTAATCAAGACAATTTAACAAAGTTCAACCACCAAAAGCTTATTAAGTAAGCAAATCAAGACTTTTCCTACAAATAGCCCCACTACTTAAATATTTGGACTACATTTGTCTCCAACAAACACTAAAACATATTTTGATCACTATGTTAACATGGGTAAAAATTCAGCCAAGAATTATGATTTTGTGACTATTTTATTATGGTGGCAAAGGATGTTATGTTAAGAGACATATATACTAATTTGGAAGCCTAGATACTGGTGAAACTATAAATCCTTAATCCAATGTCATAGGGGAGGATTATATCCTAGACTATACACCGAATACCAAATGGCTGTGTGTATTGTTACATATGTTTTGAATGTTTGCATTGCATTTGCTTGCCAATTAGATAACTTGCTTAAAATGTGGTATTAGTGGATAACTCATTAAGCTAGTTATAGCTTACACTCCTATAATGCTAACTTTTTGTAGGCACCCTACTGGGTCCTTCTCAAAAGATCTAGGCTTATGGTGAGGAAAAATGAATTAGTAGCAGGTACGAGGAGAGCAAACAAGGAATTGTTATTTTATGCTACAAGAAAACTTTGGTAATTTGATATTTAATTTATACTATTTAGAAAGACTTGGTGACTTTACTTCAAAAGGTATGCAAATTGTAATTATTCAATATTATTTGAACTTCTACTCTATACCATTAAATCTATGATACTCTACAATTATCCTGGTATTGTCACTTCATGTAAACTTAGGAAGTAATAAGCAGATGATATAGAGATATAATTAGTTACTTTAAATTAGTATATGGGGTCTATCACTACCAAACTATCTTTGGGATTGTGACATATTTTATTGGTATCAGAGCAAAGGTTTCAAATATTGAAAAATAACAACAAAGAAATAAAGAATTCAATGTGAGTGGGTAGATCTAAGATAAGAATAAGCATAGTTATTATTCCTAAAATGATTTTTCTTTGTTTTAGACAGACTACACCACAATAGTTAGCTTCTAAGACAATTTTGCATTAGTTGATGGGGAGTCTTTAATTGATTACCATTTGAGACTATGTGTTTTACGTAAAGACTTCATTATGTATAGAGTGGAAAAATCAATATCTGAGATATTAAAGAAATGGAAGAATGGCTTCAAGCAAGCTTAGGCTTATGTAATTGATGAATTAGATAAAAGTCTGATTTTGCAGGTGATGCCTATAGAATATAACTATAGGCTTGAAATTTGTGCTATTCAAATGGGCTAGTCTAAAAAGGTCAATGATGTAGTGTTCTTAGCTACTAGAAGTGAAAGACCAACTCCTCTAGACTTCGAAGAATGGACCCTAATTACCTTAACTTTAATCCTTACCTAAGATGTCCAAGTAAACCACATCAACCTGATAATAAATAACTTGATCTAAGAAGAAATATGTGAAAGAAGAATATGGTTAAATGAACCACCCTTGTCAATTATAGAACTTGAGACACCAAAGCTGCCATCCTTCTAAAATCCATTAGTTTATGAAATGGATATGATGGGGCTGGATGAAAACAGGAGCTATTACTCATAAGACCCTTATTTGAGTACAACTCCTCAAATCTAATCCCAATGCCCTTGGAACTAGTAGAGGGGTAGAATACCAAATTGGTACGTAAGTACAGGATGGTAAGGCTATATTTCCAAAAATCGGTATGAGAGTCCACCAATTTTGATTGACATTTTCCCACCATGTAAAACCTTCAAGTATGACAATCTGAATCCCTTGAACAAATTTTCTAAACCAAATACACCATTAACCCTTCCAGGATTTGAAAATTTTCCTACTAATAATCTTATACCCTATGTACCAGATTCTCATTACTTTAGTATGATCAACTCGAGAGAAATAGACTTGAACCTCTCTCCAACTAAACTAAAATATGTAGGTAGATGGTTAAATTTTTGAGATGACAATTACTCCACTTAAGGGTTTGACGATGGTCATGAAATCTAGACAGGTAAGATAGTCACCTCAGATTACTTAAGAAAGATCCATGGTGGTTAGATTTATGAGTAATTTAACATTTGAAACCCCACAAGGAGAAGTGGTTATTTTACTATTATTGTAATAAATAAATGATTGTTGTATTTCTACTAAAGCGTTATTAAGATAAGTGATATGAATGATGATGTAAAGGTAAGATGCCAGGTAATGTATCCTCGTAAATGATCAATGCAGTAGAGTATCTATCTTATGTGTACTATCTTATGATGATGTTCATGAAACTCAACAATAATTAGCTAATTCTATTTACTACATAGGAATAATAGACGACAAAGTTAAGGACTTCAAAATATAGCTCTTGAAACTCCAAGAACAAACAATGTTATACCATAACAAGATAGGTTTAACGATGTATTAGAAGTAATATGTTAATAAACCGAAATCCTGAAAAATCTTGCAAAAGCAAGACAGTAGCCCCCATTGTTTGCACCTAAATAACCACTAGTAACGTTAAAGGAAGTTCCACTTCCCAATAAAGATGATGTGCCAATACCAAGGTAACCATGAAGCATGTTGCCAGAATTTAATAAGTGCAACAAGTATTTTGA
This sequence comes from Lumnitzera littorea, assembly GCA_024138015.1. Classification (NCBI taxonomy): domain Eukaryota; kingdom Viridiplantae; phylum Streptophyta; class Magnoliopsida; order Myrtales; family Combretaceae; genus Lumnitzera; species Lumnitzera littorea. Next base: position 33,841,189 of record JAMXBB010000004.1, on the reverse strand, counting down.
TAGTACATTTGGGAAACCTAATGAAGTGAAAGACTAGATATCCTAAATTGAGAGGTCATTTGATGTATTTGAAGTACCACTTCATTTACAAGTCAACTATGGAACCTATCTTTTGAAATTAAGGGCTTGGTCATGGTGGGAATCTAAGAAGAGATCCTTATCATAACCTATAACATGGGCTACTTTTAAGAGAGAATTTTTGAAAAATTATTTTCTTAATAGCCTATAAGTTAAATACTATGCTAAGTTCCTCCATATCATGCAAAGAGGACGAAGCATCGAGCAATATGAAAGTAAATTCAGCAGGCTATTGCAATTCACTCAAAAATCTTATCAAAATAGTGATAAGTTGAAATGCAAGTGTTTATGGATGGATTAGAACTAGAAATGCAAAGGAGATTGGAAGAATTTGAAGTTAGTACTATTGATAGTCGAATTTCATTCAGCAACTTGGTTGCTGACATGCCGAGTAACTCACTTCTTAACTAACAACAATTAACATAGATCCATATTTGATTTGAATTTAAGAAAAGTGGTGTGAATAGCTATCACTTGGTACGGTTATAGTACATAACTACCCACTATTCCTATATTTTAGGAACCTAATCGAGAGGTCTCCACGTGTTCCAATAATCATATGATTAACTGTTATTTTAGACACTCGACATTCACCTATAAATACAAAAAAGAAATACTATAAGGACAATTTAGGACCCTACAACTACTCATTTACCTTCTGCTAAATTCATTTTAGTAGCTTAGGCATTGAAGTAGCCGCACCGAACTGGCCTTGGTACCTTTTAGTTCTTTATACTTTGTAGGAAGGAAATTATTCGAAAACCACACAACAACATTGGCGCCATTTGTTTTTTCTTACTTATCCATATGGCTAAGACAAGACTAACTAAAAGTGCAAGTGCCAATACTTCATCTTACGACCATGAAGGAGGAAGTAAGCACACTGACGAACAACGTTTAGCTAAGGTAGAGTAACTTTGCCTCAACTTAGCTAAAGAAAACTAGGAATTAAGCAAAAAACATCAAGAGATCTTTGATCTCCTTTACGGTAATGTCTACCAAAGTCAAAATAAAGAATACGACAATCACAATACTGAGAATAGCAACAACTCAATCTATTCACCTGAATTGCCGAAAAAGCAAGCTACAGTTGCAATGGGACCTTCAACCCCTGTACTCAAGAAAAATGACAAGGGTAAGTAACCGCACTAGGTACACCATGTTGGATCCTTACATGTTACCATCCCTACTACAATAAGTAGATAGTTTCAAATTAAGAAGAGCCCTTTCATCTTCGAGATCTTAAAGGAAGTTATACTACAACACATTAAGTTGCCACAATTTGAAACCTATGATGGGACATGAGATCATGAAGATTATTTAGAGTATTACCTCACTTTAGCCAAGTCGCATGGCTTAAGCGATGCGTGGCCTGCTAAGCTTTCTCCTTAACACTAAGGAATTCGGTAAGTACATGGTTCAAGCACCTAAAGTCGAACATTATTTTATGTTTCGAAGACTTAGCAGAAGTGTTTCTCTAATACTTCCTTTCAAGTAAGCTTCCTATTAAGGATTCTTCAATCCTTAACACACTAAAGCAAAGATCATACGAGTCTATCAAAGATTATTTGGCCAAGTTTATGGCTAAAATGATCCAAATTCTAGAATTGGACATGAGTGTAGCTCTTAATGCCATTATTGATGGTATCAAGCCCCATGGAGACTTTTTCAAGTCTCTCACCAAAAATAAGCCAAAAAAATTTCCAAGTTTAAAGCTAAAGCCACATCTTACATCCAACAAGAAGACAATATTAAGGCTCACTGAGAAGCCGATCAAAATAGAGGAGATAAGAAAGGTGACAAGTGGAGAAGTGCGAAAGATCGACTCAAACTGGATGATGATCAATGTCCTAACACCAAGAAAAATAGGCCATAAATTCCAACATATTTAGTCCATACACCAGTCAATCATCCAATTTTACACATATTAATGGAGGTACGCGAGCAAAGAGTCATGTTGCAATGGCTAGAAAGGATGAAAGGAAACCCATCAAGGCAAAATTCTAACAAATATTATGATTTCCATTGTAAGAAAGGCCATAACACAAATGAATGCATCTAACTTAAGAACATAATTGAGGATGTGATTCAATGAGGGTACTTATGTAAGTTTGTTGTACATGATGTAGAGAATATTGAGCAACCATCCCAAAGGAGACAAGAAGACCAAGAGAATGTTAGTCGACAAGCTCTTATTGGGAAAGATATAAGAGACGGAAGCACCAGTAGAGCACCTAATGGTATAATCTACACTATTGTCGATGGACCTTCTATTATAGGCCGATCAAGCTCTTTAAGCTTGATTAACGCCATTAATTATGTTTGCAATATCTAAGGCAAGAAAGTCAAAATCAACAATACAATTTCCTTCACAAAAGATTTTGAAGACATTCAAAGGTTCTATGATGACGCACTTGTGATTAGTGCAAGAATTGCTGACTTCAAGGTTAAGAAAATTCTCATCGATACTGAAAGTTCGACAAACATTATTTTTCAACATGCTTTTGATCAAATGAGACCAAAGATCAAAGCACAATTGAGATCCTACAGCTATGATTTGTATGCCTTCAACAATCAACCCGTTCGGGTGACTAAAGTAATTTCTTTACAAATCTAGATTAAAGATGATGAGCATATTGCAAAAGACAAAGTGGATTTCCTTATTGTCAAATGTTGGTCCCCATACCATATGATCATGGAACGGGCGTATCAGCACTTATTTAGCATCCTCTCTTCTACTACTCGCCTCAAGGCTAAATTCCCTATTCCTACTGGTGCTAGTGTATGCAAAGGAGATCAATAGTTGGCAAGATCACTATATATAAGGGCATTAAGGTAAGAAGAAATTTTTTAAGTTAAAACTTACCCAAAAGGAAAGTCATTTGGCATAAATAGTGCCAAAGATGAAACAAAGGAAATTTCATTGGGAGATGATTCTAAAAAGACAATTAAGATAGGGAAACCCTTGTTAGCGAACACTCATCAAAGGTTAATCAATTTTCTACAGAATAATGCCGATGTATTCGCATGGTCTCCCTCAGACATGCTAGATATCCTTAGAGATGTTATGATACACAAACTTTAGATTGATCTAAATGCAAAGGTGATTCAATAAAGGAAAAGGCATATTGCCCTTAAGAGGTAAGCAACCATTGAAGAAGAAGTCTAAAAACTCTTCAAGGCAGGATTCATTTGGGAAGAGCCTTATCCAACTTGATTAGCCAACTGTGTATTAGTCCAAAAGTCTAACGGCAAGTAACGCATGTACATAGACTTTACAGATTTAAACAAGGCCTGTCCAAAGATTACTTTTCCCTACTGAGAATAGAGTAGATGGTTGATTCAATTGCCGTGCATACTTTACTCTCTTTAATGGATGCTTTTTGTAATACCTCAGGATTTCAAGTTAGTTCAAAAACTCTAGGATCCTGCTTCTAAATTTAGAGTGCCAAACTAAGTTATTAGTTTTATATCAAACTTTATAGTAAAGTTAAAAAAGTTAGACAAAGTAATTTAAGTAACATCAATTTCTCAAAATAAGCTATATAAAAATATTAATTTGAGAAAAATATTAATTTATCGATAAAGCTAATAATCGTAAAATTCGAGTTTTTAGATATAGCGGAATATTAGAGATAAGTTAATTAACTTTCAAAAATAATAAAAGAAGTTGAATTAAACATAATATATATGTATTTACATGTGATATGTATTATATGTATTAAATATATACATATCATAATCATAAATTATTAAAATAAGGGAAATTAATATAAAATAAGGTAAAATTAATAAAAATTGAATGGATGAGTCACCAAATGATGTGTCAAGCTAGGATTAATTGCAAATGATGAGTCAACACTTGGTTAAGGAGAAAATGACACATAACGCCTAGGAAAACGTGAAATTAATGTGTAATTTTACCTTTTTACATGAAAAAATCCTAAAACCTATAAATAAGGCTTCAAACATCAGTTACAATATTTTGGAAACCTAAAAACACAAGAACATAATTTTATCAAAATTAAAAAAAAATTAGAAAAAATTTAAAATAAGAATAAAACAAGAAATTGGGTCAGGATTGGGTTAAGGCAATTCAATAGGTTAATTACAACCCAAGCTAGAGCGGCTTAGAGGTCCAATAGAGAGTGGTCGGAGGAGGATTTTTGACAAGGTATGGTAGCTAGGTGGTGGTCAAAGGCAGTCGGTACAGGTAAACCAATTTTTTACCCATAACTTATTTAATTTGCTAAAAATATCAAATATTGTCAATTAATTATGAAATTTTGTTTTCTAAGATTACATTAGGTGTAGATTAATGTAGTAATTTTATTTTAATTAAATAATTATTGGAAATATGGGTTCCTTAAGAAAATGCCCTGTTTNCATGAGAACATAATTGTAGAAAATTGGAAAAAGTTAGAAAAAAAAATAAAATAAAAATGGAATATGAAATAGGATCGAAAAGGGTCTAAGGCAGTAAAATAGGCTATCCACAACCTGACTTGGTGGGGCTTCAAGGTCCAACAGAGGGTAGTCGGAGAGGGTTTTTCAAAAAGGCGCAGTGGTTAGATGATAACTGCAGGCGACCGGTTCAGGTGAACCAATTTTTTGCTTGTAACTTGTTAAATTTGGTAAAAATATCAAATGTTGTTAATTAATTATGAAATTTGGTTTTTTAAGATTATTTTAGGTGTATCTTAATGTAGTAATTTTATTTTAATTAAATAATTAGTGAAAATATGGGTTCCTTAAGAAAATGCCTTGTTTGGGCAAAAATTGAATGAATTTTTATAAATATTAGATGATGTTGTTTCAAGCTTAATTTTTGTAGATAATACACCTAATATATATGTTTAATTTTGGTAACAATAATTTTTGAATTTAAGCATGTTTACTATTTTTTATAATTATATTGAATACAATTGCTAATTTTGTCAAATTATTGAAATAATTAGTTTTTGATGAAATTAATGAATGAGCCCTATATGTTTTGATTTCTAGATATTTATAATTGATTCGCTTAAACTATATATATAAAAATAAATCGCGAATACTCTAGTAAGCATACTAGGTTGGAATCAAGTAATATAGAGAAAGTAAGGTAGTCGATCCCTCGAAAACTAAAAAATTACTAATCCTATGCTAGTTTTTATTAATATTCAAGCAATCAAAATTAATTTAATTAATATAATAATTACTCTAAAACTATTGAAACAAAAATAACTATGAAAAATCTAAAATTAAGCAATCAATTGAGAATTGTGGGAAAACAGAATCTACCTTAGATTACGCAAATCAAATTGTTATCATATTATATAGATTAATAGCTATATGGTCATTTAAGTGAAATTATTATACCTTAAAACTTAAGGATTTAAACCCCTAATTAATTAGTCAGCTTTCATGTCTTCTAATTAACAATAGACTCTAAATTATAATCATATATCTCCCAATACTATGATTATCTAATGTCTTAAATCAATTATTCCTAATGTCTTAGTGAATAATCAATCACCAAACATCGTATTAATCTCAAGATAATTTCTTATTAATTCAATTAACTCTGCTTCCACAATGATTAATCAAATCAATTAAGAATTTCTAACAAACCCTAATCAACTCACGTATCATTAGGGTTTCTAACAATTATAATCAAAATCATAAAAATTGTAATCATGAATCATCCATATATCTCTTAATCCTATAACATGAACACAATCATCATCTTAACTATTTAGGGTTTCATTAATTCCCATAAATAAATTTAGTTAGCCATGGATTTAAAAAAAAATATATATATTGATTGAAATTGCAAGGAAATTCATAATTGAAAGCATAAGTAATTCACAGATTTGCATAAGAATAATTGAAATAGATGTCACCAATTTTGTATTGGAAAGAAATAATCTTCAATTGCAACTTCAATCATGGTCTCCACAACAAAAGCAAAATCCTCTCAATGATTAAAGCATTTCTCTCGAAGAATTCTTCAAAAACTATCTAAAACTATTCTATGACTCTCAACATTTAAGGAAAAAGTGTCTAAAAATTCTCTCAAATGATGAAACATAACCTATTTACATGAAAAATTAAGGTTAGGTTGCGTGAGGTTTCTTTTCTCATGAAGGTCGGCTATGAAGGCCGGCGATGTAAATGCAAGGCCGGCTTTTAGGCTGGCGGCATAGTCATCCAAGGCTAGCAACATAGCCAACAAAGGCTACCAATGCAAGTTGTAAACTGTAAGCCGTAAGCCGACTGTTAAGCTAGCTACCTTTAATTCTAATTTGCATGCATTAATTCGAACTTTGTTTATTTGCCTACAATTCTTCTAAATCATTTGTAATTCCACTCTTAAATTCTCAAATCCTGAAATGTCTAAATGAACATAATTAAGTACCAATTCTTTATGATTTCTATAAAATCTATGATAATTCTATCTTAATTTACACTTTAAAACATGAAAAATATGCCTTTATCAACTCCCCTCACACTTAAACTTTTGCTTGTCCTCAATTGAAATAAACAAAATTAAAAAAATTTATCATTGAAAATACAAAGTTTCCAATTGCTAATCCGAGACATCTAATATTTTACATTTTCAGACTCACTAATTTATAATGCCCACTGCTCTAACCAATTCAAAATATGTGATTAGAGAAATACAAATGAAATTAATCAACTATTCCAAAGAAAACAAATTTTAATCTAAGCATTTAACCTAAGATTTCTATTTTAAAAGTAGATACTCAATTCAAAAAGGAAAAACACCCATTTAAACTTCATAGCTGTTAACAAGTATATTATCCATCTAATTATTCTAGAAAACAAATTAACAAAGCAATGGAAGCATATGGTATCTACTCTATCCCTAAATTTTCTTCCTTTTTATTACAAGCCTTAATTCATTTCTTGAATTACATTCAAATTTCCATTTTCTATTCCCCTTCTTCTCTTTTTTTTTTTTTTCTTTTTTCTAGTTTAGATATTGAAATTTTACCTTTCCACCCTTCTCGTTATAATGAGTGCATTGAGTCGACACATCTCAAGCTTATCACCCAAGGGACTAAGTTTTAAAGGGACCCCTATGAACTCTTCCTCACTTTAACATTCAAGTTAGAATACTCTTAACTTAATTTCTTGAGTTATTAGAGTAAAGGCTCTTATTTCCTCATTTTTTTTTTAATGCTCACTATAATTTTTCAAACCTCTTTTATAGGAATCACTAAGTTCAAAGCCTCACTTACCTCTTTCACTAAGTGTTAAAGTGCTATTAGAACAACCAAAAAGACCGTATACTAATTAACCTTACATAAAAGTGAACTTATTTACTTTTCACTTAAGGACTCAACCAACTTTTAAATTTCAAATTATAAGGCTAAAAACTAGGTAAATTAGGTTCCTAAAGAATTATCTAATTAGTTTTAACTGAGTACAAAAATCTCAACATTGGTGAGTAGAGCACCTTAGTAAGTCAATTGTTCAAATCACAATCAGATGCTATTAACAATTTCTTTGTATAGTCTCTAGATTCAAAATAAAAAAATAAAAAAAAATTAGGAACAAGTAAAGTTCAAATTGATAGGAAAGTATAACTATTTGTAAACAAAAACCGGCATCAAAATTGATATTTTCATTTCTTATAATTCCTTCCCCCCTACTGTAGGATAGATAGTATCTACACTGTCTTCTATTCAATATGTAAGAGGAAATAAATATTCACAGCAATAAAAAATGAAAAACTGGTAATCCCCTAGATTCAAACTTTCAACAACAATGAAAATTTCAACCATAAGATCATTACTATCATAGAATTCAAATCTGACCTACCTCATCAAATGCAAAGAAACATAAAATAGCACAGATAGAATAAAAGTGTACTGAAAAGTACATCGTAGAGCTAATGATCTAGAGTTACCCAAACAAATGAGTACTAAACAAAAATGACCAAGTAGCTAAATAAAAGAAAAAGAAAAGAAAAGAAAAACGAAAATAAAATAATAATAAAATAAAAAAATAAGAAAAGTACACAAATATCTAACTATTTGTCGGTGCTGCTACTCTCTACAATGGAAGTCTCATAATGGAACTACTTTGCAGCTGCTGGCTGAAAACATGAGATAGCAGACTTTGACATATTGAACATAGTAGTTTGGAACTTTTCATTATTCTTCCTTTCTTTCCTGATCTCATTTCAAACTTCTCTAATTTCAGCACTCAATTGTTCATAACTGCTATCTGGAGGATGAGATGAAATACATGCTCTAGCAGCAGCAAGATGAGATGAAGTAGATGCTTTAGTAGTAGTAGGATGATTTTCAGGGATATCCTCCTCATCAATAAGATGGGGCCTATTATATATCTTGACCAATCCCCAACCTCTAAATGGTGCAATAGAAATAGGTTTACATGGGATGCCATCGTCCCCCTCTAGCTCATTGAAAAGCCCCATTCCCTTTAATAATGCGGTAATATACCCACCACAAAAGACAACCTGTGTCCAAGTATCATCAATCTGCCTATAGATAAAATTTGCTCTCTCTACTCCCAGATCTATCTGATATCCAAAAATCATACTATATAGATAAAACATGTTGAAATTAGTTACCTTACTATGGCTGGTCTTCTTACAGCTGAGAGTATGAGTAAGGATATGGTAAGGTAGCCTATGCTCCACTACTGAGAAAGTCGTGGTGAACGACTTTTCATCCTGCTTGGGATGAATCAACTGGAACCAAAATCTCTCAACGAACATATCGCTAAGCTAGGAGTTAAGTAAATTAACTTCCTCCTCCTCATATAACTCTAGAAAATAGCCAATTTGACTCAATTCAATGACATAAATCTCTCCATAGACCTGAAATGTAAAAGTAGACATATACCCACTTCTCTCCAGTTGCAAAGTAAACAAAAAATCAATGGCTACATTTCTATAAGTGAGTTCCTTTACCTCAAATAATCGAAACCATGTTTTTTCAGGAACTATTTACTAGATTCTATCATCCATTCCATACTCTTATAAAACAGTCCAATCTAGATATTGTTGATTCATGAATGTCATCCATTGTAGATTCCTCCTTCGCTCCCTAACATACTCCTAATGTGAGAGTAGATCGCTGCCCGAACTTCTAGAAGACGAAGCAACTGTCATCTTCTGTTTCTTCCACGATTGCATCTTCTTGGGCAGCATGGTGAATGTAAAAAGCACAAATCTGTAAAGAAAAATGTAAATGTGTGTAGAATAAGTGAAGAGAGTGAGTGTATGAGGTTGTGGATGTGTAAGAGAGGGAGAGTTTAAGAGAAATCTAGAGAGAGAGAGAAAAAAACTAGAGAGGAAACTAGAGAGAGAATTCAGGAGAAAAAATGAGTAAGGAGAGAGAGAAAACTGACAGTCATGCTTTTAAAAGCATTGTACACCAGTACTCATCTCTATACGCCTATGGCATACATTGCCAGCATATATGCCTAGGCCAACTAATAGGCCAGCAACCTTGAGTGCAGGCTTTAAATTCAAATTTCGTGCTTTTCTCTTTTCTTCATTTTTTTCTTTTTTCTTCTTTTTCTTTATTCTTTAAGCCAGTAGCCTTCATGCTAATGGCCAGCCTAAATTTTTCAATTTTTTTTTAAATAAAATTAACTAATAATGAAAAAAAATTAGTTTAGTTAGGCATAGGTTGCCTCCCATGAGGCGCTTAGTTTATAGTCGCTAGCTCAACTTTTCCGATCATACTATAGGTCCTCGCTCACCACCATAGTAGTGTCACTATCTATGCTTTCTTCTTCAAAATAATGTTTGAGGAGATGACCATTTACCTTGAAGGTGCAATTGTCTCCTACCTTCACCTCGACTGTACCATAAAGGAAAACATTAGCTTTTTCAAATGGTCCAGACCATTGAGATTTTAACTTACCTAGAAACAATTTCAATTGAGAGTTGTATAATAACACTTTCTAACTAAGTATGAACTCCCTCTATTAAATGTTCCTGTTATGCCATCACTTGGCTCTCTCTTTATAGATCCTAGCGTTTTCATAAGCTTCTTCTCTAATCTCGTCCAACTAGTTCAATTGGAGCAATTCCTCTCACCTACAGCTTGTAAATCAAAATTAAGGTATTTTATAGCCCAATAGGCCTTGTGCTCGAGCTCTACAAGTAGGTAACATGATTTACCATAAACAATTTTGTATGAGGACATTCCTATAAGGGTTTTAAAAGCTATCCTATAAGCCCACAATACATCATCAATTTTTAGGGACCAATCTTTCCTATATGCATTGATAGTCTTTTCTAGAATACACTTTATCTCTCTATTGGATACCTCAACTTGTCTATAAGTTTGTAGATGATACGAGGTGGCAAGTTTATGAGTGACTCCATATTTTGTTAATAGTTTTTGAAATTGCCTATTACAAAAATGCGACCCCCCATCACTTATAATAGCCCTAGGTACCCCAAACTTGGAAAAAATGTTTTTTTTCGAAAATTTAATTACCACTCTAGCATCATTAGTTTGTAAAGTTACTGCTTCTACCCATTTTGAAACACAATATACTGCTAGAAGTATATATTTATTTGAAAAAGATAAAGGGAAAGGGCTCATGAAGTCTATTCCCCATACATCAAAAAGCTCAATTACCAGAATACTCTTTTGTGGTAATTCATGTCTCCTAGAAATATTCCCGGTCCTTTGGTATTAAGTACAAGACATAACGTAATTCCTACAATCACTAAACAAACTAAGCCAATAAAATCACAAGACAAAATTTTAGCTATAGTTCATTATACACCAAAGTGGTCTTTTGCTTCTTTAGAATGATAGTGTTGAATTATGCTAAATTGTTCTGTTTCAAGCACACAACATCTAATTACTTAGTCAATACAGCTTTTAAAAAGATACAATTCATCCCATAAATAAAATTTCACATCATGTAAAAACTTCTTTTTCTTTTGAAATGAGAAACCTTATCGTATGATTTTACTAACCAGGTAATTAACTATATCAACATACCAAGGTAATTCTCGAATCTCAACTGAGTACAATTGTTCATCAGGGAACTTTTCATTAATGGGTAGCTCTAAACACTTCAATTGTAATCAAGATAAATGATTAGCAATTACATTTTTAGTTCCCTTTTTCTCTCTAATTTCAAGGTCAAATTCTTACAGTAATGAGATCCGTTGAATTAACCTAAGTTTAGCATCATCTTTAGTAAACAAATATTTCAAAACAACATAGTCTGTGTATATTATGATCTTAGAACCTATGAGATAAGGCTTAAACTTGTCATAAGCAAATATAAGTACTAAAAGTTCTTTCTCTATCGTGGCATAGTTTCTTTACTCCTCATTCAAAGTTCTACTCGCATAATATATAACATGAAATAACTTACCTCTCCTCTACCCAAGCACTACTCCTACAGCATAGCCGCTAACATCACACATCATCTCAAAAGGAAGGTCCCAGTCTGATGCAACAATCACTAGTGCCGAAGTAAGCTTCTCGTTTAATAGATTGAATGCTTGCAAACAATTGTCATAAAAAACAAAGATAGAATCTTTTTCAAGTAAATTACAAAGAGGTCTAGAAATTTTAGAGAAATCCTAGATAAATCTCTTGTAGAAGCCAGCATGTCCTAGGAAGCTCCTGACTCCTTTGACTGAAGTAGGTGCTGGCAACTTCTCTATTATCTCCAATTTGGCTCTATCAATTTCAATCCCATTTTTCGAAACCTTGTGACCTAAGACTATTCCCCCTCTTACTATAAAATGGCATTTTTGCCAATTTAGAAGTAGATTAGTCTCTTAGCACCTTTTAAGTACATAGCCTAAATTAATCAAACATGAATCAAATGACTTCCCAAAGATAGAGAAGTTATCCATAAATATTTTAGTAAAATCTTCTAATATGTCAAAAAATATAGACATCATGCATCTTTGAAAAGTTACGGTTGCATTATAGAGACCAAAGGGCATTCCCCTAAAGGCAAAAGTGCCATAAGGATATGTAAAAGTGGTTTTCTCCTGGTCCTTAGGTGCGATATGAATTTGATTGTAACCAAAATATCTATCTAAAAAACAATAATAATCATGCCTTAAAAGTTTTTCTAGCATCTGATCTATGAAAGGGAGGGGAAAGTGGTCTTTACGGGTGACATCATTCAGTTTTCTATAATCTATGTAAACTCTCCACCTAATCACAGTACGAGTAGAGATTAACTCATTAACCTCATTTTTAACTACAGTCATACCACCTTTTTTTGGTACTACCCGAACAGGACTAACCCACTTACTATCTAAGATAGAGTAGATAATACCTGCATCCAGCAATGTGAGTACTTCTTTCTTCACTACATCCTTGAGAGTTAGGTTAAGTCGTCTCTATGGCTATACTATGGGTTTCCACTCAGCCTCAAGCAATACCTTATTAGTGCAAATTAAGGGATTGATCCCCTTTATATTAGCAATGGTCCACTTGATCTTAATGCTCTCTCAAAACTTTTAGAAGTTGTTTCTCTTGGTCACCTATCAAAGAGGAGGAGATAATTATTGTCAAAGTATCATTTGTTCTAAGATAAGCATATTTTAAATGACTAGATAAAAGTTTAAGTTCAAGTACTAGAGGTTATGTCAATGATGGAACTGGCTTCTACTTACTGGTGCCTAGTTCTTCATAATATCGAGCTTTGATTTCTAACACCAGTTCCCTACCTCCTCTTCAAGTTCGTTGTTATCGCTCTAATCATCTAGATTCCTAAGAACTAACTCCATGGTATCTAATCCTACTTTCTCTTCTATAGACTCATAGGTAATCTCATAAAAAATGTCGATAGTGTAACAGGATTTGCAATCATCAAAATGCTTTATGGCTTCATAAACATTAAACATTACCTAATCATCCATAACTCTTAAAGTTAACTTACCCTGTTCTACATCTATCAACACCTTACCTGTTGCGAGAAATGATCTGCCCAAGAACATGGGTACCTCTCTATCTTCTTCCATCTCCAGGACTATAAAGTCGACTAGGAAGATAAATTTGTCTACCTTCACCAAGACATTCTCAACAATACCCTTTGGGTATTCGATACTCCTATCAGCAAGTTACAAGGTGACATGAGTCTCCTTACAATCTCCAAGTCCCAACTTTCTAAAAATAGACAAGGGCATTGAATTTATACTTGCACTTGAAACAATAAAAACCTTATCAAGATGAAAATTTCCTATAGTGCAAGGAACAGTAAAACTCCCTTGATCTCTTTGATCTCTAGGTAGGGTAAATAAATTTTTCTAAAGGATCATGGAGTACTCCTTTGTAAGCATTACCGGTTCGTTCCCATCAATCTTTCTCTTCATGGTGAGCAACTCCTTCATGAATTTAGCATACGAAGGCATGTGCTACAGTGCTTCTATAAAAGGAATGTTGATTTGTAGCTTCTTGAAGACATCTAGGAATTTAACAAATTGAGTGTCTAGTTGCTGTTGCTTCAATCTTCCTGGAAAAGGGACTGGAAGGACATACAGTTTCGCTTTTGGTGACTTCTACGTTGGTTCCTCTTCCGCCTCCTTCCCTTTTTCTACCTTTAGAATCTCCACCTTTTCTTCAACTCGTCTATCAACTGTTTCGAATGCTTTTCTACTCTTCGACATAATAGCACTAACACCTCTAGGATTCTCTTCAGTATTACTAGGTAAAGACCTTAATGGTCTATTACTTAACTATTGAGAAATCTGACTAATTTGATTCTTTAGGTTTTGAATAGTCGCCTATTGATTCTGTAGCAAGGTGTCGGTATTTTACATGTCATTCAACATGAGCTCTTCCATTCTAGATTGATTTTGTTGAAGTGGAGCGTTCTAAGTAGGACCTTGCTTTTAGAATCCAAGTGGTGGTTGGAATGCATTGTTATTGTTTCTCCATGAGCAATTTGGATGATTACGCCACTCAAGATTATATGTATTCAAATATGATCCTTGATTGCTGCATTGAAAATTATTGACAAAATTCACCTGTTCTCTATTGGTTAGAGCTGAGTGATTCGTAGTTAAGCACTCAAGAGTCGAATGTGGTCCTGAATATAACTTACAAAAAATGATAAGGTTCGCATTAAAAGACTATGTTGAGGTGAGTTTACTTACTTTAGTAGTGAGAGCTACAATCTGAGCTGTTAATTGAGATATAGTACTATTATCACTGGTTACTACCATTCCTAACTTGCTTCTCTCGTTTTGCCAGTTATGTGTACTGGAGGCCATTTCTTCTATTAGTGCACTTGCTTTATTATATGTCTTTCCCATCAGAGCACCTCTAGCTACAGCATCAACTAGGGACCTCGATGTCTTGCCTAAACTAAGATAGAAGATCTCAATCAGGAGATTGTCTAGTAAGCCATGATGTGAGCATTTTCTGATCACCTCCTTGAATCATTGCCATGCTTCATAAAGTGACTCACCACTAAACTTAGTAAAGTTAGTGATATCATTCCTTAATTTTACAATCCTAGCCAGTAAGAAAAATCTCCTTAAGAACCTCGATAAAGATTAGCCCAGGTAGTGATAGACTCTTATAGTAGTGAATGAAACCGAGCACTAGCTTTATCCCTCAGTGAGAAGGGGAAGAGCTATAATCTGATAACCTCGTCCGTTACATTGTTCATCTTCACTGTATTGCAATATTGAAGGAATCCTACAATATGCTCGTCAGGACTTTCATTGGGATATCCTCCAAACTAATTCATTTGAACCATCTAAATAAGGGATAGCTTCAACTCAAAGTTGTTAGCTTGAATAGTGGGCCTCCTTATAGCCAAACCCATCATCATGGGTACTGTATAATCCTATAATGCTTGCAAAACTCCTTGTATCTGATTATTACCCTCATTACTTTCCATGTCGTCTATTCTTCCTCTGTTCTCTCACCTCAACTGATGTAAAGTGCACTCTATTTCTAGATCTAATGTTAGAATTTCAACACTTTTACTATTGTGCATAAAACACTTATAAAGAAGAGTAAAAATAACACACATCGTCAAGTACACCTAAATTACCAATAGAACTAAAAGGTTTAATATTTTCAGTCCCCGACAACGGCACCAAAAACTTAATTTGCTTAAACTATATATATAAAAATAAATCGCGAATACTCCAATAAGTATACTAAGTTAGAATCAAATAATATAAAGAAAGTAAGGTGGTCGATCCCTCAAGGACTAAGAAATTACTAATGCTATGCTAGTTCTTATCAATATTTAGACAATCAAAATTAAATTAATTAATCTAATAATAACTCTAAAACTATTAAAAAGAAAATAACTATGAAAATTCTAAAATTAAGCAATCAATTGAGAATTGTGGAAAAATAGAATCTACCCTAGATTACGCAAATCAAATAGTTACCATATTATATAGATTAATAGATATATGGTCATTCAAGTGAAATTATTATACCTTAAAACTTAAGGATTTAAACCCCTAATTAATTAGTCAACTTCCACATCTTCCAATTAACAATGGACTTGATGTACTATTGGCCAGCGGTCCCATTACTCAAGCGTACCTCTGAGGCCTCCAATCCCTCTCCTAAAGAATTCTCTCTTAGCAACCTATTGACGACAAGAAACTGTACATCAAAGGAAGGTGGTTGAACTCCCTAAGCTCCCCACATTGTCATACGTTGATCTGTACACTCGGTAGTGATGATGCCGACTATTCCCTTACCAAAGACCCTATGTCGAGTACTCCGACCAACTACTGCCGAAAATCTCTTATCGAGTGACAAAAGACTTACCTAAAATGGCCAAATAGTTTTCTCTCAGCATACCACCATCTCTCTCATCCCGACCCCCCCTTAGTGCTGCAACATTTCAAACCCTTCGTACCTGTTATGTTTAGAGAATATTCGTATAGACCAAAGTTGCATTACCAATTATCTACTTCATCTGACATTTAACTATTCCATTTTTTGGTCTGTTGTCCTTTTTACCCTTTTTGTACATACTAAGAATCCCCTTTTTGCAAATACTTTCTTGTAACTTCTTTATTTATAATGCTACCTTAGAGACTTACTGTAAATAGTCCTTTTCTCTTGTAAGCCAAAGATAACTTACATCTTAATACTGAATCTTTTGTTCTTGAGAGACAATCCTCTCTAAGTCCATACCCTCTACACTCTTATCTAATCTTGCTGAGTGACTCAAGATTAGTGGCGGATAGACCTTGACATCAACTTGTACGTCATATCAAGTGAGGTGTCAAGTCGTATTGTGTTCGTTGGTGACTCATATCCTCTAAGCAGCTTTACGTCAGTTACTCTTGTTCAATTGTGGACCATTTCCCCCTAATTTTCTTCAATATCTCAAAGGACTCATTTCAATTCAAATCTACCTCAGTAAGTGCTAGTGATAATTGAGCTCCTAGGCACACCATATATTCCTAGTATTAGAGATTGAAGTTAAGATCGAGAGCTATGTAATATTAGTCTACTGTGTCTACTGTTTGAGATATTTGTGTGTAGAAAGCATTTGAGTAAAGTGTCCTTTCTGAAGCTTATATTAAGAATGTTGAACCCTAGTGTATAAGGAGAGATTCATGATGTCGAGAGTGATGCTCATAATCGTGGTTGAATTAGCCAACAAATACCACGTACTACTGATGAGTAGATACAAGATCTTATTGTTATCATGGCCAACTTAGCTGTCTCAATAAATAGGGTCTTGGAGGCTGGACCACGTAAAAGAGTTGCTAAGCAAGGCCAAGAAATGAAAGATAGGCTAAGGAGGTAAATGAACGAACGAGCTCTAGAAGCCTTCCCTATGAACCAAGCACCACCGTGACATGCTGATAAATTCGTAAGAAGAAGGTTAGAGTTGGACAAAGTGGAAGAGTATGAAGAGGAAGAAGACCAGTATGATGGGATGGATGAGCATAAGTTCAGAGTGCCAAAAGGTGCCGAGCATCTTAAAGTACAGATTCTGAGCTTCAACGAGTCTATAAGTGCTGATGACTACCTCGACTGGGAAGAGAAGATCAAAAAGATATTCGACTTCTACAATTATGAAGATGCTATCCGCATTAAGGTAGTCGTGTTAGAATTTTCTAGGTATGCAGTAATGTGGTGGAAGAAGCTACAAAATGTTCATTTGCAGGCCCGACACGAAGTCCATACATGGAACAAGATGAAGAGAGTTCGGAGGAGTAAGTTCGTTCTCAAACACTACAAACAGGACACTTTTCGACAACTCTAAGACTTGAAGTAAGGTAATAGATTCATAAATGACTATGTCCGAGAGTTTCAGTTACTCATAATATGGTACGATGTTCACGAGCTTGAGACCCAAACAATAACACGGTTCATCTCGGGACTCCAAGCCAAGATTGGCCACATCATAGAATTGTAGAGCCTCACAACTCTAGATGAAACCATCCGTGTAGCCTAGAGAGTTGAAAGGCAACAGTGGAACCAGGCTAGCCGAATATTAAATAACCAAGCACTAATGTCGAATAGGAATGGCTTACCGAGTAGACTAAGGGGTAATAGGGCATCAAACAGTTTCGAGGTTAAACGACAAGGTCACATGCCGAGCTGACTAGATGAAGGTTGAGGTAAGATTAAGATCGAGGAACCTGAGATCCGAAGAGACTAGGGTCAGAGCTTAGGATGGACAACCCAAGAAATCAAATATTTTAAGTGTCTTGGCTATGGACACATAGCTAATCAATGTCCGTACCACCAAGTCATGACCATCAACGGGGATAAACCCTAGTTTGAAGTAAAAAGTGCAAGTGAAGGAGAGGAAGATCAAGAAGCCAAGATACCCCCTAAGGGCGGAGCAAAGTAATGCTTTGTTGTTCGGTGATCTCTCAATACTTTTGTAGCTAATGAGAACAAGCAAAGGGAGAAGCTCTTTCATGCGAATTACCAGGTGAATGGCAAGCTATGCACCTTGATCATTGATAGAGGGAGTTGTACTAACGTCATCGCGCAAGGGGTAGCTAAGGCTATGAATTTGCTAACTCTTCCATACCCCAAGCCATACAAGATTCATTGGCTGAACAAGAAAGGGGGATTACATGTCTCCAAGCAAGTCAAAGTGCCGGTTACGATTGGTAATAAGTATAGGGATGAGGTGCTGTGTGATGTCCTTCCCATGTCTGCATCTCATATATTACTCAGCTGACCGTAGCTATTTGACTTGACAGTGTTACACAATGGGTATAGAAACACCTACATGTTTCAAAAGGATGGGAAGAAAGTTATATTAACACCGATGAGTCCTAAGGAAGTACAAGAAGCCTAGGAAAAGGTTGCTAGATCTCTGCAACGGAAGTCCTTGGTGATTTCCTAAGCTCAGTTTACACAAGAGGTCAAGGTTGAGGACTATGTACTCCTCTTGGTTAGGAGACTCCTAGAGGTTAGAGAGGCCTAGAACTTTATTGCCAAAGTACTAAAGCTACTTCATGAATTTACTAACCTCTTCTCTACCAAGATGCCGAAAGGATTACCACCCTTGAGAAGAATTGAGCATTGTATAGATCTTTAACCTGGAGTAACCCTGCCAAATCGACCCGCCTATAGACTCAATCCTGAATAGGCAACCAAGCTAAAAAAGCAAGTTGATGAGTTAATAGATCGCAAATATGTCCGTGAGAGCATGAGCCCATGTGCCATCCCCGCCATACTAGTACCAAAGAAAAATGGATCATAGAGGACATGCATTGACAATCGTGCCATCAACAAGATTACTGTCAAGTACACTCGATCCCGCAGTTGGATGACATGCTTAATGAGTTGCATGGTGCACACATCTTTTCAAAGATAGATCTAAAGAGTAGCTATCATCAAATACAAATGAGACCGGGACATGAATGGAAAATAGCCTTTAGGACTCGGGATGGTCTATTTGAGTGGATGGTTATGCCGTTTGGTTTAACTAACATACCGAGTACATTCATACGACTTATGAATCATGTGCTCCGAACCTTGATAAGCAAATGCGTTGTGGTTTCTTTTAACCATTTTCTAGTCTACAATGCTAACCTTCTCATTCATATCAAACACTTGAGGTTGGTGTTTAACATACTCTGTATCGAGAAATTATTCAGCAACCTAAAGAAATGTATGTTCTATCAGAGCGAGGTTGTATTCTTTGGATATGTCGTCTCAAGGATTGGAGTTCGAGTTGATGAGGAAAAGGTTAAAACCATTAATGAGTGCCCTACACTGACTAATGCTACCGACGTTAGGAGCTTCCATGGTCTAGCCTCGTTCTATTAGAGATTTATCCAGAACTTCAGCTCCATAACTATGCCGTTGAATGAACTGACCAAGAAGAATGTTAAGTTTCAATGGACAGAAAAGGCCCAGAGGAGTTTTGAAGATGTGAAGTATAAGTTGACATCTGCTCCAGTGCTTGCCCTACCAAACTTCGAGGAGGTTTTTGAGGTTGAATGTGATGCATCTAGTGTCGGCATTGGTGCTGTGATTATGTAGGAGTGCCAACCCATTAACTGCTTTAGCGAAAAAGTCTGAGGTGCTGCCCTAAATTACTCAGCTTACGATAAGGAGTTCTATACCCTTGTCCATATACTCTAGAACTGGCAGCATTACCTGTTGCCAAAAGAATTCATTATCTATTCTAATCATGAATCTCTTAAGCATCTTCGCGGGCAGCAGAAGTTTTCTTGGTGTCACGCCAAGTGGGTCGAGTTCCTAAAGACCTTTTGCTATGTCGTTAGGTATAAGAAAGGAAGCACCAATATAGTGGTTGATGCACTTTCTCATCATTAGACCCTCATTATGACATTGTAAGCTAAAGTGCTTGGATTTGGCACTTTACCTAATCGATGTAAGTATGACCCACATTTTGAGCCTTTAGTAGCCAAGTGCAGTAATAGGGGAGCTGTGGATGGATTTTACTTGAGTGAGGGGTTCTTGATGAAGGGCAAGCAAATTTGCATGCTAAGTGGTTCTGCAAGGGAGCTACTAGTTCGAAAAACTCATACCAGGGGTCTGGCTAGGCATTTTAGGGAAAAGAGAATGATTGAGATATTGCAGGAGCATTTTTACTAACCTATGATGATGAGGGATGTGCACCAAATAATAGAAAGGTGTAAGGTTTGTAAGTATGCAAAAGGGAGGAGAGAGCCCTATGGAGAATATACACCCTTACCAATTCTCGAGCAACTACAAACCGATATAAGCTTCTTTTGAAAAACCCTATGGAAGAAACTTGGCACTAAGCTCCTGTTCAGTACCTCTTGCCACCGTTAGACAGACGACTAAACTGAAGTAGTTAACAGAACCATCGGTAGTCTCCTGTACGCCACTATTGGAAAGAACTCTCATGATTGGGATTTATGCTTGCCCATCATTGAATTTGCCTACAATCGCTCAACTCATAGCTCTACTGGAACATCGACATTTGAGGTTGTTTATGGACTTAACCCAAACCTACCCTTGGACTTAGTTAACAGTCCATCTACACAAGGGGAGAGTCAATCTGGCCTGCTACGTGCCAAGGAATTTCACAGGTTGCACCAAAGAATTGCAGAGCAATTGACCAAAACTCTGGCCCAATAAAAGGAAATGGGAAGCCACGAAAGGAAACGAATCGTTTTTGCTCCTAAGGACCTTATTTAGATCCATATTAGCAAAGAACACTTCCTTAGCAAGAGGATGAACAAACTATCACCTAGAGCGGATAGACCCTATAAGATCCTTAGGCACATTAATGATAATAACTATAAGATCGAGCAACCCAAAAGTTTTGGTGTATCTACCACATTCAACGTTGCCGACTTAACTCCATATGTTCCCGATGATGATGAAGACCAAGATTTGAGGGAAAATCTTCAACAACCCTAGGGAACTGATGCACTACCGGCCAGTAGTCGCATTACTCATGTGTGCCTCCAAGGCCTCCTATCCCTCTCCCAAAGAATTCTCTCTTAGTAACCTACTAATGATGAGAAACTATACATTGAAGGAAGGTGGTTGAACTCCATAAGCTCCCCACATTGTCATACGTTGATATATACACTCGGTAGTGATGATGTCGACCATTCCCTTGCTGAGGATCCTGTACCGAGTACTCTGACCAACTACTGCCGAGAATCTCTTGCCAAGTGACGAGAGACTCACTTAAAATGACTGAGTAGTTTTCTCTCGGCATACTACCATCTCTCTTGTCCCAGCCCCACCTTAGTATTGCAACATTTTAGACCCTTCCCACCTGCTATTCTTAGAGAATATTCGTATAAGACCAATGTTCCATTGCCAACTATCTACCTCATCTGACATTTAACTACTTTTCCATTTTTTGGTTTGTTGTCCTTTTTACCCTTTTTGTATGTACCAAGAATCCTCTTTTTGTAAATACTTTCTTCTAATTTCTTTATTTATAATGTTGCCTTAGGAACTTACTATAAATGGTCCTTTTCTTTTGTAAGCCAAAGATAACTTACATCTTAATACTGAATACTCTATTCTTATGAGACAATCCTCTCCAAGTTTATACCCCTTACACTCTTATCTAATCTTGCCAAGTAGCTCAAGATTAGCGACGGGTAGACCTTGACATCAACTTGTACATCATATCAAGTGAGGTGTCAAGTCGTGTTGTGTTTATTGGTGAGTCACATCCTCCAAGTAGCTTCACATCAGTTACTCTTGTTCAATTATGGACCGTTTCTCCCTAATTTTCTTTGATATCTCAAAGGACCCATTTCAGTTCAAATCTACCCCGATAAGTCGTAGTGATAATTGAGCTCCTAGGCACACTAGGACTCTAAATTATAATCATATATCTCCCGATACTATGATTGTCTAATGTCCTAAATCAATTATCCCTAATGTCTTAGTAAATAATCAATCGCCGAACATCACATTAATCTCTAGATAATTTCTAATTAATTTAATTAACTGTACTTCCACATTGATTAATCAAATCAACTAAGAATTTCTAACAAACCCTAATCAACTCTGGTATCATTAAGGTTTCTGACAATTATAATTAATTGAACAATTATAATCAAAATCATAGAAATTGCAATCGTAAATCATCCATATATCTCTTAATCTTATAACATGAACATAATCATCATCTTAACTATCTAGGGTTTCATTACTTCCCACAAATAAATTTAGTTAGCCATGGATTTGAAAACAAAAACACAAATATTGATTGAAATTGCAAGGAAATTCATAATTAAAAGCATAAGTAATTCACAAAATTGCATAAGAATAATTTAAATAGATGTCACCAATTCTGTAATGGAAAGAAATAATCTTCAATTGTAACTTCAATCTTGGTCTCTACAGTAAAAGCAAAATCCTCTCAATAATTAAAGCGCTTCTCCAGAAGAATTCTTCAAAAACTATCTAAAACTATTCTATGACTCTTAACATCTAAGGAAAAAGTATCTAAAAATTCTCTCAAACGATGAAACATAACCTATTTATATGAAAAATTAAGGTTGGCTCGCATAAGGTTTCTTTTTCCATGAAGGCTGGTTATAAAGGGCGACAATGTAAGTGTGAGGCTGGCTTTTAGGCCGATGACGTAGTCATCTAGGGCTGTCGGCATAACCAACAAAGACTACCGGCGTAAGTTGTAAGTTGTAAGCCATAAGCCGAATGTTAGGCCAACTACCTTTAATTCTAATTTGCATGCATTGATTCGAATTTTGTTTGTTTTCTTAAAATTCCTCTAAATCATTCATAATTCAACTCTTGAATTCTCTAATTCTTGAAATGTCCAAATGAACATAATTAAGTACCAATTCTTTATGATTTCTATAAAATCTGTAATAATTCTATCTTAATTTGCACTTTAAAACATGAAAAATATGCCTTTATCAATAATGGTATTTGGAATACTTATTTTTTATCTCATACTTAAATTTGTTTATTTTCCATAATTTTGTGTAATTCCTAGCTAAAACTGCTATTTTCGTTAAAATATATAATAGTTAGTTTAGTATAATTGATGGTCGATAATTAAACTACATATTTTTGTACGACTATAGAATTTTTCGTAAAATTAATTGGGCTTGTATACTATTTATTATGTATTTTCCTAGTATTAATCTAGATATTAGCTTAATATGTAGTATCGTAATTAATACTATTAAAATATTTACTAAGTCCATATTAATTGAACACTTTGAGGTATATTAAGGGTTGCTGAACAAATTTGGAAAGTATAATTTTTGGGGTTTTTAGTTCAATATTAAAGCTTACTTAGGTCAATTACAGAGTTAAAGTAGCGTACAGTTGAGTCGTAATACAAAAGGATATTTTTGGATATTTGATAATATTGATTAGTCTTGATTCTTAATATATATCAATAACACTAGAAATAACGATCATGACGATATAAAGTTTACTGAAATCGAATAATAAATAAATAAGATACGGTTAATCGAAGTTTAAAAACACAAAAATGAAAGCTTATAACAATTCGGGTTTAACCAATATTTAAATGAAGACTGTGTCATATTTTCATAGGTGTGATAAGTAAGAAAGGACCACATTGTAAAGCTTAGGATTTTACACTATTACTAAACCTAGGTAAGTGGATCTAACCCATGCTTGCAGTAGATATATTACTACTCATAATACTGTGTGTTGTTTGATGTTGTGTTGATTAAATATGGGTATATCTTGGGTGAATTGATATGCTACTATAGTGAATACTGATGTGTTGATTTTAAATGATAGTAACTGTCTTCTGTTTAAACTATTATGTTGCCATGTTGGGTGATGATTTGTGCTTACGAAAAATTGTGCTAACCAGGGAAGTTGAGTGATTGCTAACTCAATCTTCTAAGTATTCACCTAAGTGAACCCCAAGTAAGATACTAGAATTTCGCTAAGAAGATTTTGAAAAACTAGAATCAAATAACTAGGTCGAATAAAACTTAAAGATTGATTATGCTAATTGATATTCTTGAGTTGCTATTGTATGGCATGGTATGGTACAAAAAGGAAACTATGGGTCAAAACTTTTAGAATGAAGTTTCCAAGTGATCATGGAAAGAATATGGCTTTATGAACTCATTTTTTGGAAGCATATAGATTTCATTGCCCAAACATTGTGACTATTTTGATAGTCAAATTTGGTAGACTTTAGTATGTGGATTAATTTGGCAATGTTGCTAGTTTGATTTGATAGACTATAGTGTATGGTCTAATTTTGTTGCCCTTTTTGAAAATGGTAGACTATAGTGTATAGTCTAGTTTGGTGGGGGGGCGTCCTACTCTTAGGCAACTCCTTGTTGCCCCCAAGTTTGTAGACATTATATCCAAATACCCAGCTATGTCGACAAACCGAAAGAAATTTAGAGGGCATAGGATATCAGTATCGATGCATGCTACATACATGAGCATAGCACATTGCATTGCTAGTAATAAATACCCATTTGGGCGAATGCATATGTGAAGTTGAACCTATGGGTTATGATTGAAATGTTTTAGTTGTGATATGCAATATTGTCTATCATATTGTCTATATTATGTTGCATGTTATCCACTCTCACTCAACTTTAGTAACTGAGGGGATAAATGTTTTATCCTCAAGTTAATAGCATCATGAAGGGCTACATACGAAAGGGGGATATATATACTAAGAGCATGAGTCAGAGTCAGCGACTTTTGTATGGAGCTTGTACTAAGTCAGGAATCTTATTATTGTGAAGATGATAAAGAAAAGGAAAATTTTAGTTTATGTCTTGATGTAAATATTATGTTATGCACATAAGTTGAAGTAGAATATCCAATTGGACTCCATTGTAACAACCCTTTTATCATGTAAACAATGTTGTCTTTTGATAAATAAGCAGGTTGAGTTAAGTTTTCAATAGGTATTCCTGTATGATAGTACATCATGTGATAAGCTGGGATGTGACACCTTTTTCGGCTATAACCAAATTAAAAATGATGAGGAAGACAAAGTTCATACATTATTCGTCACTAACTTTGGAACATATTGTTATATGGTGATGCCTTTCGAGTTAAAAAATGCCAAAGCAACTTATCAGTGACTCGTAACTATGATGTTCAAGTCATTGATTCATCGAAATGTTGAAGTGTATGTCAACAATATGATTTTGAAAAGCAAGATAGATGATCGGCATCTCATTGATCTTAAGGAGACATTTAGTACTTTAAGGAGATACAATATGAAGCTGAATCCGTAGAAGTGTATCTTTGGTGCTGCTTCAAGTAAGTTCTTGGGTTACATGGTCACTCAACACAGTATCGAAGCAAATCTAAGAAAGATAGATGCAATCAGAAACATGAAGTCTCTTCGTACTATTAAGGAAGTTCAAGAGCTAACTGGATGAATAGCCGCCCTTAACAAGTTTGTGTAGAGAAGTGTAGACAGGTGTGCAATATTCTTTAAAATTTTAAAGAATCCAAAAGATTTCAAGTGGATGGATGAGTGCGAAAGAGCATTTAGCAACCTTAAAGAATTTCTCACATCAACACCGATTCTAGAAGAAAACTTACATTTATACTTGTTGATCAATAGCCAAGCACTTTCCTTAGTGTTGGTTCGAATCGATGGCAAAGAGCAGCAGCTAATTTATTACATGAGTTATATCTTATAAGGATTAGAGCATTGATATACTAAAATTGAGAAATTTATGTTAGCCGTGGTTTTCTCAACAAGGAAGTTAAAATCATACTTTGAGGCTCACCAAATAGTAGTCCTTACTTATCAACTCTTGTGGTGAGCATTGTAATGGCCAGATTCTTCAAGGAGGATGATGAAATATGCCTTGAAGCTAAGTGCCTATGGTGTACAATACAAACTCAAAATGAGATTAAAAGCTCAAGTGTTAGCAGATTTTGTGGTCGAGTTCATAGGTGAAGAAGACAACATAGATATTGTCAAAAAGCCTATATAAGATCTCTATGTCGATTGTTCTTCAACTAAAGAAGGAAGTGGTGTATGTCTTGTCCTATAGCGACCTTACAATGTTAAAGTCAATTATGCCTTGAAATTTGGATTTCCAACCAACAACAATAAAGTGGAATATGAAGCCTCAATTGCAAGACTCAAATTAGCAAATGAAGTTAACGCCAAGAAGTTGAAGTTTTCTTAGATTCACAACTCATTGTAAATCAAGTCAAAGGAAGTTATGTAGCTAAGGAAGAAGAAATGAGTGTCAAGTCATATCTCGATATTCCCTAATTTAACCTATATTAAGCCTAGTCAGCTTAATATAAATTACTCGACATTAAAATAAGGAAACAATTTTCTTTTTAAAAAAATATTTTAAAAAATAAAAGTCGTTAGCCAGTTAAGCTGGTAAAAGATGAAATTAGGGTTTTTCAACCATTAGTTTGTGGATATTCTTTAAAAAAAAATTAGAAAATTAACCAAAAGAAATTAAGTTCAAGAATTAACTTATTAAGACTAAGTCACTATGTTAAAAAAAAAAAAAAATTAATAGGCTTTAGTTTTTTTTTTTCCTAAAAAAACTAAGATATATACAAATATGCAAAACATAAATAAAATTAATTTTTTTATTATGAATTTTTCAAGAAAAAGGAAAAAAAAGTTTTTTTTTTTAATGATTACCTCGAAGGCGTCTACGTATATGCTAGTCAAGATCAAACAAACATAGTTCTTTTTAAAAAAAAAAGATTTAGTAGGTGGATCATTTTTTTAAATTTGAAAATCTAGCCAAATTTACATTTACTTAACAATTTATTATTATTTTTTAAAAAATCCTAAAAAAATATAATTTCTTGAAGCTATTACTTAAAAAAACCCTGACTAAATGAATCTTTTTTAAAACTTTAATTAAGATTTAAACAAAAAAAATCACTACATGTCAAAAAGATTTTTCCTAAATCCTACATGCAAGATATGCTATCCGAAGATACAGGTCTCAAATAAAAATATGCGATTTTTAAAAAAAAAAAAGTGTAATCTAACTAAATTAATAAAAAAATTCAAATTATCTATAAAAAATATGAAAATTAGCAAAATATAATTAAAAAAACTACACTAAAGAAAACAAATTAGTAAAATAATTAATTAATTAACAAAAAACAAATTAAATAATTGAATAAAGAAAATAATTTTTTATTACCCAAACAATTCGAGTCACACGTGATTGGCATGTTCGTGTTAACCGTATCATGATCATATAAACTAAGTTCACATGCTTGATACGTATATTGATCGTGTACGTATATGGCATTATGTGTGACCATATGTGGTACAATGTAAGTGTTAGTGTTTAGTATTTTATATTGTGAAGTGTATGCATATTGAATTGTGTCAAGTGTTGTGTATGCATATTGAATTGTGTCAAGTGTTGTGTATGCATATTGAATTGTGTCAAGTGTTATGTATACATATGGAATTGTGTCGTATGATATCATTTGTATTGAATGGCCAATTGAAGTCAGGTGGTCAATGAATGTTGTCATATGTGTGAGGGAGTGAGATAGTATGTGGCAAGTGAGGTCAAGATCGTGTATGAGGGTGAGAGAATGTAGCTTATATTGGCATCAATGAAGGTGAGAGAGTATAGCATATGCTAGCATCAGTGAACGTGTGTAAGTGTGTCGATGCTATTATGTGTAGGTGTATCATATAGTGTAGACGTATAGGCTAGGGTATGAGTACAAGTGAACTAATCATGTTGCAGTATGTAATGTCGTTAGGTGAGTGTTTAGTCGACAATGTGTGGGTGATTGGTACAGTAGTGAGGGGAACAAAGTGCTTAGTGAGTGTGTGTCTGATAGTGAATGTATGTATTGTGGATACGTATTCGTGTGTTGAAAATTCTAAAAACACGTCCAACTTCACCACCGAATTACTATTTATAATACATACAATTGAATCTTTTATATCTTTTTTAGATATAGATTTAATCTCAACCAATTCTAGATATAAAAGATACGATAATAAATCTCAGATACGGAAGATATAATTTAGATTCTCTAAGGATTCATCTTAATTTCTAGAAACCTTATTTTAATTTAGGCCTTCTATCTTTTAGGCCCAACTCAATTCAACCTGATTTAGCCCAATAACGTACTTAATAAATCCTATGTCTATTTTATCCCAATATAAATTAGATAAAAATCTACGTTATATCAAATTGGACTAAAAAAATATTTCAATGCAGCCTAATTCTTTAACGACTTAGAATTTACTAAATCGAGTGTATACCATTATTCGATTCGACCCTAAACAACTTATCTTGACTTAACTAGACTCGACTTGATTTGATACGACTTAACGCTTTATTTTTTTTTTGTTATTTTTTTAATATAAATATTTTATTTTTTCAATTTTTTATTATTTATTATTAATAACTCTAATTTTAAACATATTTCATATGGTGATTTTATGGTATTTTCCTCACATTTTTTGTTTTCTTTAAAGAAATTGATACTTAATTGAGTAAAATGTTGATTTCAGGGTTTAAACGCGTTCTAGGCTCGAAAACGAAGAAAAGGAATCAAGTTTCACTCAATTCCGAGTTCAAACGAAGAAGTTATGAAGTTTTGAAGTTGTACAGAAATTTTGCCTTAGTGCAGAAAGTTACACGACCTGGGGACACGGCCGTGTCCCAGGCCATGTCTGGTGACGAAAATAAAATCCGTGTGATACACATATATAAGGGGATCTTAGGGTTTAAAAGAGGGGTAGACATTACAGAAACGAAGAGACACAAGAGACGAGAGGAGACTTGAGGAGAACATCAATCAAGAAGCAAGAACAACATCGATTTCAAAATTAGAGAGATTGTTCATCAAATCAAGAGGGGTTTTTATGCTTTATTTTATATTTTTGA
Source organism: Lumnitzera littorea (assembly GCA_024138015.1). Classification (NCBI taxonomy): domain Eukaryota; kingdom Viridiplantae; phylum Streptophyta; class Magnoliopsida; order Myrtales; family Combretaceae; genus Lumnitzera; species Lumnitzera littorea. The sequence continues at coordinate 33,812,289 of JAMXBB010000004.1, read as the reverse complement.
TGGAACTCGTTTTTAGATTCGTTATGATAGCTTAGAATTCGAGTATTTAGGATTATGGAACCTAGGGTTTCATGTAACCCTTGAATTTAATTATAATTTCAATAAAGTTTCTATCTTTTCTTGATTCAATTATGTCGTTTAATTATTGATTGATAATTCTAGAGTGTCAATATATGATATTATGCATGTTGATTGAGAAATTGCATGTGTAATTAGATCTTACCATAATTGAAGAGAATTACATGTATACTTAGAGATAAGATACATGTTTCTTCCAAAAAGTTGATTGTTTGTGTGGGAATTCATTAAACATTAATGCAATTCTAAGTTATATTACTAAGTGAAGAGATTCCGGTAAATAATTTAGGATTAGGGTTAATATGCTTGAGAAAGATATTAGCTTTAATTGTGAATCCCTCCGGTCAAGAATTATAGAAACTAAATTGAATATATTTTAAAAGGTTACATGTTAAACACTAGGGGAAGTAATTCCTAAATACGTTATTAATTTTTTGAAGTCGTTCGTAGTTTTATTGCTTTCTAATTTGTGTAATTAAGTCTTATAAGTAATTTAGTTGTTAATTTCAGTATTTTTAATTCATTCAATTTATCACAATTTTCCGGTTAGATAATAAAGGTAAAGTTAATATTAGTACTCAAAATCTCTGAGGGATCGACTTGAACTCACATCCGCTATATTAAAATTGATAGGTGCGCTTGCCTCGTATCAATTATTATATTTTTTTTTTTTTACCTAGTCCAATACAAACAAAAAAGAATTCTAAGCGTGGCAAAAATAAAGTGTCTACAGTTACCCCTCTTTGTTGAAAAGTTTAATTAAAAACTTTGCTATAAAGACAAAAGAGATGCCCATTTTTACTAATTCCAATCTTAAATTGACAGAATGAAGATTACTTGAATGGTCAGTTGAGCAATGTCTCATCTTAAATGGATAAGGTAAAAGGATACTGACTTCAAAGGTCGATGGAAAGAATAAAAGGCTTGTCTTGAAAGGATGAGGCAAATTGTAAACCCCGCGAATTTAGCCTTCTATGTATAGAAACAAACGTCTAAACTGTAGATAAATTCCCGAACTCAAAAGAGCCAGTGAGAATTAAAACCAATAAAAATCTCAATCCAAAACCTAAAGTGGATACGAAGAACCTTAAATCATCAATTGAATCCCTAACTACATACGAAGACCCTAAAATCTTGAACCTTATCAAAACCCTAAAATGACAATCGAAAATTTAATCGCGTAAGAATATATGAAACCCTAAATGTGTAAAAACATTAGAGATGGTGCTTTAAAGTAATAAGAACCCTAAAACTATAACTTTAAGGATATCAAAGCACTAATTCACCATAATATACCTTAAAACCCTAGTCGATAATATAATGCTTATATTTTGCCAAATCATTAGTAAGAGGTTAGAGATGACCCTCAATCATGCATAAACATTTACAATGCTTAAATGATCCCTTAGAAACTAAGATAATGAATCATAGATTGCATTTATGTCTTAAGTATATGATTAGGATAGTCTCACTTAGAGTTAAGGGTATAGTTGGAGATTAGGTTAAATGTAGTAAACCTTAATACCCTAAATGCTATTTTTCATCTTAATTACACTAAGTAGTTTACCAAATGATGTTTATAGGTTATAAATACTTAAAGTAAGATCTCATCATCTACTCTTACTAATCAATTCATCAAATACCTCATTTCTTCTCATTTCCTTCATTTTCCCCTTAATTTCCCTTAATTACTACATTATGTGTACAAAATTACATAAGCTTAAGGAATGTTGACCAAGATAATGCATGTTGACCAAAGTCAAAGGGTTGACCAAGTCAACACATGTTGACTAAAGTCAACACTTTGAAAAGTCAACAAAAGACCAAAAGATTAAGAAAATATCTACTCTTTCATGATGGCTTTCCTTATCTTCTCTTTTGATTTTTTTCTCTTCTCTTTCTCTTCAATTGTTGTCGTCCATACATCTCCCTTGTAGACCCCACCATTCTTCTTCTTCCATAAGCAAAACAAAGACAAAAGAAACAAAACAAAAATCCTCCTCCATGCCGTGAGCTTTCCCCTTCCCTTTCACTTTCATTTCTTCACCTTTTGCCTCCTTAAATCCAACACATCTAAAGGTATGTACTTAACTTACTTTATGTTGGTTTATGTTATTCATTAGTTAGTTAATTAGGTAGATTAGATAAGTAATTATGTGTTTAGTTTTGTCTTGAAGAAGAGGGAGCAAAGTTCCCATCTTTAGGTGTAGGAATTAGGAATTGTGAAAAAGAAGAAAGGAAGACATGAGTATAAGTCTATAAGTATGTATACAAAAGGGTATGCTAGAGATATACATGTATAAATACCTTTATACATAAGTTTAGATTATGTACTAACCTCAATTTGGACATCTACTAACTATACATACATATGCTATGTTAAATATACCCTTAAAATACAAGAAGAATGAAATTGTGAAGGTTTCTTAAGAGGGTAAATAAGGCATACGAATTTGTGTATAAAAATATGTATATGACCGTATAGGTATATGCGTAGGAATACATGTATAAATACGGTATAAGTATATGTAGATGTATAAGTATATGTATGTATAAGGTATATGTACATAAGTATAAGTATAAGGCATATGTACATAAGTATAAGTAAAGGACAAATGTACATAAGACATGTACATATGACATAAGCATAAGGTAATGCTTATGTAATTAAATGATGAGGTGAGTGATGAGGTAAGCACATGATGACATAAGCCATGACACAAGCAAAAGATGACATAAGCAATGACATAAGCAAATGATGATGTAAGCATGACATAAGCATGGATTATAAACTAAGAAAAGAAGAAGAGAGTAACATAATTAGGATCCTAAATTAGTAAACCCTAATACACTTTCTAAATTGGATCATACTTAATTAAGTACATGAATTAGTAATAGTAAAGTAAAATCCTCTAAGTATAAGGATTTAAGGGTTAACTAACTCATTAAGTATAAATAAAAGATATAAATATAAGTAATAAGAGCAATTAAGTTTTTATAGTTAAAATTTCTCCAAATTTAGCCCATATCATAAAACACGGGTCTTAACGTCCAAAACGGACATTACCGTGTGAACGTGCGTCCGAAAACGATGAAAAACGACTATAAATTCGTAAATATTGAAAATAGAATGAAAAAGTTACGTACGACTAGCAATTCGGTTTAATCGAATAGGGGCTGATCGTAATCTAAGTAGAATTAGGTAGACAGATATCTAGAACCCTTAGTTGAGTCAACTACTTATTATCTCTGATATCTCGTAATGATTAGGTGATCCCGACGAGGGCGAGGATCTCCCGATCGATTATTACGACTAGAGCGAGTCGTCATAGTCAAGTAAGTACTCCCGATGACTCTATACTTGTTTGTGCTTGTAGTTAGTGCACTTAAATTGAATATCAATAACTTGATGTATGGGGTTCGGGATATGCGTGTGATTGATATTGATTGATTGATTGTTATAAGAAATATTATTGAATACGATAATTGATGATTTGATGGTATGATTGATTTTTATATGATTTGGATGGTTTGCTGATATTGATTGATCACCTCATAATCTGACCTAATTATATTTGGCTTATCTTGAATCAAAAGGGTCATGCATTATCCATGCATCGCATTACTTATTCTGGCCGTCACTTCACGCGGTTGGTAATGAAGGGCCTTGGAGGGATGGATTCCCACATGATTTGATTAGTACCGTGCAGGAGCATGGGTACAACAAGACCCTACCCTTGGCTTGCGGGTTCTATTGGCGCCGGAGACGCTAACCGTGGGTGGCTGGGGGTCGCGTCTAGAGACCACCGCTGTAGGGTGTGAGTGTGGACTGCGGGGGCCACCTCACCGCTAGGCCTGGGACTTTGTGAACTATTGGATCTTTGGAAATGGAAATGTGTTTTTGTGAAATACGGAATTCAAAGTTATGGGTAAAAACCCAGGTGCTAGAGCCCGGTCGTGATTGGTGCCGTGTAATCTCCAACCCTTATCTTGGAGGGCGTTAAAATCCGATATTATATGCAGTACTGGTCAACTGCATATATTGTTTGGCATTCTGTATGTACATGCATTCATATGGTTGTAATAATTTGTTTGATAACTTGTTTGCCAGTATGGTATGAGGGATTGCTCACTAAGCTCTTGTAGCTTATTACCCAATAGTCTTTCTTTTGCAGGTTTACATACGATGGGATTGGGATAAGTTTCGAGTGCTGAGGGCGAGATGAAGATATGTGTATTAGTGTTAGAATTAGTTGAGATTTGTATAGGTAATACATAAATACTCTTGTAGAAAATATTCACATGTTAGAATTTAATATAATTTAATTCTTCCTGCAGTTTTATAATGTGGGTAATCCTGTCTTATTATTTGGTAGGGGATACCGATTCTCTGCGGTTCTGAGGAACTGTGGGATACCGGATATCCACAGTTATTTATAATTATATATTATGTCATGTTACAATGAATTAATTACTTGAAAATAATTAATCTTAGTGATTTATTATTTAGAGTCTTGCAATCTCTGACTTGCAAGGCGGTTTTCATATCATGGGTGCACACATGTTATGGAAATTTTAGGTAATCCTACTAGGCCCCCTTTAGGGTCCTGACACAAATGATGAAGGGGTCTATCTTAAATGAATAGGGTAAAGATAAGGTGTCTATCTTGAAATGATAGGGCAAAAGATCAAAGGTCCTATCTTGAAAGGACAAGGAAAACAATTAGGGTGCCTATCTTGAAAGAATAGGGCAAAAAGATTAGAGAGCCTATCTTGAAAGGATAAGGTAAATGATTAGGTTGCCTATCTTGAAAGGATAAGGCAAAAGCTTAGGATGCCTATCTTAAAAGAATAAGGCAAAAGGATTAAAAAAAGCCTATCTTCAAAAGATATGGTAAATGATTAGGAGAGCCTATCTTAAAAAGATAAGGCAAAAGATTAAGGAGGCCGTCTTAAAAGGATAGGACAAACGACTAGGGTGCCTATCTTAAAAGGATAGGGCAAATGATTAAGAGGCCCATCTTGAAAAGACAAGGCAAAAAGGAGACTGTCTTAAAAGGACAGGGTAAATGATTAGGGTGCCTATCTTGAAAGGATAAGGCAAAATATTTGGGTGCCTATCTTGAAAAGATAGGGAAAATGATTGGAGTACCTATTTTGAAAGGATAGGGCAAAAGATTAGAGTAATTAGGAGGCTCGTCTTGAAAGGACAAAGCAAAAGGAAGCCTACCTTAAAAGAATAGGGCAAATGATTAGGGTACCTATCTTGAAAGGATAAGGCAAAAGATTAGAGTGCTTATCTTGAAAGAATAGGGCAAATGATTAGGGTATCTATTTTGAAAGGACAGGGCAAATGATTGAAGCCATGTCATGAAAGGATGAGGAGAAAAGATAAGCTTGTCTTGAAAAGATAGGGCAAAAGGGATAAGGTAAGCACTATACCGAAAAATTGATGTTCTTAAAAGAAAAATCGACTTCTCAAAAGGATAGATCTTTTGAAGAAGAAAAACTTAACAAAAAGTTCTGAAGACACTACTAATTTTTTTTTATCCCTAGATAACTAACATTTTGTAGTCTAGGATGACAAAAGTTCCTAAATTATAAGATGATCAAAGCTTCTTAAGGATTGCTAACATTCTTAGATATAAGATAACCAAAGTTCTAAAAAGATAACTAATACTCTTGCATTTTAAGAGATTACTAAAGTTCTTAACTGGAGGATGACTAAAGTTCTCAATGTAAATTCTCAAATCTTTCATTTTTAGAAACTTGAAGGAAAAATGTGCTTTATTCAAATAAAAATAAAATTGTTCCTCTTTTTCTTGCTAACATGTAATGAAATTATACCAACTTCTAATGTTACAAATAAGCAGTATGCTCGTTCTTTTAGCCCATTGGCCATTCATTTTTCATCCTTGATTGCTTGTTTGCTATGATGAGAGAATAGAAAAAAAAACTTCAACTAAACATCTTGTTCTTCTTGTTATAAGGAATTCTCATTTGATTTCAAGCAAAAGGCTTCTTATGCCCCTAAGGCATGCTTGACTTTTGCATTCATAAGTTAATACTAGAAAAAGTATCCCAATTATCTGAATTGTTTAGTCCAATAAGACTTCCTCATACTCTCAGATAGCTTGTTTTCATCTTATCTACGATTCCAAAAATTATGGTCAGTCTTGTAAGTAACATACTTTGATTGCTCTAATAAGTTTTTTCCTCAAGGCTGTAACACAGGCTTTTGGTCACGAGCTTAAACGAAAGGAGATATAAATGTGTTTAACCAATTTTGAAAAATTAATATCTCAACCTAGGTCTACAAGTCAAGAACCTTAAAGGGAAAATGCTAAGATGGGCTATCCCTAGTTTCACGAGCAATGATTGCTTAAAATAAGTCAAATTCTTTAGTCAAAAGATTTTCATTAAGGGTGGTATAGTAGGTGAGACCATTGAATTAAAGTTTCAATCATTTGGGCTCAAAATCTCTTACTTAGGTTTGTACTTTGAAGGATATTGGGAGAGCTCAAGTCTTTTATCTGAAAATTCATGCATACGGCTTTCCTAAGATATTTGGGCTATAGGCCTTTTAGGAGCTTTAGACTACCATTTGGGATGCAATCACCTTGTTTCTGTTTTCTTCTCTCTTTTTTCCTTTCTTTTTTCTTTTCTTTCTTGTTTTATTCCTTTTTCCTTTTTTTCTTTTTTCTAAGGTGATCACCCTTCACATGTATGAGTTTCCATTTGAGGAGATTTAAAGCCTTAGAAACATGAGTTCAAAGTGTATAAGCCTAGTGAAATGTGCATGGCTTTAGAGTGTTTGGGAAGAGTCTATGGACTTGAGGTATTTAAATGAGAGTATGGGCTTGAGTGAGCTATATATGGTTTGAAGCTCTTCTTCATTCTAAAGAAACAAGTTATCTATGACAATTATTGCTCATGAATTGATATGATTGAAGCAAGCACAAGTTAGCTTATTCCTTTTCTCTGAAATCAATGGCCCTAAACTCCTGAGTGCCTCAGTATAGAGTGGTTCTTGATAGAGTTTATTTTTTAAAAAGCTTTCTACAAAAGACTCGAATGGGCTCGCATGGGATAAAAATGTATAGGGAATTAAATGAATGCCTATCATCCTTTCAATTCGTATATCATATGCAAGATAGACTTCCTTTAAGTAACGAGTCTTATCCTCACTTTCTTGTCTCTCAGCTCTCAAAGTATTTTTTTGGTCAATGTTTGGAATCAAGGCTTGCCTCTTATCATTCTAAACACTTCAAATAATGGAATGCTTTCCTATTAGAAAGACTTTGAAGCATTTTATTTGTTTACCCTATTTGCCTCAGTCTCATTTTATAAGACTAGATATTCTATGATGCCCTAATGAATCACATGCCCCTTTACCTTTAAAAGATTGCCCCATTTGCTACCCATTTAGCTCAAGCTCATTAGGTTTGTTAGTGGAATAATTCATAGTAGAGACAAACTTTGTGTTCTATTTTAGGGTTGGAACGGGTGGGCAAGTTTTTGTGGAGTAAGTATTTAAGACCTTCTAAGCTTAAAGAGGATTGGTGTAGATGAGTAGGCCACGTGTTTCTTTTTTTTTTTTTTTTTTTTGGGCTTGGAGTAGGCTAAAATAGGTGAGTAGGTTAGTTGTTCATGTTTAGGCTTTTGTGTTTAGGGTTTTAGAAAAAGTCTAGTAATGGGCTTTCCTTTAAGGATTGTGTTTGGCTTAGGCTTTTCTTAGGGATGGGTGATGTCTCCACCATTTTCAATTATCAATTTCCAATGTGCTTTCCCCCTTTTACCACTCAGTATCAAGTTTAACTCATAGGCTATACAATGTTTTGGGCTTAGAATGAGCAACCATCAGGATTAGGCTTAGGCCAAAGTTGTTGTTATCAGTTGTCTTAGCTTCAAAAAATGAATGGCTATAGGCTTCGACAATGGGCTTAACTGCTCAAAAGCAATAACTCAAGTCCGTAAAACCCTTACTCGTTAGTAGATTTTTTCCTTTAAAAAATTTATTCTAAAAAAAAAAAACATTCGAAAACACTTATTTTACAAAACTATGTTACAATGAAAAAGTTACAAAGTTAACGGGAACCAATAATAATGACTTATTTACATGTAACATTTTTTTAATTTTTATGAAAAACTTCGAAAAACCTTCTTATTAATGGAAATTGAAGAGAAGCTATGCTATAGATGATTAGATTGTTAACACAACTCAAAGAATAGAAGAAATGAATTATTAAGACAAAATAATGAAGACAACAAAGCTATAAAAAGACTTGAAAACCCTACTTATTAATGGAAGCTAAAGAGGACCCATGCTATACATAACTAAATTGCCTATATTGCATAAAGAACAAAAAATGCCAAATGATGAAGATGACACGATGAAGATAACAAAGCTTCAAAAGGACCAACCAATAATTAAAGGGTGATAATTTTACAAGAGGAGCACCTAATATTACAAAAAGATGGTTAGGGGACACTCCAAGGATAATATTTACAAAATATTTACAAGTCGAATGATTTTTTATTTATTCTTTTCTAATTTACATGAAAGAATGTTATTGTAAAAAAACAATTAATAGAAATAAGCAACACCAAACAATAGAATAACAAAAATAACAAATAATTAACATACAGTAAAAGGGCACAAACACACATGCTAGGCTAGCAATTGGATAATAATACAATAATTTATTTCCATAAAATTTTTTTGATTGCAAGTTTATTATAAGCCATAATTAAATCAATTTGAGTACAAATGCACCAACACTTTGTTAGGTATAGAATTTTTCTATGAATACAGACATGGACAAAGTGTAGAGATTTTTTAAGTATATAGGGGAAATTTTTTCTGACATGAAAAGAAAATACATGAAAAAAAAAAATTTATGACCAATATGTTATATGGGAAAATAATAAAATTGCAACTCCTTACTTATGATATATTTTTTCAAAACATTACACTAATATTCATTTTCTTGTCCAAAAAAAATTAATGCAATTTAGTGTGTTCAATCTTAAATCTTGTCGTAATACCTTTTATTTGTAAAATGAATAGAAAAAGAAAAGCAATACATAATACCTGTATTACAAGATAATATATGGGCAATTATATAATATAGAAAAAAAAATCAAAGATAACAATATATATACAACAAAGTATATTATAAAATTAATGCAATATGCTACAAACGCATGCCATGAAATAAAGGTCAATGAATATTAAATTATAGAAATGGAATAATTATGAACCCATGGCTAAGAAATACACTTATATATAAATGGATTGAAATAAAAGAAAATGAAGCCTAAGGACACTTATAAATAAGGGTGTAAACACATAATTTTTGCCCGCTAATTTTTATTTTTATTTTTTTATTATTTTTCTTTCTTTTCTCAATAGGCCTTAAATTAGGAAGAGTAAAAAAAAAAATAGAAAAATAAGAAAACCTCAAAAATATGAAGTTTAGGAAAAAATACAAAAAATTTCAAAAAATAAGAAAAGCATAAAAAAATGAAATTAGGATAAAAAACATAAAAATTGAGAAATTTAGAAAATAGGAAAATTTGGGAAAAAGTTAGAAAATTGAAAAATTACAAAAAATTGAATAAAATAAAAGATTTTAGAAAAATAACTTTTTTATTAAGGTAGATTTTTATTTTTTAATTTGGTTTAGAAGTTGGGCCGCAGAACCTATGCTTAGATTAAAATCTAGCCCAAGCTGACTGAGTCCATATGTGCAAGTAAATATGGATAAAGCACAAGCTAACAGCCTAACGGTTAAGCATATAAACTAAGCATAGGGTTTAAATGTGACGTCTTAGGTTCGAACCTTGGCAAAGGTAAGGAGGTCTTTTTCTCTTTTTTGTTTTTTATTAACTAACACACTGCCACGTGTTAGGATATAATTGCGCCACATGTCCAAACATGTAACAGCATTAGGTTGGGCAGCCTTACTAACATGGCACCATGTAGCATGCTACATCAATTGCCACGTGTCACGTAATGACACATGGTAGATTGGGAGTGGTCGGTACGGCTAACGCAGTACCACGGCAGCACTTTTCCTCTTTTTCCCTTCTCTTTTCCCTCATTTTCCCCCAAATTTTCGTCCTTTTTCCTTCTTAAGAACAACTCGACCTACTCACTTTGGCCCTTGATTTCATGCTTTTTCCTTTTTGAAACATACCAATTAATGGTGCAAATTCATCCTTTGCATAGCCTACTGTAAATCGAACCCATTAACACATCCAAATGCAATCAAAGGAGCATTTAATTTAAGCTCCAAAAATAAAAAAAAAATACAAAAACTGATTTTCTAAGCGTTCTTCATTAAATCCGAATTCAAGCTTTCCATGTTTTTGGGATTGATTCAAGTATAAAAGGGTGTTGGAGGAGCTCATACGAACACATACAAACAACAGAATCACTTAACACAACCCCTCTTTCTATCCCTGATCGCTTTCTCTTTATAACCCTCTCTCTCTCTCTCTCTCTACTCCAATCCGAGCTAAACTACCACTTTAAGGAGACTACCCATAGCTTAGGCTCCCCAACCTAACTGCTCTCGACCTTTGCCGTGACCCCTAGCAATGACTCCAACAAACTCCATTAAACCCTAACCACCACCGCCCCTCTCTCTCCTCGAACCACCACCAAACACTACCCTAGGCACCAACCAACCACAAGGCCAAACATAGCACACTCCAATACCCTTATGATAATCGGCTAACCACACTCAGCTAGATAAGTACTTAGACTTGATATCGCATATAACTTAGAGATCTTAGGTTCAATTCATGAAAGGTGCAAAATGTATCTTTTATTTTCTTTTCTCACTTCACTACCATGTCATCGCCACCTTACCGCCACATCATTTGTGAACTCACTTCCAAGTGTAGTAAACACACTCTTGCACATGTTGGACACATGTTAAACACACTCATACACATACAGCTATGTATTTGGTACCGCATATTATTCAGGTTCGTCTAATCTAAAATTGGAAGAAAATCATATTATATTTAATTTTTTACATCCTTAACTTGACCATGACACCTATAAATAGGGTTCTACTTTTCATTTTCAAAAAACAACAACGCTTTGAAACACTTTAGAAAAACAAAAAAAGAAACTCCCTCTCTCTAACACAGTTTCTCTCTCTCTTTAGAATAGTATCCCCTATGGTGTTTTATGACAAAAACCACCACCATCGAATTTTCTCAGCCAACTGGAGCTAAAGTGAGCCGACCCCGAGCTGATCGAGCCAAAGTGAGCCAACACTGAGCCGATCGAGTTGAATGAAGCCAACCCCAAGCTAACCGAGCCGAAGTGAGACGACCCTGAGCCGAAGTGAGCTGATCCAAGCAGATACAAGTCGAAGTGAGTCAACAAGCCGATTCGAAGCCAATCCAAGTTGACCCGGTTTGTTTGTTTTATTTTGTTTATTTGTAAATGTTATAAATGAGAAAAAGAAAAAAGAAAAAAGAAAGAGAAGAAAAACAAAAAGAGAAAAAAAAAAAGGAAGAGTACTCTTTTTATTTATTTTTTTATTTTTATTTTAATAAATATAGATAGAATAAGTAAAATAATAAATAAAATAAAAATAAATAAGTAAATAGAAAGAATAAGGATTATTATTTCTTTTTGTCACCTAGAAATTGATTTTTCAAAAATAAAATAAAAATAAATCAACCATTTTTCAAAGTTATTTTCAAAAAAAAAAAACTGTTTTCTTTAAACCCTAATCGAGAGCCAGTATTAAACGGGTAAGATTTAATACTGATCAGTTTAAAGAAGGCCTAATTTTATAAAAAGCTAGGATGATGAAAATCCAGGCTCGATAGCTTGGCAACTCCACTAAGGACGTCAAGTAGGTTAATCATTCAACTTTCCAAAATTAAAATTAAACTCTAAAAATCACCTTATTGTAGTTTATTTACTTATTCGTTCTTTGTTTGTATCATAACTGTACTAACGTTTTTGCAGGTTTAGTATTTTTTTTTTTTTTTCACTTATGGATTTAAGGGGGGGATTTATTTCTTGTAAAATGAACACATGATAGATATGATCGAACTCGAGCCATCTTAGGACCTTAGGGCGGGAGCCATTGTGTAAGTTCCGAGCGTAATGGGGCAACCACCATTCAGGGTCGATTAAGCTACTCCGCTTAAACTTCAATGTGACTAAGGAACTGTTTTGTAAGAAATGCGTGAGGTCACAAAGTTTAAGGACCTTTATAACCCACCCTTCTTGCATACATCCTTCAAGGTTTTAGGGTGGCATTGTCATAAAAGAAAGGACAACTCTAAAGCTTATTTCCCTATATTTTCCTAGAATTCACTCTCAGCTTTTATCTGTCTTGCATGTCATATGCTTTGGGATATGAGGGGTCATTTGTTATATCAAAGGTGCAAGATAGATGCGATTAAACCTAAGCCATCTTCGGACCCTAAGAGAGGGGCCATTAGATAAGCTTTAGGTTTTGTGGTGTAACTATTGCTCAAGGTTAATTAGGCCACCTCACTTAAGCTTAATGTGACCAATGAAAGTGTTTTTTAATAAGTAAAGTCACAAGGACCTTTTCCAGACCTACCCTAATTGCATATACTTCCCTCCAAAGCTTAAGTTAATACACTATCCTTAAGAAGTTGCAACCCTACTAATCGTTCATGATTTTTAATGCAATCAAGTTTTTGAAAATAATAATAGGGTTACAACTCAAGGGAGTAATGCATTAACACAAACAATCCCAACACCTGCATATTTCCATGTGTTTTCTTTTTCTACATTGATGATTAATTGTTGTCCATGAAATATGTATAACTAAAAATGGTGAGTAACTAACAAGAGAACAATCAAAGACTGCCAGTTGTCCTAGGAATACATGAGTAATTGCTATAAGCTGAAGCTACCTACTGGTAGCAAAAGGCTAGGCGTACTGAGGCCTCTAACAAGGCCTTGTTAGCTCAAGTTGAAAAAGCGAAAGAACCGTGAATTAGGCTTTAGAAATGTTGAACAAGATTAAGGCCCAATTGCAAGAGTTAGATTAGAAACTCTAGATGAAGGACTTTGAATAAATTTTAAGTTTCATTGTTAGGTTTCCTTTTGCTTTGTTTCATGTACTCTAATCTTTCCAAAATAATTTTTGTTTTTCTCTTTAGTCATTCTTCATTCTTTCCTTCTTTGTAGATAATCTTTCAATACAATTTTTCATTCTCCCTCACTCAAAGAAGTGCAATTAAAAAACCATAAAAAGAAAAAAATAAAAAATCCATCATTTTTATTTGGTTTCTATCAAAATAAAGGTTTATCTTTCTCTCTCTAAAAGAAAAAGAAAAAGAAAAAAAGAAAAGTTGCTAACTAGTAAAGAAATTCTTCTAACCAGGTTAATATGGCTAATGAAAGATTTGCCTCCCTAGAAAGAACAATGCATCAAATGACTTAATAATGGCAAGTTTTGCTCCCAATATCCCATGATTCGAACCTGGAAAAGAGATTCTCAAATCTGGAAGAGAAAATAGCCATGTTACAAAAAAGTACTCCAAATCTAGAAATGGCAATAGGCCCCATGCTTAGAAGATTGCAACACCCGACATTCAACACCAATCAAGTGCCAATAAGCACAAATGATGAGGGAGGCTCAAGAAAAAAGCCAAGGAGGAGTGAGGAAAAACAAACCCAAGGGACTTAGAGGAGACAATTCACTCAATTGGGGATATCAATCACCCAAATCTTTTATCATTTAAAAGTAGCGAGGGTTATAACTTGTGAAGCCCCTAATCTGAATTACAAACCACGTAACATTGACCTAAAAGCAAGAAGCAACTATCATATGGGTCAGAAGGGGCACTCTACTGAAAAATACTAAAGATTGAAGAACAAGATTCAAGACCTGATTGATGCAAAAGTCATTCAACCAAAGCTACAAGAAGACGTTCCTTCTTCAAGTCATGAGGATAGTCCAACTAAGTTGCCTAAAACTCCATTTCTTTTGAGCTTACCACTGCCTTCTAATAAACTCACGGGTTGTTTCAAATAATTGGGTGCTTGTTAAGATAGGGGCAAAGAAAATTATTTTCAATAAAGTTTGTAATAGCTAGAATAATATAGTTGCCTTTTCAATGAAATGATTGCAATGTTATTTGGGCAAATAAATTCCTCCTCAATAAATCAGTAACCTACTTTTAAAAAAGTTTAGAATGAAAAGAGGCAAACTATTTTCCACACACTAACCTAAAACACTTTGAAAGGTTGAGCGATACAAAGGTGAGGATACTTTAGACTCATTCCTTAAAAGAGGTCCACTTTAGATGTAATACATAGATTAAGATGAAATTAGGCATTCATTTCTCAAATCTTAAAACATAATCATCACTTTTTTTACCCTGTTAGACCTATTCGAAGAATTTTTCAAATTTAAACCCTATCAAGAACTACCCTACAATAAGGCAATTTGAAGGTTAAGGCCATTGATAAGGAGAGAGGGATTAAAATTGGTTTGTACTTACTTCAGTAATGTTAAATTCAAAAGCAAATTTTATTTCTAATAAGTTACGTTTTTTGAAATAGGGAAGAGCTACATCCTTTTTAAATATCTTGAGCTTTTACTTACCTCACCTAAGCCCATACAATAGAAATCAATGAATTTAGGACCCTAAATCGCTTAAGAGGAAAAACTTGGCAATGGAGACTTGGGGCCAAAAGAAAAAGAAAGAACAGCAAAAGAACATTGGGGCAAAATAGAAAAAGGAAAAGATGAGGAAAAGAGATTAGAAAATTAGGCTCAAGGGTAAGTCAGGAGCCAAGTAAAAGCCATATCATATCCTAGTAGGGATAGTCAAAGCCTAAATAACCCCAAAGACGCAAAGCTCTAAATCACAGTTCGAGCGCAAAAACCCAAAATCTCTACATCTACTTTGAAGCCTCTCTCATACTTGGCCTTCCTACCTACGATACCACCCTTACATAAGTAAAAGCTCTTCCAATCTTTAAAGATAATTTATCTTTAACAAAAGTTGTTTTTAAAGCTAGGGCAAGTATATTTTTAATTGTTCCTAAGGTTCTCAACTTGTACACTCAGGATTAATATTTCAAAATAGGCTTCTTTGTTAGTTCTTTTTGAAACCCTTAAACCAAATGCCTAAATTCATAATATTAAACTGAAAAAGACCTAACGTATTGATCAAGGCATATCATATGCAAAATGGACTATAATTTTAGGATTGTAGTCAAGAGTGTAATATGAGTCGAAAGTTTGCAAAGAAGTCCTCTTCGACTAAACTAGTCATAAGTAACTTTTTAAGGATGTTTGAAATCACAAGGCCCAACCAAATAGCTCGACATCCAAGTTAAGAGGAACATAAGATGCCCCATGTGATTATTAAGGAAGGGTTCTTTACATGTTAGCAAATTAAAAAAGAAAAAAAGAAAAAAGGTAATAAAAATAAAAATAATAATAATAAAAAGAAGAAGAAAAGGAAAAAGAGAGAGAAAGTATTTCAAGTCTATGTCGGCTCAAGTGGCCAAGTTTTCAATCCATTCTAAAAAAAAAAAAAAAAAAAAAGAAGAAGAAGAGTTAAGAGTCTGAGCTTTTTCTCATTCTCCCCAAAATAAAGGAAATTATCCCTAAAGTCTTTTTCAACATAAGTGGTCTTCACAAAAAGGGTTTTTTTGTAAATATTTTCCTCAAAATTGGGTAGCATTTTGGATAGCTCTCAATTGGGTTATGCCACCTTCCATCCATTCATCTCTCTTCAAGGTCTTTAGCAAACCCTTAGGGCACTTTTATTCCTCGATTCCATTTAACGTACCCATAGGATGCTTAATTTCGTTTGACAAGCTTATCAAGCCTCTCTATTCACCAAGTTCCTCTTAGTAAGCTTGTACGATACTCCTCTTCATCAGTTTCTTTTAGGCCAGCCTTCTAGATGCAATCTCAACTCAATCTCATTTCTAAGCGTCTCTTAGGCGAGCCCATAGGGAACTTCCTCATCTACTAATCTTTCTTCAAACATTTCAGTAGGATCATAGAGCAATTCACCTCATCATTCTCTTTAGGGTTTTTGTGGGCTCATAGGGTGTTTCTTTTCCTTCAAGCAAACTCATTAAGATGCTTAGTTCCTTTTAGCAAGCCTATGAGGCATTTTTGTTCACCAAATTCACTCAAGTGTGCTTATTAGGCCCCTCTATTCACAAAGTTTCTCTTAGCAAGCTAATATGGCACTTCTCTTCATCGTCTCTTCTGTCTAGCTCATAAGGCATTCACTTTCTTCATTTAGTGTTTAGCCAGCTTTCGAAGACATGATCTTAACTCAATTCATCCTTCCCAATATTCTCTTAACAAATTCATAGGGCACTTCCCCTCACCAAGTTTCTCTCAAGCAATCCCATAGGGTATTTCCCCTCTGTTCACCTGGCACAGCATTAACACCAGTTTAGGGTTGCTAATCCTCAAGAGATGCTCTTGCCTAGGTTAGTAAGCCTTGTAAGGTAAGAATAGGTTTTAGATCAATCCCAGTTTAGGGTTGCTAGTTCTTGAAAGACGCTCCTGCCTAAGTTAGTAAGCCCTATGAAGTACGACTAGGTTTTAGATTTATCCTAGTTTAAGGTTGCTAATGCCCAGGAAACACTCCCGCCTAAGTAAGTGAGGCTAGTAAGGCATGACCAGGTTTTAGATCAATCCAATTTAGGGTTACTAGTCCTCAACAAAAGCTCCTGCCTAAGTTAGTAAGCCTAGTGAGGTATAACCAAGTTTTAGATCAATTCCAACATAAGATTGCCTATCCCTTAGGGATACTTCCACCTAGATTAGTGAGCTTAAAGAGGCACAATCGTGTTTCATTTCTTCATGCAAATCCCCAATAAATCGATTTTAGGATAGCTATAGTTGTTTTAGAGCCATCCTAAGGGCAAAAATAGTATCTCTTTATTTTTGTGGTAAAGTTTTGTTCAAACTTCGCCAAAAAGAATTAACAGCTGTAAATACCTAATTTTTGCCCCCTTTATTTTTATTTTTATTTTTTGTTATTATTATTTTTCTTTCTTTTTTCAATAAGCTTTAAATTAGGAAAAGTACAAAAAATAGAAAAATAAGAAAACCCCAAAAATATGAAGTTTACGAAAAAATACAAAAAATAAGAAAAAATAAGAAAAGCATAAAAAATTATGAAATTTGGATAAAAAACACAAAAATTGAGAAATTTAGAAAATAGGAAAATTTGGAAAATAAGTTAGAAAATTAAAAAATTGAAAAAAATAAAAGATTTTAGAAAATAACTTTTTATTAAGGTATATTTTTATTTTCTAATTTGGTTTAGAAGTCAAGCATTAAACCTATGCTTAGATTTAAATCTAGCCTAGGTTGACCGAGTCCATATTATACATATGGACAAGGTACAGGCCAATAGCCTAACAATTAAGCATATAGACTAGGCATGAGGTTTGAGTATAAGGTCTTAGATTCGAATCTTGGCAAAGGCAAGAAGGCCTTTTCTCTTTTTTTGTTTTATGTTAACTAATATATTACCAAGTGTCAAGATCTAATTAAGCCATTTGTCCTAACACATAGAAATGTCGGGTTGGGCAGCCTTGCTGACATGGCACCATATGGCATCAACATGGCATGCCACGTCAATTGCCACATGATTACACATGGCAAGTCAGGAGTGGTTGGTCACATCAGCACTTTCCCTTTTTTCCCTCGTTTTCCCCTAGATTTTCCTCCTTTTTCTTTCTCAAGAATAGCCCAACCCACTCACTTTAGCCCTTGATTTCATGCTTTTCCCTTGCTAAAACACACCAATTAATGGTGTGAATTCATCCTCTGCATAGCCTACTATGAATCAAACTCATTAACACGTCCAAATGTAGTCAAAGGAGCATTCAATTTGAGCTCCAAAAATTAGAAAAAAAAAGTATTTCCTAGGCATTCTTCATTAAATCCGAATTAAAGCTTTCCATGTTTTTAGGATCGATTCAGGTATAAAAGGGTGTTGGAAGAGCTTACATGAACACACACAAACAACAGAATCACTCGACACAACCCTTCTCTCTCCCTATGATCGCTTTCTCTATCTAACCCTCTCTCTCTCTCTTTAATTCTCTCTCTCTACTCCAGTCCGAGTTGAACCACTACTCTAGGGAGACTACCTGTAGCTTAAGCTCCCCAACGTAGCTACTCTTGACCTTCGTCGTAACGCCTAGCAATGACTCTAATAACCTCCATTAAACCCTAACCACCGCCACCCCTCTCTCTCCTCAAACTACCACCAAACACTACCCTAAGTACCAACCAACCATACGGCCAAACTCAGTACACTCCAAAACCCCTACCCCAATTAGCCAACCATGCCCAGCTGGATAAGCACTTAGACTTGATATTGCATATGACTTAGAGATCTTGAGTTCAGCTCATGAAAAGTACAAAATGTATCTTTTATTTTCTTTCCTCACTACACTACCATGTCATCGCCACCTTACCACCACATCAATTACAAACTCACATCCAAGTGTGGTAGACACAATCTTGAACACGTTGGACACACTCTTACACATGTAGCTATGTATTTGGTACCACATATTGTCCGGGTTCGTCCAATCTAAAATTGGAAGAAAATCATATTACATTTAATTTTTTCCATCCTTAACTCGATTGTAACACCTACAAATAGGGGTCTACTCTTCATTTTCAAAACACAACAAAGCTTCCAAACACTTTAGAAAAGCAAAAATTGAAGCTCCCTCTCTTTAGCACGGTTCCTCTCTCTCTTTAGGATAGCATCCCCTACAATGTTTTTAACAAAAACCACCACCATCGGATTTTCTAAGCTGACCAAGCCGAAGTGAGCTAACCTTGAGCTAACTAAGCTGAAATGAGCCGATCCGAGTCAAAGTGAGCTGATCAAGCCGATATAAGTCGAAGTGAGCTAACAAGCTAATCCAACTCAGAGCTGTCCAACTCAATCTAAAGCCAATCCAAGCCATCCTGATTTATTTATTTGTTTGTTTATATTTTGTTTACTTGTAAATGTTATAAATGAGAAAATAAAAAAAGAAAAAAGAACAAAAAAGAAAAAAGAAAGTGAAGAAAAACAAAAGAAAAAAAAAAGGAAGTAATCTATTTACTTATTTATTTTTATTTTAATAAAAATAGATAGAATAAGTAAAATAATAAATAAAATAAAAATAAAAATAAATAAGCAAATAGAAAGAATAAAAATTATTATTTCTTTTTGTCACTTAGGAAATTGATTTTTTCAAAAATAAAATAAAAATAAATCAACTATTTTTCAAATTAGGGCCCTTTTAGATTTTCCAAAAAATGAAAATTTCAATTTAGGACTTTCATTTTTTATAAATTTCCTCAAATAAACCGAATTGAACTAAAAACGTAAATTTGACATGTTTTTAAAATTAAAATCAATTTAATCCACTAAATTTTTCATTAAAAGAACTACATATGTCTAATCTAGAATAATGAGTACGTAAAAGCCTATAAGGCGACGATAAAAAAAAAAAAAAAAAAAAACTAATTTCCCTTTTTCTTTAGTTTAGATTATTTTGTTTATCTAATTAGAGAAATCAATAACCAATTTCTATCTTTCAAAATTGAAAGGTAATTTTTAAGTTTAATTCTAATTTTGGAAAGTTAATGGTACCCGTAAGAGTTTAAAATTCCTAACCCCCGAATCTAAATCTCTAGCTTTCAAAAACCATTTTCACAAAATTGCTTTTAATCGTTAGATTAGTAGCTAAGTTATAACCAATCCACCCAATTAGTTATAACTTAACTATTTTTTACGACTCTAATTAGGTGGCAACTCCAAAGTTGTTATCAAAATAGAAAATAAAAAAAAAAAACTATTTTCTGTAAACCCTAGTCGAAAGCTAGTATTAAATGGGTATGATTTAATACTAGTCAGTTTAAAGATGACCTAATTTTATAAAAAATAGGGAGGGTGAAAATCCAAGCTTAACAAAGGGTATTGATTCTTTTAGTTTCCCTTTTTTTTTTTTTTTTGAAAAAGAAGGCCTAACCACTCACAAATTATCAAATTTTCCTATAATTGAACAATAACTTACCCCTTTAAAAAAAAAAAACGATGAAGGAAGGTAAGGTCTATGGGTCTCAAGCTTTGTAGCTCTAAGTATTTCCAAAGAAAAACCTAGTAAGCTATATCGAAGCATGAGTGAGCTCGCCTATCATCACATAATAAAAGTAAAGACCCCAATGACCCAAGGATTACATAATGGCGGCCCATCCTAAGTTTCTAAGATGGCTTAGATTCAACCACATTTAAATACACGAATGTTTTTTTCTTAAAAAAAAAAAAAACCCTAAATCCCCAATAAGAGGCCTATAGGGCCAAGCTTTTCTTAGAAGCCTACATCATTAAAATCTAGTTAATACAACTATATTACAATATATAAATAAAAAGAAATTAAAAATGAAAGCCTATTAATTAGTTTTTTATTTTTGCATGGTTAGCCTACTAGCGTCCTTAGTGGAGTTACCAATTCTATCGAGTCTTATCTCGGTTTTTCTTAATTTAACATGTATTAAGCATAGCCCACTTAATATAAATTACTCGATATTAAATTAAGAAAACATTTTTCTTTTAAAAAAAAATATATAAAAAAATTAAAGACTCTAACTAGTTAAACTAGTAAAAAAATGAAATTAAGGTTTTCAATAAAATTAGGGTTACCACTAGTTTACGAATATTCTAAAAAAAAAATTTTTTTTAAAGAATGAATAAAAAGAAACTAAGTACAAAGGCTAACTTATTAAGACTAAGTCACCATATAAGAAAAAAATTAATGGGCTTTATTTTTTTTTTTTTCTAAAAACACTAAGAAATATATAGAAATGCAAAACATAACTAAAATGAATTTTTTTTATTACGAATTATTCAAGAAAAAGGAGAAAAAAGTTTTTTTTATTTTTTTATATAGTTGCTTCGAAGGTATTTACGTACTCATTACTAGAGATCAAATCAACGCAGTTCTTTTTTTAGAAAAGATTTAGTTGGTGGATTATTTTTGTTTTAATTTGAAAATCGAGCCAAATTTATGTTTACTTAATAATTTATTATTTAAAAAAAGGCCTAAAAAAATCTAATTTCACTAATTTATTTTTTAAAAAAAAATAACTCACTAAGTCGTTTTGAAAACTCCAATTAAGATTTTTTTAAAAAATCACTACATGTCAAAAAAAAGATTTTTCCTAAATCCTACATACAAGATATACTATGATACGTATCTTCTTTGAAGATACAGATCTTGATTAAAAATATGCAATTTTTTTTTTTTAAAAAAAAGCAATCTAACTAAATCAATCAAAAAATTCAAATTATGAAAAAAAAAAAGCAAACAATATAAAAATTAAAAAATATAATTAAAAACGACACAAAAAGAAAAAAAAATTAGTAAAATAATTAATTAACTAATGAAAAACAAAATAAATAATTAAATAAAGAAAATAATTTTTTATTACTTAAACGAGTTGAGTTGTACATGATTAGCATGTTCGTGTTGGCCGTATCGTGATCATGTGGATTACGTTCACGTAGTAGATACGTGTATTGATCGTACACATATACGACATCATGTGTGATCATGCATAGCACGATGTAAGTGTCAGTGTTTAGTATGTGATACTATGCAGTGAGTCGTATTGAATTATATCAGGTACTATGTATGCATATTGAATTATGTCAAGTGCTATGTATGCATGTTGAATTGTGTCGTATGATATCATATGTGTTGAATGGCCAAATGAAGTTAGGTGGTTGGTGAATTCTATCATGTGTATGAGGGAGTAAGTGACACTGTGTGGCGAGTGAAGTTAGGATCGTGTGTGAAGGCGAAAGAATATAGCGTTTGCTAGCGTCAGTGAAGGCGAGAAAGTATGGTATGTGCTGGCGTTAGTAAAGGCATGTGAATGTATCAATGCTAGCATCAGTGAGGGTGTATGAGTGTATCGATACTATTGTGTGTGGGTATATCATCTAGTGTGGACGTATAGGCTAGGGTGTAAGTGCAAGTGAATTAATCATGTTGCAGTATGTATTGTCATCAGGTGAGTGTTCAGTCGACAACGTACAGGTGATTGGTATAGTGGTGAGGGGAACAAAGTGCTTAGTGAATGTGTGTCTGATAATGAATGTGTATATTATGGATATGTGTTCGTGTGTTGCGAATTCTAAAAACGTATCAAAATTCACCACTAAATTACTATTTATAATACCCACAATTGAATCTTTCATATCTTTTTTTAATTTAGATTTAATCTTAACCAATTCTAGATATGAAAGATACAATAATAAATCCTAAATACGGAAGATACGATTTAGATTCTCTGAAGATTCATCCTAGTTTCTAGAAACCCTATTTTAATTTGAGCTTACTATTGTTCGAGCCCAATTCAGTTCAACTTGATATAACCTAATAACCTACTTAATAAATTCTAAATTTATTTTAGCCTAATATAAATTAGATAAAAATCTACTTTATATCAAATTAGACTAAAAATATTTCATAAAAGCTCGATTATTTAACGACATAGAATTTACTAAATTGAACTACACCATTATCCGATTCGATCCTAAATGACTTGACTCGACTCGACACTTTCTTTTCTTATTTTTTTTATTTTTTCAATTTTCATTTTTTTATTATTTATTATTATATATTTTTTATTTTTTTTTAATTATATTTTTTTTAACCTAGCCTAATAAAAACAAAAAAGAATCCTAAGGGGGCCAAAAATATGATGTCTACAATAAGTAAGTCCTTGTTGATAGTACAAGCACTCATAGAAGAATTTCAGTCCTTTTCAATTCACAAAATACCAAATAAGAATATTGCTATCGAAAAGCTATCGAAGTTGGCCAGTATGGCATTTCCTAATTTGAGCAACAAACTTTTTAACGAGTTTCTCCCACGCATAAGTTCACCAATTGCGTCACAAAGCTGTAAACTAACTCTTTACGTAAAAGAGAAATCTTAGATGGATTCGATTGTAGAATATCTAAAGGATGGTATCCTCCCTGATGATAGGAAAGAGGCTCAAAGATTGGTTTATTAAGTCGCAAATTACATACTAATAGATGATCAGCTGTACAAATGTAGTATATCCCAACCTTATTTTCAATGCCTTCCTCTAAAAGATGCATGACAAGTATTATCTGAACTATAAGGCAATGTATGCAGTAACCATGTAAAGGCACAAACGTTGTATATATGTGCACTGTAACTCAGCTATTATTGGTTGACAATGAAAAATGATAAGGGAACATCTATTTGGCATTATCCACAATGCTAGAAGCATAAAGCGCCAAGTCATGTGTCGAGTCATGCGCCTTCTACTGAATTGTGCTACTTAACCGATCCTTAACTCTTTGCCCAATAAGGATTAAACATACTCAGACCATTTCCAAAATCTATAGCTTAACAATAATTTGTCACATTGTTGCTGTTGATTATTGTACAAAGTGGGTAGAGGCCAAAGCATTGGCAAGGATCACCAAATAGAAGGTTGAGGCATTTACTTTCAAATTCATTATATTAAGGCTTGGTGTCCTATTCATGATAATCACAGACAATGGACCATAATTTGACAGTGACAAATTTCAAGCATTTTGTGAGAAATATGGCATTTGCCTGAATTACTCATCAGTAAGTCACCCTCAGACTAATGGACAAGTGGAAGTTATTAACAAGATCATCTTACACAACTTAAGGAAGAAGGTTAATCAAGCCAAAGGAAAATGGGCTAATGAATTGCTAAATTTTTTATGGGGATATCGAACTACCTATAGAATCGCAATAGAGGAAACACCCTTTAGATTAACATATGCTACAGAAGCATTGTTCCTGATTGAGTTGAACCTACCAAATCTAAGCATACAAAATTTTGATGGGATGATCAATCATGTTAGTTTAACCGCTAATTTAGATAAAATTGAAGAAATCAGAGATGTCACAAGAGCAAGAGTTGTAGCATATCAACATAGGCTAGCTAAGTATTATAATCAAAAGGTGAAGCATAAGGTTTTTCAGCCTAGAGATTTGGTTTGGCAAAAACTAGAGGTGAATGGCATACAAGAGAAGCAAGGGAAGCTCGATGCAAATTAAGAAGATCCTATTAGGGTCCGAGAAGTCATTGGCAAGGGGGCCTATCGACTATAAAGGTTGGATGGAACAATCATCCCTCGTGCATAGAATGCTAAGAACCTTAAACTTTATTTTAATTGATTCCCTTTATGTTGTAAATCATTTCCATTTGTTTTCTATGGCAATAACCTAGTTGATTCGGACGGCAATTATGTTCAAAGTTAACTCTAGTTTATTTCTCTACCTAATATTTTTATGATCAATAAATTATTAATAAGTTCAAATTACACGATGAACGAACTAGTACTTAATAAGTTGAAACATATCGCAGTCAGTAAACTTTATAATTTAGTCAAAAAGCCAAATAACGAGAATAATAGTTTATAGAAGCAATCTCACAACTCAAGTAAGATGACTAATCCACGTCTCAAATGACTAACGAATAATGTCTCAAGAAGACATCTAAATTAGATGTATGAAATAAAACATGCCAAAAAAATAAGGCGTGTAAAATAAAACAAGCCAAGAAAATGGGGCATGTGAAATAAAACATGTCGTAGGAATAGGGCCCGTGAATTAAAACATGCCAAGAAACCATGGAGTGCATGACAAAAAAAAGTACGGAGATTACTTAATCACAAGTTATAGGAAATGTTGATGATATTAATACAATATGAAATGCTCGACCATTCAACCAAACCATGCCTATACAACATAAAAAATATGATACAACAACCCTAAGGCGATGAGTTATTTCATTGTGTAGAGGCATTTCCCCAATCGAAAGATGGAACCTTGCTAAAGCATATCTCTTTTTCGGTGCCTAGGGTTATAAAAATAAGTGGATTTCTATTTGCTCATGTAGGGGATTTTCTTGGGCAAATGATTTTTGCCAAGATCTTCAACACGAGCCCTGTTATCACCCTACATATGGATCTCAGTACCAGAATCTTCATTGGCTTCTTCATCACAACTGCTAACTTTATCATCAATGTCGGCAAAGTCTAGGTACAAAAGATCATATTCAGGGTGAAACTTTAGGATTTCTTTTCTTGCCACTTAGACCCCCTTTAGTAACTCTTTTTTGGGTAATCTCTTGTACTACAGACTTGGAGTTACGATTTCAAGCACCTCTTCAACAAAAGGCCTTTTTGTGCTACCTCCTCTTACTCGACAATGCAACTTTATAATCTAGAGTTGTTGGTCTCTAGTTCCATTATCTAAGTCCTAAGCCTATCTTCCTCGTTACTCATTGAGCTAAGTGTTTGGCCCAAACCCTAGCACCCTTCTTTCTTCTTACGAAGCTACTCCTTCAAGTTCTCAGCCTCTTTGTATTGCTCATCAACCTTAGCCTTAAGAATTAAGACTTCATCAACCACCAAAGAATGTGCTAATTTCTCAACAAGTTCATCTTGATATTTTCTAGCCTTGATTCTCACATTCTTAGCAACCACGGTTTGAGCCTTTAAAGAGTTATATGCATCCTCAATTTTCTATAATAAGTTAACAATACGAAATGATGTATTCACTAGACCACCTGGTATAAGATATAAATAATATATATAATAAAATTATTATTATTATTACCTTTTTCATTCCTTTGCCGATTTCATCCAATGCCATTAAAACATGGCTACCGATTTGTAAATAAACAGGATTCTTAGCCATAAAACATGTCCAACAATTGAAATGATTCAATTAATACTTACATCATACAGTTTGGCTATGATGTGCGCCTTAGTACAACCACCAACTCTATCAACGTCCTTTTTTTATAATTTCCCTATCCTTAGGAAGAATGACACCTTCCTTTAAGGCTAGGGATTTAGTCTTATCACCCAATGCTAAGTTAGCGTGGAGAATGTTGTAGCCCCAACACAAAACAAAGTACTCACCTACCTCATTGTTAGGGACGAATTTGATGCTAATGATGCCAAGAGCTTTTTTCCTCATCACTTCCTTCGTCCTCTCATCCAAAGTCCTAGACTTCTTAGGAGGAGGTTGACTAGTAAGCTCCTTGCCACTTCTCTTATTGGAACTCAGCACAACATACGCTTGAACCAACAGTCCCTTGGCAACTTCATGAGGAGTAACTTCATCCTCACTGCAACTGCTAACATCTCAACTAAAATCTCTCAACTCTTTAACCTAAGGAATATTTTCCTTAGGTAGGACCAGTTCTGCCCGTGTGGTCACAATAGCCCTAGGCTTTTCATTGCCTTAATGCTTATCAACTAGATGAGGCACCTTCTTTTGACCTATTGTTTGCTTTGCTACTTTTTCTTATGCAGCTTTCTTCATAGTAGCTAGTTGAGTCATTGTTATCATGACTCCTACTCATTTGTCAACCTTGGAATTCTTAGCCTTTACTTGGGCAAACAATTCTATGGGATCCACGTTGCCAGTGCCCATGTGTGCAATACAAAGTAGATACATTAACAATAAAGCAAGGAATAAAAGACTTACATGTTCCATGTCGAACAAGGCTCAAAGGCTACTATTCTTCCCCTATTGTCGCAAAAACAGCTTTCCACTTGTAACTCTACTCAGCATGACAATTATTCAATAGCATACCTTCCTTCTCAAAGAAAATTGGCTCTCTATTTTCAATTGCCTTATTATTCTCATAGCGTCTCAATAAAACATTTTGTTTTTTCTTCTTTTTTGGATCTTCTTTGCCATGGTAGCATCATTCGGCATCAATTCAATATCTTTAGTATGGATAGATTTGGCCTATTGGGTCCAAAAATCCAATTCTTCATCTATAATGATAGACACGAACTTGCCGTGTCCATTGTGGATCTTGGGCTCCAAGCTGTCCATTAACTTCCGCCCATGCCTAATGTAAGCCCCATAATTAGCTACTTGGAGTTCGGTTCGTAGAATTAGGGCAATTAAACAAACTGTCTAATTTAGCTCAAATTCTATGATGAAGTTAGGAATATTAGTAAAAGTGATTCCATAAGTTCGAATTTAAGAAAATAATCAATAAAATAAAATAATATAAAATTTTTAAATTTTAAGTATATTACCTATTATTTATCGAAAATGCGTAAAATTCATTCCGATAACTAACGAATCACTAACGATAAATTATATACATACTAAAAATCATAAAATAATTTAAATAATATTTAGGAGTATTTATTTATAACATATATGTAGTTATATGTAGGTAAAAATACGCATAATTACTTAAAATACGTGAAATAGGCTAAAATAATATTAAATAATTAAAGTAATTGCAAGAATAATTAAGGAAAAATCAAGAAAATTATAGAAAAATAAGGAAATATCCAGAAGTAAGGCATGGCAATCTGGAATTGAAGAAACAAAAGCAACCAATTAAATTGCAACAAATAGAAAGTGAGAAAAAGAAGAGATAAGGCAAATATCATATTAATTTAATGCACAAAAAATCCCCTAGACCTCTATAAATACCTAAAATTTTATAGAAGCTCATTTGAGATGTTTGGAATTGTAGAAAATTGAGAGAGTAAAAAATTTGAGAGAAAATTAAGGTTTTCAAAAAATTAGCAAAAATATATGTAGTTAAAGCCTTAGAGAAGATCCCAAACTAGATGAACACTTGGGAGCGAACGACCACCACCACCATACGGTGGTGGCAACACCTAAGGTGGCCAATAAGGTCTTGGTGGCTGGTGGTGGCTAGAGACACCAGTTTTGGTGAGTTCAATTTTTCCTTTAATTTTATATATTTTGTTAAAATATTAAATATGATTAGAAAATTTTGAAATTTGGTATTCTGGAATATTTTTGTATGTAGTTTTTGGAGAAAATATTATTTTTATAAAAATATATCCCATGATATATGGTCCTTAAGAAATTATGTAAAATTGAGCATATTTTGATTTAGAAATAAATAACCTTAGGAGTATAGTTTTGAACCCAAAATTTTTGTGTAAGCTAGTTAGAATATTTAGAATAGTACTATGGAGCCCTTTTTCAAAAATGAATTTTTGAAATTTTTAGATAATTTTTAAGCCTTAAAATGATTCACAAAATAAGTAATTTTTGGTTAATTAAGTAATTAAACGGTTAATTACTGATTTAGTACATAATTATATGTTTTAGAATATTGAAATCTAATAGAGTATGCTAATTGTAGCATTTAGAGTGTTAGACGTAATTATTAGGGCATTATGTAGTAAATATGTAATAGGTAAAAATGGTATATTTTAAGTTAATTTTGTAAATTAGGGTAATTAGGTATAAAATCTGATTTGAGATGAATTTAGATATTTTGAGATATTAATTGATGTTGGGAGATGATATTTGGAGTGATAGAAATATTAGATGTGTATTATGTACATAATAGGTAATAATATATAATATGCAAAAATTGGAAATATAATAAATAGAAAATGTTAGAATAAAAATTGATATTATACTAATAATAGGAATATATACAAAATCTAGTAAAATACTTAAATTTAGATAATTATATGAAAAATATAAAATTTTCTCACATCGGAAGTAAATTCGGTATACTAATGAGGATTTAAGTATACTAGGTAAAATAGAATACTAATTTATAACTAAAAGTGATGATTAAGATACTCGAGTCTAATGTAATGAATTTCACATTTGTGTTCGGATCGTATTTTCAGGCTTTATGTATAATATTGTTAATTGGAACCGCTTTAGAACCTAAATCAAAACTAGATTTGGAAACCAAACCCTAAACTAATCTAGGATGAATTAATAATGACTATTATGTATATGAGAAGAATTAGGTTAAATCATAACCTAGAGTATACATACATATACATATCATCAAAATATAAATACTAAAAGCGCATTTATATTATATATTATAGGACACATGTAGACAAGTCGACCTGCAGTTGGTTGAGTGAGTGACCAAGGATATTAAGTAAGTTGAGATTAATACATTGTTGTATTTCAGAGTACTAATTTGTAGTACTTGGAGGTTTGAAATTGTATTGGATTGTTCTTGTTCAATAGTTAGTTATGTGCATGTGCTTGTTCTGAGCTGTTGATAAGATTACTAATTTACTGCTTGACTTGTATCATATGACTTGTATGAAATGATTGATCATCCTAAACTGCACCTAATCAAAGATATGACCTATAAACATAAATTGGACCTACATAGCAACCCATTAGGGGAAACCTAAGATTCTCTGGCCAAATACCGACCTTTCCAAAAAGAATAATGCTAGATAGCATAATTGGTCCCTTCTTCATCCTTAGTCAAACTAAGTAACAGGTGAGGAGGTCGTAGTAAGGGTGAAGTCAATGGTTCGAAGATAATCGTAGGTGGAGTGGTGTCTCCATTGCACAAGCTTAAGTTTAGTCGTGAGCTATTGCACTAACGAAAACTCCTCAACCTAGATTAGAGCAGGTGTAATTACTCTAATCTCATAATGGGCCGGATAACGTCTTGCGATGCCATTTGCTCGAACATGCATTGC
Source organism: Lumnitzera littorea (assembly GCA_024138015.1). Taxonomy (NCBI): domain Eukaryota; kingdom Viridiplantae; phylum Streptophyta; class Magnoliopsida; order Myrtales; family Combretaceae; genus Lumnitzera; species Lumnitzera littorea. The sequence goes on along the minus strand of JAMXBB010000004.1, from coordinate 33,782,622 downwards.
ACCTAATAATTTGGTTGATAACCTTATTTGTGTTTGCTATATGATTTTGAGTCTCCATCCTAACTTACTGAGATGTGGTTGCTCACATCCTTATAGACTTTGTTGTAGGTGCTAGCTAAGAAGTAGATTTCAATTACCCTGAAGCTAGCAGTTATTGGATCCTAAGGAGTGAAGATATAAACTGAAAACCAAATACACTCTCAAGTTTAGTTTTATCTTCAAAGTTTTTAGTATTACTTTACAAATTACTTAAGTAGATTATGTTAGGTTGCTAAATCTTGTAAAATACTCAGATTATTTTAATGCAAGTATGTATTTTTCTTAAGTTCATAAGTAAATCACTTATTTAATTTATGAACTGTTTACTTTAAAGTAAGTTAGTCATAGACGCCTTGTGTAGATCAGATATAAGATAGCGATTGTAAGCTCAGCTTCTATCTTAAAATGGTTTGCACAACGGGATTATTATAACTTTGCTGCTTCGAGGTGTAACACTTAGCGACTGCAAAGTACGATCCATTGAGCTACTTCCTTATTGTAAAGAAGTATCTAAATAGTTAAGGCATAGCCCTAACCTCAACATCTTCACAAATAATCTCGAAAGCTGAAAGAAGCCAATAAGTGTTTAGTGAGAATATACTCGACATGACTCGAAAATAATTGAAGAACTACTTAACGAAAGCTGAGAATGGGAAGCGTAATGTAAAGTCGAGATACTTTAGATAAATGTCAAACTCATGCTCCCTTAGAAAGCACACACTTTCCTCCTCTCTTAATCTCTTAAGATTTTATGTTTTAGGAAGATCTTATTAATATTTGTTATCTTTCGAAACAAGAACTTTATCAGTAGCATTAGCCACTCCATTTAGTGAATCCTAAGTAAATTATATTATTATACAAGTACCTTGCTACAGATCTTCCTTCTTTGTCTTCCAGATAAGTATCTACTGCAAGAGAGTTGATTCGAGCAAGTTTGTTCCACCACTTTACTATACTATCACTATAACGAATGTCACAGAAATTTTTGAAGATTAATGTCAAGAGCAAGCGAAAGCTTATGGAAGCGAATGAAGATGAAATCTATTTTCAATATTAAAAAATTCCTTAAATATCGATGATTTACCCTTGTAACTACAACACATTTTTTACAAGAAGGCATAGATTATTGACATGTGTTTCAAGACAAAGGTCCAATAGTTATCAAGTCTCTAATAGTTATCAATGCCTGTGATGCAATAATGGCTAAGGTGACAGATGTTGTACGTACTACCGTTTAGTCTTCTAATAAGCAAGAAAATTAAAAAGTTACGACCCTTCACATAAGATACGATCCATTTTTCTAAATGAAAATAAAAAACTTCCCACATTGCTCGACGTTTAGGAAATGGTTTTTCACTCAACCCTACAAATAGAATATTAAACTATTTACTCCCTTGGTCGAATCTTCAACCATTTGGGGGTGGGGGTGTGCTTAGCCGTTGACATGCCATGTAGCTCACTTTTGGACTAACGCCGATTAACATAGATCCGTATCTAATTTGAATTTGAAGAAAGTGGCGCAAACAATTAACACTTAGTACGGTTACATTACATAACTACCTACTATTCCTACATTTCAAGAATGTAACTAATCAAGAGGTCTCCACATGTCCCAATAGTCATGTGATTAACTTCTGTTTCAAATACTCAACATTCACCTATAAATATGGAGAAGAAACAATGTAAGGACAATTTAAGCCCCTACAACTACTCATTTTACCTTCTCTTAAATTCATTTTACTAACTTAGATATCAGAGTGGTCATATCGAACTGGCCCTAATACCTTTTAGTTCTTTGTACTTTGTAGAAAGAAAATTATCCAAAAACCACACAACAACAAGTACCTTCAATGAGCTAGTAGAAAAAGCTCAAATATTGGAAAGTGCTAAAAGAAGGGAACAAGAAACATCGAAGAGGAGGAATAAATCTAGGGAAGAGGAGTATTTTAATCCTAAAGGCAAGAGGTTTGTAGTGCACCCCACAATGATAACCCATAGTAGAAAGGTAGTTGGGAGCACTAATGTTCAATGTTTGAAATGCAAAGGGAAGCACTATCCAAAGAATTGTACTCAATTAAGGAATAAATGCTACTTCTGTAGGGTCGGAGATCATAAGACAATGGATTGTCCAAAGAAGGTTAACAATCCATGTTTTACTTGTAAAAAGGTTGAACATTTCTCAATCAGTTACTTAGAGTGCCAGAAACCAAATTTAGCTACTACGCGATCAATTGCTGCAAAGCTAAATCAACGAACGAGTCAAACCATGAGGTCAAAGGCAATTGCTCAAGCTTTCAACATTGAGGGATTGTGTGAAGATATGAAGTGGAACTTGCTACTTTTGATGTTTATGATAAAGAAGACAAATAATTGGTCATAGGTTTTTAGATTTCGAAGTTTAAATATTAAAACTTTATAGTAATATTATATAATAACCAATGATTAGAATACTAATAATAACCATAAAAATAACCACCACTAAAAATAATAACAAATTTTAAAAGACATATAAACCTTTTCTTAGGAAATATTATGATCCATGATACTCCTATATCTACCTTATTCAATACTGAAGCTATAAATTCTTTCATTGCAACAAAAGTTGTACAACAAATAAAGCCAACTAAAACTTTCTTAACAAACAATGTCAAAGTTAAGACACCAATGAGGAGTATAATACTTACTAATTAAATACTAAAGTCTTGCCCCATAAGGATATCCAATCATGAAACAAAGGTGGATTTGTTAATTCTCCCAATGAAGAAGTATGAAGCTATATTAGAAATGAACTGGATGTCGTTTGTACAAGTAACTATGGATTTTCCCAAGAAAGTAATAGTATTTAATACTCTAAATGGAACTAGAGTAACTTTTGTTGAAGAAACAGTACGAATGAAATGAAAAGAATTAAGTTTGATAGAAACAATTGCAAGTAATGAGCACCTAACTTGGAAATGGTGCTTGCCTTACGTAATAGAAGGAGAAAAGAATAAGCCTGACATTAATGACATTAGAGAAGTAAGGGAATTTGCAAATGTATTTCTAGAAGAATTGCTAAAACTACTACCCAAACAAGACATATATTTTTCTATTGATTAGATACCTAAAATAGAACCTATATCTAAGGAACCATATTAGATGACCCCTATTGAATTTAAGGAACATAAGAAACAATTATAGAAGCTATTTGACTAAGGATTTATACAAACTAGCATATCTCCTTAGGAAGCCCTTGTGTTGTTTGTGAAAAGGAAAGATGGTTTCTTACGACATTATATAGATTATAGGGAGTCAAATAAGGTGACCATCAAGAACAAATATCCATTACCTTATATCAAAGATCTACTCTATCAATTACAAGGAGTAAGTGTATTCTCTCGAATTGACCTAAGATCAACGTATCATTAACTATGAATTAAGCCAAAAGATGTACCTAAGACCGCTTTCCGTACTAATATGGTCATTAAGAGATTTTAGTAATGCCCTTTAGGTTGACAAATGCTCATTCGACATTCATGGATCTAATGAACCGAGTATTTCATTCCTTACTAAATAAATGTGTTACTGTTTTTATCAACAGTATATTAGTGAATTCATCAACTCTAAAGCAACATGAGAAACACTTGACGGTGGTATTGTAGATTTTAAGGGACAACCAATCGTATGCTAAATTGTGTAAATGTGAATTCTGGTTAATTGAGATATCTTTTTTAGATCATAAGATATCTAGTGATAGAATATCAATAGATCGTAAAACGATCAAGGCAATTGTTAAGTGGAAAAGGCTACAGAAGTTTTCTTGAGTTAATAGGATACCATAGAAAATTTATCAAAGAATTTCAAAGATTGCCAAATCATAACCCGATTGACACAAAAGAATGAGAAGTTTATTTGGAATGATAAATAAGGAACAAAGTTTCCAAGAACTAAAGCAATGCTTGGTCGCTACACCAAATTGGTATTGTCTAATGATTAAGATGCGTACTAATGCAGAGTGGCAAAGTAATAGCCTATGCATCCCAACAATTGAGACCACATGAGTAAAATTATCCAACCTATGATTTAGAGCTTGCTGCAGTAGTATTTGCTCTAAAAATTTATAAACATTACTTATATGTTCGAAGGTGCAGATATATACTGACCATAAAAGTCCCAAATATTTGTTCACTTAAAAGAAACTAAACATAAGGCAAAGAAAATGGTTAGAGATTGTTAAGGATTATGACTTAACCATTAATTATTGCCTTAGTAAGGCAAATGTGGTAGCAAATGCACTAAGTTGGAAAAATTATGCACAAGTAGCATTTTTTGCTTACCAAACAAAATAAGCTTGTACAAGAATTTGAAAGATAGAATCTTGAATTTTGTTGGTGTGAGCCTAACATAGAATTGGCTAACTTAACAAGAGCCTACATAAATAAGTAGAATAAAAGAGGCTTAAAAGAAGGACCTTATCATGCAATCAATTGAGTTAGGCAAACAGCAAGAAAAATACCCTACTTTTAATATTAAAGAAGATAGGTCTATTATCAAGACCTAACAATATCATTGTTGTGGTAGATTATCATATACCATATAAAGATCTACGATCAACCCCTTCGTTGATCATAGGCCTTCTATACAACACACAAGGCTCCTTCTAATCTATAACGAGATGACTAAAATTAACATTTAATTACAAAAATGCTAAAGTTAAGGTGTAGAATCATCAAATTCCACAACAAAAGAATATTATAATGTACTCGAAACTGTAAGACAATCTGAATTAAGAAAATCTAACTAAATAAATAAATACATTTACAATTCACTATTTACACAAAAATTCTCTCTTCTTTTCCTAGATCGACACCCCATCTCAACGTAAGACTCACCTAAGGCATTCTGTGACGTGGATGAAAAAAAAAAATGATCCTACAACAAAAGAAATCTATTAAGGTATAAGCTTATGCTTAGTGAGTAAATCCTTTCGTCATGCCATACAAACAATATCAGTTAAATGCATAACATATGAATGTATGAATAATCAAAATGCCAAACAATACATGCAGCGACCTAAGAGCTACATGCAACTCAAAATTATGCCCTCTATAATCGAGGTTGGAGATAATTAACCAACACAAACCATCAATCAAGTCCTAGCACTTAGGTTTTTATTCCACTTGCATCAACATGCTCAAATCAACCTAAACAAATACATAATATATATAAGCTTTGCTTCTTTTTTTTTTATACAGAAAATATACGTTCCTTTTTCAACAATCAAATTTTAAGCTAAAATTCCTAAGTCTAACAGTATAGTAGCCTCCGCAATCCATATCACACGCCCTAAGCAGAAGCTACAAGACATAGCCCTTCGCTAACGGTTGGCGTCCCTTGGCGCCTAGTAAGCCCAAAAGCTCAAGATAGAGACTCAATAATATAAATGGCACATTTACCTAATCCCAGTAGGAGACCCTACTCCTGTGAGACCCTTCCCATCTTTCACATATGGTGGTAGTCAGTATAATTATAATGCAAATATGAGAAATGCATGACTCATTAATTTTCTTAGTCGGATACTTGATTAGTTCAATTTCCATTGTGATCAAGAAATATCATTCCATACAATCTATGCATATTATTATTACAATAATTCTCGTTATTATCTCATTAGCAAGTCATGGCATTCAATTATAATACAGTACACATGCATTTCCCATATCCTATAAGCATTTCATTTTATAAATTTAAGTGTAACTATACTGCAAGCAAAATCAAGTATGAACTCATTGAGAATCACTCACTCAGCCATGGTGAATCAATCATAGTAATCTGGAGGCAAATTGTCTCCCACAATCGAGTCTCCTGAACATCGCAAATATGATAAAGTTAAGAGTTTGAGATAAAGTTGGAACGCTAATCTAAAATTCTTTAAGTTACACTTTTTAACTTAGTTTCATATATTTCCCAATTTTACTTAAAACTTCAATCAAGTATAACTTTCTCATTTTAAATCCAATTTTTATGATCTTATAGTTAATTTTCATCATTTTGAGTGTACTTTAACGTGGCATAGTTAGATTTTCTAGATGAGACACACAAACATATCTACTAATCAAAATAGCAACGGTCCTCAAGGTTTAGTGCTCTTTTGGGCTTAATTTGGTTGTTTAGCATTTTGTTATCTTAGGGAATCTTTTGGGCTTGGGATTAATGTTTTATTCTAAGCTTAAAATACTCTTTAAAGTCAAATTTCAATCCTTATCTTATGGCCTTGGTGCTATCAATATTTTCTTGGACTTTTATGTAGGCTTAAGTAGTCAAATAGGCTTATTTTTTATCTAAACTAAGGTTAGTCATTTTGGTAGGCATAGGGAGTATTGTGTAGGCTTCTTATGGGTCTCAAAACAACTTTTCTTGAGTGATTTAGGTACTGGTAAAAAATTTGGTGAAGGTCCAACTTGAAGTTCTAAGCTTATTTTGAGCGTTTTAGTCTCGGTTTTGAGTTTTAAGCTTTATACACTTGTTGTACTTGCTTTAGTTAGTCTTTTCACTTTATTTACTTAGTTTTATCATATTTTTAAGTGACTTTTCTTGTAGTTCCAAATCTGAACAATTTGGTTCAAGGGTCACACACTTGGTTTTTCAACTTATTATCATTTCCTTAAGTTTAGGTGTTAGATCATAAACCTATGCTACTCATATTCCAATTCCAACTTATCTTCTCTTTCATGAGGTCATTATTTAACTTATGTAATACATAAAAATGATAGATCACATGCTTATCATAAACTCTATACCGTAGTTCACATCTCAAAAAGTTAGTTTCTTCATAAAAATTTCATGTAATGGATTTTCTTTTAACTAAAACTAGATTTGAGCATATGTGACCACATGAAGTCAAAAATAACATCTAAATATCCTACATAATCTACATGCCCAGCATGTTATCTCCTCTTCTATGCACATATTTCATGATTTTCTCAACTTACAAGCTTCTTTTCTAAGTGATAGACATATATCCTACAAAATATCAACTTAGCATGCTCATATTCCAACTTTCATATAAGAGATTCATAAACTTATTTCTTAAAGTGGTCTAGCTATTTTATCACCTTATGTTCATGTCAATATCTTCATGAAAATGCAGTCTCCTAACATGGCATACTAGGGCACTTTAACAAAGAAATAAACTTGCTCATCCTTAAAGCGTAAAAATGGGTGATTGTGCAACTAAGAGTTCTCTTAGCTCCTTACTCTCCTTTCTCTTCTTGCAAGTTCTTTTAATAACTAAAATCTTGATGTTTAAGGTAGGTTTTGGGGATATTCTAAAGACTCTTAAGATAGCTTTTGAAGTTGATAAAGAAAGCAGCAAAACAATGTTTTTGCCATGAGTGTAAAAGCAAAAGAAGTAGTGGCAATGTATAGATTTTGTGGGGTTGGGTTTCCTCTTTTGTTTTGTGTTTGAAGTGAGAAAAAGGAAATGAAAGATGAAGGAAACGAGGAGGGATTGTATCGGTTTTGATTAGGGGTTTAAGTATGTCCAACAAGCTTCAATTGGTTGTTTTTTATCATGTACAAAAGCCAATCTTTGACATGACTAGATGATGTAAGCATTAAAGGGTGAATAATAGATGTGTAAGACAATTTGATTAATAGGTAAACGACAAAGCATGCCCCTCCCCCCCAGCTCTTCTTACAATCGGCCATTAAGGTATCTTCTTAGGGTAGTGTGTTGTCTTGTCACTTATTTGACAATTGAATTGATAAAATAATGTGATAATTTGTCCTCATGTAGTATAGGTTATAGTGATATATGAAAAGTATCTTATTACTAGCTTTTGATAGGTTATCAATTGATAATTGGTTCCAACTCTCAATTGATAAGTTATTTAATGTGATTGGTTGGTTTACTTATTCATATGTACATAGCTTATGCATTGAAAATAAGGGGATTATCTTATATGTAATTCTTTTAAAGTTTGGTTCTCAAATTAACTTATAAGTTATGATTTATTTCTCATAAAATCATGAAATTTTATAAAGTTGAATAAAATTATTCGAATTAAATTCTCAATTAGTCACTTAGGGTTACAAGTTCTTAATTATTTTAGGGTTTAGGGTTTTAAGTGACTTTAGGTCCATTGTTCTCGTATTTGAGTTTATATCAATAGTAAACGTTTGAATTGAAAAACTAAGTTCATTTTTAAATATAAACTTAATTTCTTAGTTTAGTTGATCCTTGGGAACATTTGAGAAGTACTCTTAATTGATCCACATGCCTGTTAAATAGTAGGGTTTACATCCCCCCCTACCCCACCCAAAATAAGTTTTGTCCTCAAAACTTAGAGACCTAACTAAATTTTCAAATAATTGGGGGTACTCTCATGTCACTTCTTCCTTAGCTTCCTAAGTGGCTTCTTCTCTTTCATGGTTCCTCTAGAGTAATTTTACATACCTAATTTCCTTGTTCCTCAACTTCTGAACCTTTCTATCTATGATCTGGATTAGGTATTCTTCATACATAAGATTATCCTTAAGTTGTATCGATTCTAGGTCAATGACATTGTCTAGGTCGGGTACATGTTTCCTCAATACCGACACATGAAACACATTGTGTATTCCGGTCATATTAGGAGGCAATGCTAAGCGGTATACAAGGTTTCCTACTCTTTCAAGAATCTTAAACGGTCCAATATACCTAAGGCTTCGCTTCCCTTGAGTCCTTACCCGATGTATGCTCTTAATCGAACTTACCTTCAAATATACATGTTCTCCCACATTAAACTCCAATTCTCTTCTCTTAGAGTCGGCCTAACTCTTTTGCCTGTCTTGGGCTTCTTTCATCCTTTTCCTAATGGTGGCTACTGTTTTAACTGCCTCCTAAACCAAGTCGAGTCCTAAAGCTGCCCGCTCTACATCATCCCAAAATAATGGAGATCGGCATTTTCTCCCATATAGAGCTTCATACAGTGGCATCTGAATGGATGAATGGTAGCTATTATTGTATGCAAACTCAACCAAAGGTAAGTAAGAATCCCAATTTCCCTTGAACTCCATGACATAAGCTCAAAGCATATCCTCTAGTATTTGGATTGTTCTCTTTGATTGTCCGTCCGTTTAGGGGTGATATGCTCCACTGAACTTTAAGTTCATTCCCAATCAAATCTCAGTTAGACACTATTCCAACTGGCAATCCATGTAAGCATTTATCTCCTTCAAATATATCTAAGCTAACTTTTTGAAGGAATAGATCATATTGATGAGTAGAAAGTATGCTGACTTCGTGAGTAGATCTACTACTACCCATATAGCATCATGGTTTGCTATTTTTCTAGGCAATCCACATGCAAAATCCATGGTGATATGGTCCCATTTCCACTTAGGGATGGATAATGGTTACAAAAATCCTCCCGATCACCGGTACCCCACCTTAACTCTTTGGCATGTGTCGCATTTAAGCACATAGCTTGCAACATCTTATTTCATCCCACTCTACCAAAAGTTCTTCTTGAGATCTTGGTACATTTTAGTTCCTCCAGGATGTACCGTATATCCAAAATAGTAGGCTTCCTTCAAGATCTCCTTCCTAAGTTCAAGATTGTTAAGTATACACACACGTCCTTTCATCCAAATCGTTCCATCTTCGTCTTAACTGAAATCTGTGTACCTTTTAAGTATCATCTATTCTCTTACGTATTGTAGAGCAAGGTCCTCTTATTATGCTTCTCAAATTCTTTCTTACAATGTTAGCTCAAGGACTAAGTTTGATAATTCAGCATTTGCTTCATGCTATGAAAATTCTAAGTTCATCCTTTCAAATTCCTTGATCAACTCCTTTTAGTCGATGAGGAGGGATGCAACTTCTACATGGTTCTTCCGACTTAAGGCATCAGCTACTACATTCACTCTCCTAGGGTAATAATTGATGTTAAAATCATAATCCTTTATCAACTCTAGCCAATGCCGTTGCCTCATGTTCAACTCCTTCTAAGTGAATAGATATTTCAAGCTCTTATGGTCGGTGTAAATCTTACACTTAACACCATGCAAGTAATGTCTCCATAACTTTAGTGCAAACACTATAGCTACTAACTTCAGGTCATAAGTAGGGTAATTTCGCTCATGGGGTCACAACTATCATGAAGCATAAGTGATTACTTTTCCATTTTGCACCAGTACATACCCTAGACTATTCTTGGAAGTATCACTGTACATCAAGAAAGGTTCTTCATTGTTGGGCAAAACCAAAACTGGTGTTGAAATTAATCTCTTCTTTAACTCTTGGAAGCTTTCTTCTCTTCCCTCATTCCATTCAAACCTTTCATTCTTTTGAGTCAATTGAGTAAGTGGTTTTGCAATTTTCTAAAAGTCCTTCACAAACTTTCAATACTATCTAGCCAAACTAAGAAAACTTCACACTTCAGTAACATTTTCAAGCCTTTTCCAATCAATGACAGCTCTTATCTTTTCAAGGTCTACTTTTATTCCTTCCCTTGAAATGACATGTCCTAAAAAGGATATCTCCTTCAACCAAAAGTCACACTTGGATAACTTGGCAAATAGCTTATATTCCCTCAAGGTCTACAACACTACCCTCAAGTGTTCTTGATGTTGTTCCGGGGTTGGCAAATACACCAAGATATCATCAATGAACACAATTACATACTTATCCAAATATGCTCTGAACGTTCTATTCATCAAATCTATGAACACTACAGGCACATTAGTCAATCCACATGGCATCACTAAAAACTCATAATGTCCATATCTCATCCTGAATGCTGTCTTAGGTACATCCTCCGGTTTGATACTCAATTGGTGATATCCTGATCTCAGATCAATATGGGAGAATATGCTCGCACCTTGTAGTTGATCGAACAAGTCATTAATACAGGGTAAAGGATACTTGTTATTTATGGTAACTCAGTTTAGTTCCCTGTAGTTGATACAAAGTCTAAGAGAATTGTCCTTCTTCTTAACAAACAAAATAGGTGCTCCCCAAGGTAGACACTTAGTCTAATGAAACCTTAGTCCAATAACTCTTGAAGCTGTTTCTTTAGCTCATTCAATTCTATAAGAGCCATCCTGTAAGGTGCCTTAGAAATTGGCTTGGTTCTAAGCACCAAATCAATGATGAAATAAATCTCCCTTTTTAGTAGCAACCCTGATAGCTGTTATAAAACAAAAGATGAAGGAGGCACAAGATAGGCAAAAGAGTTAGGCAAATCTTAAACAGCAAATCATGGAATTTGAAGTCAATAACCATATATTTCTTAAAATAAGCTCAATCAAGAGTATTCATAAAGTAAGAACTTAAGGAAAGCTAAGTCCTCGATATATTAAACCCTTGTTTAGCCTTACCCAAAGCTTGTAAGTATTCATAACGTATTTCATGTTTCTATTCTGCGAAAGCATATACTGTATCTAGATCGAGTCACTAAATTAGAGCCTATCAAGTTGAAGCCAAATTTGACATATGAAGAACATCTAATCAAAATTCTAGATTAAAATACCCAAAAGTTGTAAAACAAGGAGATCCATCATCTAAATATATTATGGGCTAGTCATGGAGATGAAGAAGCTACTAGGGAAGCGGGGGAGGAAGTGAGATGGCAATATCCTCAACTATTCGAGAAATCAAGTATATTCTAAAGTTTTGAGGACAAAACTTATTTAAGGGGGAAAGAATATTCTAGTATAAGTTCAATTAATCACTAGGAAAGATTTAGATTTATATTCGAGATAGGTTGAAATTGCTGAGAAAGATTTGAGAGATATAATCAAAATTAGTTAGTATGCCTATAAATCTTGATAAGATGCTCTCTTATTCTTTATAAATACACTTAGAATTGACAAATTAAGAACAAGAATGTTATGTCAATCTAAGTCTTTCTAAAATCAATGATTGATTAAAAGATTTACTTAAACCAATAAGACAAGTCAATTAATCTTTATAAGAAAAGCAAGTAAGAAAGTGGCTTTGATTACTCAAGAAACTTGACATAAGCAAGTTACATCATCAAAATAAGTTAAAAATCAACCAAAACCTCAACTATGTAATTAGAGACTAATAATATATATAATCTTCTTAAGAAGTTGGAAAGAAAAAGAAACAAGACCAAGGGAAACAACAAGTGGCACCAACATGCTATGCATTGAGCTAATTAACGTATGTTGAAAGGACTAGAAGAACTTGGTCTTCCATAGAAGAAATGATGAGAATCTAGAAGAAAAAGAAGGAAAGTGGCAAAAGAAATTGACTAAGTGAAAGATGATATAAGGGATAAGGTAATTCCTTCAGTATGTCATGTAAGAAGATGAAACATGTGAGAAATTTGCATCCAAACTCCACAAATGGCACCACTAGTATAGGAAAACCACTAATTCCTAATGTCTTTAAACATTCCTAGGATTCTCATACAAAACAACATAAGAATGGATGACGTAATCAAGATAATTTAACGAGATTCAACCACCAAAAACTTGTTAAGTAAGCAAATCAAGACTTTTTCCTATAAATAGCCCCACCACTTGAATATTTGGACCATATTTATCTCCAACAAACACTACAACATCCTTGTCTTTTATTTTCATCATAACTTCAACTCACTAGCTAATCAACTTTCCAACCATTCTCATGCCAACATTAAGACCCACTAGCAATTCTTTAAGTTTTCCAAGAATCAAAATCAAAAAAGGTAAGATTCAACACTTTTACAAACATCTTTGCTCATATTTTATGATGAAAAAAACATCTACTAACTCATTTCTTCATATTTAAAAGCTACTTTAAGGATTTAAGGTAAGATTCTTCAACTTTAAAGAAAACAAGAGTTTTTTAGTTTGAGGTCATATCAAATTCACCATATCTTTCATAAGGAAAGAGCCTTTTTTATAAACCATATTTTAGCTTTACACTAGTTTTGATTCAAATTCCAAGTCATTACCAAAAAAAAAGGAATTCTTTTCAAGATAACTATCTTTTAATTGGTTTTACAAGAAAAGTAGCCAAAATAAGATTTAAGATTTGAAGTGATTCTACCACTTAATAAAGGAATGAAATATCAAGAAATAAGATAAGTGGATAAATCCACACCTTAAAAACATCCTACATATCGTGTTCGAATGATTTTCAATGGCTTGTACGATGATTCAAGATTTCATTAACATATCCTGGCACATGGATTTGAATATATGACTCATGGACATATATGACATAACTATATTTTGATCTTGACCTATCTCTACAGTACTACCTTATTCGAGGACTGGGAAATCCTTATATGAGGACAAGGGGCACATATGGATATATAAACCATTTAGACAACAAATAAGGATAATTCAACCATGATATGATAAAAGACTACTTGGACATAATATGACTCAAAGAATAAAAGACTCCTTAAAACTTCAAACCTTAATAAAATAAAAATTGAAGAGGAAGAAAAACTTAAATTAAAGGCTTACTTGATGACTACAGTTACCATTTACTTTTCATTCTTCTAAGTGTTCTTGATTCAGATTTGCTAAAAGACTATAATGATGATTGAAGAATAACTATGTGGGTATCTTCAATGAGTATCACTTGCTTGTGCATATAGTTGCACCTTTAATATTTATATTTTAACTAGCTCTATATAGGGTATTGAGAAGTGTGTGTGCTTAATTTGCTTGTTAAAACACTTAAAGTCATTTCCGATAACATAGTTAATGATTATGATGTGATGTTATGACCTAAATGAAAAAGCAATCATGCACAGCATTTTACATAGCATTATTATTCGCTACCACTATCTCACAAGGAATGGAAAGGCTAAAACCTTTCTTGTCTATTACAAACTAAGTGACTTTGAAAATAATCGTGCATTACACAAGGTCGTGTCCATTCTTTTGTTTTGGGAATGCATATATCTAGAGGTTGATTAAGGATTTGATCAGTCCTTAATCATTTAGGTGACCAAGGAAGGCCTTGTTTTTCAATAATATTTCATTTGGGCTTTCTTGGGACCGAGTAAAAGATCGTTCTCTTGTAACTTATTAAATGAACCTTAGTGAATATTTCATTTGGTTCTCTTAGCTAACCAAAAGATCCTTCTTTTTGAGATTATATTAGATCTAGGATGAACATATTTCTTTTGGTTCTCCTAGGTAATCAAGAGATTGGTTCTCTCATTAGGTCAAGAAGAATATTATCCATTTGTTTCTCCTAGGACCAATCATGGGGCATTTATCCCTTGATAACTATGCTAACATGGGTAAAAGTTCATCCAAAAATTATGATTCTATGGTTATTTTGCCATGGTAGCTGAATCCTCAACCCAAGATCATTGGGGGGGGATGATTATACCCTAAACTGCATATTAGATACTAAATGGTTGTATGCAGTGTTGCGTATGTTTTGAAAGAGTTGGTAACTTTATTCATAAGTTCTGTAAATTGTAATTATTCAATAATATTTAAGCTTTTATTCTGTGCCATTAAATTTGTCATACTCTACGATTATTCTAGTGTTTATAATTGGTTACATCTAATTAATATATGACGGTCTATTACTACTAGACTATCTTTTGGGGTCATGACAAATGTGGCTAAGAGAATAGATTTAAAGGATGAGAATCATGAGAATGAACGAGATCCCATAAAGAAGGATACCATCAATGTAGATTCCAATGATAGAGATGAGGAAGAAGCAAACGTTAATATTACTGAAGAGGATGATTTAGATTTCTTTTTATTCACTGTTTGTCTAACTATCCTTTTTACTCTCCATTGTTCTTCATTCTTGGTTTATTTATGTTTTCTTTTAGTTTGCAATCTTTCCCATTCTTATATTTAGTTCATTATCAATAATTAAATAATATTTTTTCTTTTATCTTGCACATTTTTTTCTCTCTTGTTAGTCTCTTTTAGATTTCTCGATGTACAAATCCAATTGATGACTTCCTTCAACGATGATTCATATGGACTATAAACTCACCATTCGTACTTATCATAAGGGAGTCTCTTTTCTCTTCCATACCTTTTCCTTTTGTGCCTTTATTGTATTGTCTATTTTTATGTGCCTTGTTGTGAGTACAATGGGGACAATTTACTAAATTAAGTGTGGAGAAAGAGTATGGCATGTAGGTATATTTCTCATTACCTTCCAAGAAACTAATTACATTTTGTTTAAACCCCACTCCCCCTACCCCCCACAAAAGGAAAACAAATAGTTTGTAACCCAATTTTGTTTAGCAACATTGTGCATAAATAGTGCTCATATGAAATTTTCTTACTCACTATTGCATATATTACACATTGTTAAAATTGAATAGTGGAATCTTGTAGGGCAAAGTTACATACATTTAGCCCAAGATTCTAAGGCATAAATAAAATAATAATGTTCTTAGATCAACATTTTTCATATCCTATTTCTAAACTTACTTGGATGTATGCTCGGCCCTTTTGGTTTTTAAAGCTTTATAATCTTAAGCAAACAAGTAAATGAAACTTGTAAATGAAGCTTGTTTTTTATAAATTCCCTATAAAATAAAAATAGTTAGAGGCAAAAAAGAAAAAAGAAGAAGAGAAAAGGGGTTAAATACGTTAGTAAGGATCAACTTTAACCCATCAAAAGAGCCTTCAAATGAAAATAGCTATTAAGGGGATGATCAAGAGATGAGTAAATACAAAATGTGTTTGCTCCTGATTATACTACTTGGTAAGATTAAGGAGAGATTTACATACTATAGATGTAGGGTCCAACTAGAGTAGTTATGTACATACTACGTGAGGTACATAGTACATATGGCTTTAGAGAAGTGAAGTAAGAATGATACTTGTAGGGAGGAAGAAAATGATAGGAGAGGAAGAACAGGCAATCCTAGAGTCTCAAATGCACAAGTAAAGACAAGTGAGCCTAGAGAACTCAGGACGTCAACCTTATAGTTCTTAAGTAGCTAAGATCATTCTTCACCTAAATTACTTATTTAATCTTAGAGAGTAGACATTTCTCACATTAATGTTGTTTCTCAATTCTCTATAACTATTCCAAATAATGAGAAATGGTGAGGTATTTATAAGCTCTTGAGCATGATGACATCTATTGGATCATCTAAGTGCTTAATGAATGAGATAGAGTTTACTCAATTCATGTTTATCCCAAATGAGCTAGCTAATGGACTCAAGACTAATAGCCTTCCTTTTAGGTAAACTAGCCTACCTAAGAAAACTTAGATACTAACGAACCAATTCAACAATCCTCATTTAAAGCCCATCATGCCAATTCTCCCTAGATCATCTCAAACATAAACTAAACTCCTTAGACCCTACCACTTAGCTCAAGGAGTCAAGCCCAATAATTAATATAGCAATTTTTAGCCTTCTGCATGTTGTCCCCTAACCAAAATTCTTAAACGGGTTCTAAGTATTTTGGACATCAATTATTACTTTTAAATAGCTACGTCATTACTTGGTGCACATGCATTGTAAAAAGTTGCACTGCTACCAAGTACACTCACATAAGTAAAGACTTCATTTAGTCTAATGCCAACGTTGTAAATATATTTATTATATAGCTTAATGTACAAGCGTAAGACACCTTTTGATTGAACACTTTTTGGCATGTTGGAGAGATATTGCCCCCATGGCAACACTTATAAATAAATCTTCGATACTATATAATTTTCCACAAGCTGACTCTACTTTAATATATATATTATCTATCTCGCTGGGTTTACTCCCATATAGTAATGCCAATCTCAATTTTCATTACCTTCTTCTCTTTTTTCTTTCTTCTTTTCTCTTTTTTCAAATCTCATTCCCTTGAAAAGAGCTAATATCCCCAAAAATAATTTGGAATGCATTTCTTTCTTCTTCTTCCTTTTTTTTTTTATGATTATAACTCAACCATCCAGTCTCTTCTCTTGCAATTTCAAGGATCCAAAGTTTTGAACCATTCAATCATGTTTGCACTTTTTATTTATGCCAAAATGAAATATTGAATAAAACTGTAGCGAAGATAAGGCACGTCTGGATTTTAGTACTTTCTCTTTCCTTACATAAATATCAATCAAAAGAATCCACTCCAAATCTTCTTCTACTTCTCTCATATTCTTTAATAACCATCTATATATTTTTTTTTTCAAAATCAAACTTAATCTAATAAACACCATTCAATTCCAACAAATCCACTAAATCTTTGATCTAAATCTTCAATCTTTAAGCTTTTCTCTAACTATACCAACTAGCTATAAATATTTGTACATGTGTTGATTTTGTTCACCTCTCATAACAATAATGGTTTCAACTATGAGTCTTTTCTTCATCTTTTTCATTCAAAACTCAACGCCATTCTTTGCGTGTGTGTATATATATATTAATCTTTGTCACATATCGCTAGTGGTCAATCCGGTAATCAGAGAAGGAAAAACCTTCGACTTTTCCTCTTTGCTTTGGTTAAGTACGAATTGAAGAAGGCAATGGCCATTAAAAGCGAATCCAACTTTGTGCATCCAATATCAACTATATCAGTCCCGTCATTCTCCTTTATCTACTTAACAATTTGCCTCGTTGATCTTTCTTTTTTTTTTTTTTTTTTAATTCTTCGATCATGGTGATGATGTCTTTCTTTTCCTTGTCTCTTGATTCAAGCTTCTTGTTTCAATTTGTTGGCAACTTAAAAAATAAAATGCAAACAACTCTAAAGCAGGATCCAAGGTAGGCTCATTCACTATATTATTTATTGCCACCAGTTGTGATGCTAATTTTCCTCTTGTTATTCATATTGCTCACATGATTTTTGCTTGCTTCGAATCTTCATATATTTCCTTCTTTTTTTTTTTTTTCTTTTTCCTAATCATCTCTCAACACTTTGTCCTTTGCGTTTTGTAATCCCTGAATTATATGTAGCCTCTTGAATTATAATATATGCGTCGAGGTTTCTCTAATCCATTTGCAATACTCATTTATTTATTACTATTTTTTTTTTTAGTTGTTGCCACTATCATGGTTGTTTACACACTCCTTTAGTTTTATACTCCCCTTCTTCCTTTGCCAAAATCGCATGGGGATATGCTCCATCGGTGAACTTCAATTTCCCTTTTCCATCCATTCTATCTTTCCTGCAGTGATGTTGGTCGTTGATTTTTATGGGACAATGACACATGGGCTAGATGTATGATAAATTTGGTCTTGATAGTATTTATTTATTCATTTTTTGAAATCTCCAGATGCCTGATTGCACTATCACAATTCTCGATTGAGCTTTTCATCCACGAGCATCACTTTTGTTTCCTCAATTTGCTTGACTAGGTAGACATGTGGAGGGACTTCTTTATTTTCAAATAACTTGGCATGTGCTCTTATATGCATGAATGCTCCTCTGACCCCCCACATTATGAAGCACATTGGTTGATAAAATGAAAACCTCAACCGTATGCTTCAAGGATTTCATGAATCTTGGTTGGATAAATATCCGATGCTTACTTGATATGTATTGTGGACACTTGGAAATAGAAGCAACACTACCACTTTTCGATATTAATGAACTACCGTGTGATTGACATAATGTTTCCAACAGTATGGAAATTTGGAGCACGTAATGGACCAACAATGCTTTGCATGAACTTTCTTTTCCACTCTCTCTTTAATAGGGTAAAGCTTCATTGTTGAAAAAGTGACTCTTTGAATTATAGAAAGTCCTCCTATTGCTCAATAGCAAATTTGTCTCATACTAGCAATAGCTCCAAGTCTCGATTTCTCCACTCAAAGAAGGGAGTGATACCGTGTTCTATTGGCAAAAGAGATGAGGATCGCTCTAAGTCTAAGTACAAAAGTAATGAAGTTGAAGGACTTGTTGGTGCATGAAGATAAATGCCCGCCACCAATCCTGTGTCCTCAGGGCATCTGGCTGGACAAAGCTATTTTTGAAGACACATTGGAGGAGAAGACGAAGAGTTGAGAAGCCTGCACAACACCTTATGCTGATGGTGAGCTCTAATTTATTGAGTGTGAGTCTGATGCTGATTCTAGTAGTACCATCAAGATAGATGTAATGTCGCGCTTTTTAAAATAAGAGGAAAGAGTTGCCTCTCTCTTTTACACCCAATTTGCATTTCTAAAGGAGCCAACCTTCGGATGAGATTATTAAGCAAAGTACATTGTAAAGAAGTCAAAATATGCAATTCTTCTAAAGAAGATTAGAGCCCCCCATACTATTACCACTTCTACTCAATTGTGGTTCCCACATACAAGTGGAATGGAAGTATGGCAGGCCATCATTTTAAGATAGATTATCTAAAGTTTCCAGTGACATCATCAAGAGATATTCAATGCTCAGCACCATTATAAGCATGGTAGGCCTCCTCTCATTATATGAATTTTTGCTTCAATCATTCTTTTCTTTTGTTTTTTTTTTTTCTTTTCCTTCAAGTACCATGTATGTCTTCTCTTGCAAACTTCTTCCCTAATTCTTGCAAGCATAGTATCATAATTAATTACCCCTGGTCAACCTCAATATCTACTTCAAGAATCAAAGTAGGATGGTGAGTTCTTTGGTTAGGAATTACCTTTTGTGAGTAAACTTCGAGCATAGCAAGCCCCGTTAGGCTTCAAATGCAGTAGGCCCTAGCAAGCCTTAAGTACGGTGAACATCTCGTTCAACTAACCTTAAATGCATCACGTCTTGAAAGTAGTAAGTTCCAATAGGTAGCACAACAAACCCTATAAGGCCTTGTACATAGCCAAGCTCTCCTATAACTAACCCCAACAGGCTTCAAGTGTAATAAGCCTTGAGCGAGCAAACCTCAAGCACAATAGACTTTACATAGAGGAGCCTTAAGCTAGAAAGCCTCAAGCACAATAGACCCTAGCAAGCCTCAAGTATAATGAGTATCTCACTTAGTAGGCCCTGAATGCATTAAGTCTCAACAAGCCTCAAACATAACAAGACTCATACATAATAGGCCCTAGCAAGCTTCACATGCAGCAAGCTTGTTCTACAGTGAACCTTAGTGAGACTATAGGATCACCATCATTAAGTTAATGTTCTAATTCAGAATCAAGAGGAAGGTGCAACTTGGATGGGTGTATAAGTAGATCATATTACCATAAAGCTATAGCATATGGTTTCTCTTGAAGAAGACCAAGATCCTTGCTACCATCACTACTTTCACTTGATCGTAGTTCCCACATGAGTGAGATAGAAGCATGGCAAGCTAGGATCTACCATTACATCAGTACTTTAATTAAATAGCAATTCGTCTACAAGAGCCAAATGCTAAGGCATTGCCTTGGCTTAGGGCATAGAGGTTAAGATGTTAAGGCTTTGCATAGGCTTAAGGCAAGAGAACCAAGATACCGAGGCATTGCTTGGGCTTAAAGCATGAGAGCTGAGATGCAAAAGTAGTGCTTAGGCTTAAGGCATTAATGCCAAGATTCCAGGGCTTAAGGAGTAGGAGTAGAGATGTAAGGGCATTGCTTGGGCTAAAGGCATAAGAGCTAAGATTTCAAGGCCTTCCTAGACTTAAGGCATAAGAGCTAAGATGTTAAGGCCTGCTTAGTTTTAAGGCATGAGAGTCAAATGCCGGAGCATTTCCTAGGCTTAAGGCATAAGAGTCAAGATGCCATGAGAGCTAAGATGCTAAGAAGTTGCATGGGCTTAAGGTGTAAGAGCTGAGATGTTAGGGAGTTGCTTAAGCTTGAGGTATGAGAGTCGAGATGTAAGGGCGTTGCCTAAGCTTGAGGCATGAAAGCCCAAATGCTGGGGCATTACCTAAGCTTAAGGCATGAGAGTTGAGATGCCAAGGGGTTGCCTAGGCTTGAGGCGTGAGAGCCAAGATGCTAAGGCATTGCCTATGCTTGAGGCATGAGAGCTGAGATGCTAGCGCATTGCATAGGCTTAAGGCTTGAGAGTCAAGATGCCAAGCCATTGCTTGGGCTTGAGGTGATTAAGCATGTAAAAGATATAAAATATAGAGATGAGTAAAAAAAAATTATTATTAAGTAGTGAAATTCACAATTTATTGACAAAAGCAATGTCATAGCTTAAGCCCATTTTTCATGCTTAACAAATCACTAATCACTTTTAGATGACTCATAAGTTACCATATAGGTATCATGGCTTGGAAGCGGGTTATTGTGAATGTTGTTTTCTTCTATGACAAGCTCTTCATTTTTAATCCTTTCATGGAATATCCTTCTTAAGTTTTGACAATCCCCAATAGGATGATCGACTATTCTATGAAACCAACAATAGTTGGGATTTCTTCTTTTGTTCTTCATAGGTTGGTGCTCAACTCTTGGCAACTTGATAACTTCATGTTATAGCCAATGGTCAAGGATGGAATGTAACTTGCTTATTGGGCATAGGAATGAAGGAGCTTATGCATCTTTCTTAGGTCTCTTACTACCATTAAAGTCCTTACCCTAAGTTAAGGACACAAAGGTTGCTCATTTGTTGAGTTTGCTCCTTTCCTCCCATTGCCTTGTAACTAAATTGTTTGTCCTTCACACATTCTCAATAAGTCCA
Organism: Lumnitzera littorea; assembly: GCA_024138015.1. Lineage (NCBI taxonomy): Eukaryota > Viridiplantae > Streptophyta > Magnoliopsida > Myrtales > Combretaceae > Lumnitzera > Lumnitzera littorea. Next base: position 33,761,093 of record JAMXBB010000004.1, on the reverse strand, counting down.
ATAAAAGAACACAAGATAGGTTCTCTAAATGTACAACATACTCAAAGAACATCCCTTAGATGCAAATATTCACCAACTCTCTTTAATTGCATACATCTTTGCTATCTAAGGTGTCCTCTTTGAAGTGCTCTATATAATCCATCAAATCCTCCTTTAGGTTTTGTCGTATTTTCCCCATGTCTGTAATCACGACTCGCTTCCGAGTGGAGAAGAATTTTTTTGGGAAAAGTTTGCACATAGTTCTCCATGAACCAAATGATCCTAAAGAGAGATTGACATACCAGGTGCTTGCCTTCTTTGTCAATGATTTAGAGAACTCTCTAAGCTTTAGGTCGTCATCAAGAGTACAAGGCTCCAAGGTTTCAAAAAATTTCAACATGTATTCCTTGGCACTTCCCTTCTTGCCATTATATAGCATAAATTTAAGACTTATATGGTCCTTAAGATATAGCTTTGTTGCAATGCATTAATGATATGGGAGTTTGAGCTCTGGTACTCCCATAAATGACTTAACTTGTATTTATCTTACGTAAACATCCAAGTCTTCCCTTGTTATAAAGGAAGTCCTTGGAGCAGAGGCTATGGGCACAAGTGATGGAGTAGGAACAACTTTCGAATAAGAAGCAGTTCCACCTAAGGTTGGGATGGTGGGATTAGATGGAGCAGCTAGTACGCATAAGGATGAAGAGCTACCTAGCTAGACTCTTACATTCCCAATTATAGGGGTCAACTATTGTATAAATTCTTAACGGGGGGGTTTGTTTAGTCACCCTTTCCTTGATGGAAATCTTCCTCGACAACTGGAGGGTTAGCTAGTTGAACTAAGGTAATAGGACCTAGTTGTACAACAACTACAGTATTTGGCAAAGCTACACCCTGTTGCACAGCAACAATTGTCAGAACCCTAAAGGGGGCCTAGTAGGATTACCTAAAATTTCCATAACATGTGTGCGCCTATGATATGAAAATCGTCTTGCAAGTCGGAGATTGCAAGACTCTAAATAATTAATCACTAGGGTTACTGATTTTTAAGTAAACAATTTACCGTAGAATAAGTAATCATTTACTGTAGAATACAAATATAAATAACTATGGGTATCCGTTATCCCACAGTTCCTTAGAACCGCAGAGAATCGGTATCCCCTACCAAATAATAAGACAGGATTACGAACATTATAAAACTGCAGGTAGAATTAAATTATATTAAATTATAACATGTGAATATTTTCTACAAGAGTATTTATGTATCACCTATAAAGATCTCAACTAAACCTAACACTAATATACATATCTTCATCTCGCTCTTAGCACTCGAGACATATCCCAATCTTATCATATGTAAACCTACAAAGAAAACTAAGGGGGAATGAGCACAAAACAGCTCAGTGAGTTCGTTCCTCACCACCACCGGTCAGGCAAGTTTTCACACATTATTGTCACACATGCAAGCAAGCCATCTACATACATAATGAATACAAGCGTGATGAATGCAAACAACATATCCATAAGAGTCCGGAACTATGGAAGGTGTAGAATTACGTCGTCCACACTTCAATTATCCCATGTACTTACCCGCACAGGGCACCTCAGCTTACCCGCAGAGGCTACCTAGGGGCACCACCCCACTAGGCAAAACTCAACTATTACCCTAGCCGAGAAAAGAGTTTCAATCCAAATAGAGGGAGTCCGAACTAGGACTATCCACCCTCCAAGGCCCCTCGGGCACAAACATGCGAGTCCTCTCGCAACCAAAAAAATAACTAAGGCCTTTCAGGCACAATAAAGCGAGTCCTCTCGCTATCAAGTGGAGAACCCATGCTAGCTTTGCCTTAACATTAAAAATACTATTTATGGCTTCACAAGCCCTTACAGCGATCATGCAAAAATTTGTTTAAGGTTAGAAAAGCTTTTGCCAAAAATACTTTTTCTTAAGATTTTTGCAAGGCTAGCACTCTCCATTCATACCTTTACCAAGTCATAGACGTACGACGAGTAGAACCGGTTATTTAGGTCAGTCATTTATATTTATCAATTTTAAAATGTGGTCACACAAATGATGGCATACAAACAGAACAGTCATTCAAACATATAAGCAATAGCAAACAACAAAACATCATACAAATAACACGCGCAAGCAAGTAGCAGATCATCAGAACTCCCTCACTTGGATTATCGCTCATTCTCCAAGCCTTTAAGGTTTCCAAAACTCGATATCGAACGCCTAAATCAAAATGGTAAACCTTATAAGTGTTCTGAGAATTCAGATTCCTTAGTCAACTAAAAGTCTATTGTAGTTTATCTAGTTTCCTCAAATATAACCCGAATATAGTATGTATAGGGTTACCATACTCCATGAGATTAATAGTAACTATTTTCTTATATTAGTAAGGTATGAGGCTTCCTTTATGTATTTTGTAATTTTTTTGTTCTGATTCCGATATTTGCGAACTTATAGTCGTTTTTCATCGTTTTCGGACGCACGTTCACACGGTAATGTCCGTTTTGGACGTCAAGACCCGTGTTTTACGATATGGGCTAAATTTATTGATATTTTATCTTATTAAAGTTTAATTATTCCTATTGGCTAGTTTTATGTTCCATTTTAGCTGTTGATGATTTAATTAGCCATTTAGTCTTACACTTAAGGGCTTTTACTTTGCTATTATTAATTTATGTACTTAATTAAGTATGATTCAATTTAGAAAGTGTATTAGGGTTTACTAATTTAGGATCCTAATTATGATACACTCTTCTTCTTTTCTTAGTTTATAATCTATGCTTATGTCATGTTTAAATCATCATTTGCTTATGTCATTGCTTATGTCATCTTTTGCTTATGTCATGGCTTATGTCATCATGTGGTTACCTCATCACTCACCTCATCATTTAATTACCTAAGCTTCACCTCATGCTTATGTCATGTCTTAATGTCTTATGTATACTTTAATTAAACTACTATGTACATATACCTTTACTATACTTATATGTATACTAGTATACTTAAACATATACTTATACATGTACTTATACTTATACCGTATTTATCCATGTATACCTACTCGTATACCTATACGGTTGGATACGTATTTTTATACAAAAATTCGTATGCCTAATCTTTTCCTTAAGAAAAGCTTCCTAATTCCATTCTTTTGTATTTTTATGTATGTATTTAGTGTAGTATATACATATATAGCTAGATATAGTCTTAATTCAAGTTATGTACATGATAAATACTCATGTACAAAGGTTTACATACATGTATTCTTTTAGTATTCCCTTATGTGTACATACTTATAAGCATATACTCATGTCTTCCTTTCTTCTTCTTCATAATTCCTAATTCCTACACTTAAAGATGGGAACTTTGTTCCATCCTCTTCAAGACAACATTAAATACATAACTAATTATCTAATCTACCTAATTAACTAACTAATGAATAACATAAACCAACATAAAGTAAGTTAAGTACATACCTTTAGATGTGTTGAATTTAAGGAGGCAAAAGTAAAGAAATGAAAGTGAAAGGAGGAGATGAAGCTCACGGCAATGGAGGGTATGTTTTGTTTTGTTTCGTTTCTTTTGTCTTGTGTTGATTATGGAAGAAGGCAAATGGTGGGGCCACAATGAAGAATAAGTGGACGGCAACTAAAGAAGGGAAGGGAAAAAGAAAAACCAAAAGAAAAGGAAAGAAAAGCCATCATTAGAAATGTAGATATTTTTCCTTATCTCTTAATGTCTTTTGTTGACTTTTCAAATGGTTGACTTTGGTCAACATGTGTTGACTTGGTCAACATTTTGACCTTGGTCAACTTTCAAAAAAATAAAGACCCTTTTGTGTACATAATGAACTAATTAGGAAAAATTTGGAGAAAGATTAAGGAAATGAAGGGAAATAAGAAATTTAGTGAATTGATTAGTAAAAATAGGTAATGAGATCTTCCATTAGGTATTTATATCCTATATACATCATTTGGTAAGCTACTTAGTATAATTGAGATGAAAAATAGCATTTAGGGTATTAAGGTTTACTACATTTAACCTAATCTTCAACTATACCCTTAACTCTATATAATACTATCTTAATCACATACTTAAGGGATAAATATAATCTATGACTCATTATCTTAGTTTCTAAGGGATCACTTAAGTATTCTAAATGTTTATGCATAATTGAGGGTTATCTTCAGTCGTTTACCAATAACATGGCAAAATGTGGAGGATATATTATTATTTAGGGTTTTAGGGTAAATTATGGTGAATTAGTGCTTTGATATCCTTAAAGTTATAGTTTTAGGGTTCTTATTACTTTAAAGCACCATCTCTAATGTTTTTACACATTTAGGGTTTCATATATTCTTACGCAATTAAATCTTCGATTGTCATCTTATGGTTTTGATGAAGTTTGAGGTTTTTGGGTCTTCGTATGTAGTTAGGGATTCAATTGATGATTTAAGGTTCTTCGTATCCACTTTAGGTTTTGGATTGAGATTTTAATCGGTTTTAAATCTTAGTGGCTCTTTTGAGTTTAGGAAATCATCTACAGTTTGGACGTTTGTTTCTATACTTAGAAGGCTAAATTCGCGGGGTTTACAGCAGTAGTGGCAACCATTATAAACATGGCTACAAGTTAATTTAAGGCCCTCTTGGCTTCCTATATTGCCCATATTATCTATGCAAGATCTAGCAAAGTCTCAGGCTCTAAATGATCCTAGCTAGTGTTTTCTGGTGGTAAGAATGGATTTTGCTCAGTAAGTTCATCATTAGTGTCAAGCTCTTGGGATGTGGTACTAAACGTACCAGTTGTTCTCTTCTTGGGAGATGCCATGTCTCGATAATCATTGGTCCTCAATGGAGTTGCCAAAATATAGATGTAAGGTCCGACTAAAATAGTTAGGTGCATGCTGCGTGAGTTACAAGCTACATGTGGCTTCAAAGAAGTAAAGTAAGAATGACACCTGAAAGGATGATTAAGAGAGAAAAATGGCAAAGAGGAGGAATTGGCAATCCCAAAATCTTAAGTGCACAAGTGACAAACAAGTGAGCCTAAGGAACCTAGGATGTCAACCTTACAGTTCTTAAGCAACTAAGATCGTTCTTTACCTAAATTTCTTGTTTGATCTTAGAGTACAAAGATTTCTCATAGTAATATTGTTTCTCAATTCTCTCTAAATGTTCCAAATGATGAGAAATAGCTGGGTATTTAAAGGCTCTTGGGCATGATGGCATCTGTATCATCTAGGAAATCAATGAATCAGATGGAGCTTAATCAATTCATGTTAATCCCGAATGAGTTAGCTGATGGGCCTAAAGCCAATAGCCTTCTTTATAGGTACATGAGCGTACCTAAGAAAGGTTAGATGCAAATAGACCAATCCAACGTTAAGCCCCACCACCTAGCCAAGGAGTTAATCCTAATAACTAATATAACAATTTTAAGCCCCCTACATATACATACTAGCTAGGTATAAGAGATCATGTATCATTTTTATGCAATCACATGAAAAGAAATTAATTGAAGGATGAATCTTTGGTTAAGTAGTGTTGGTAAACTTTAATTTATATAGATTAGCTATTGAATTCTGATATTTGAGTTTATTGTGCATTAAGAAAGTGATTGGGAAGAAATTATGCAAGTTGCTAAAAGTGTTCAATGAAGCTTTATGGGGTTACATAGACTTATGAGGACTTGATCCTTAATTTACTTCAAGATTAATGTGATTTTTCAACAGTATCCTAAATCATAATGGGTCGAGTTAATATTTCCTTGTCCTAATTTCTTTTATATCAATCCTTAATAAGGATTGATTGAGTTGCTTAAGGACAAGCAAATGTTTAAGTATGAGGAGACTTGATGAGTGTGAATTTATATATATTTATTATTGTATTTTATAATGATTTTCTTTTATTTTGATACAAAATTTAATAATTTGATACTTAAATGAGTAATTTGTTGATTTCAAGACTTAGAAGAGTTATTGAAGTAAAAAATGAAGATTGTCCAAGTTTTGAAAAAAAATTCACTTATTTTGAAGAACTACTCAAAATAGCGAGCTTTAGAGGAAAATTTTGTTGAAGATCAACATCCAAAGAGGATCATGGTTAAGAACAAGGCCATGCTTCCTAGCCATGATTCCCTCATCAAGAATTTTCATGAATTTCTTAAAGAATCATTACAAGGAGAACACATCTAATATTCATGTTCGTGTCCCTAGTGCATAGTCGTGTTGTGTCATTTAAAAACTTCTATATTTGAGTTATTTTTACACATCTTTATAAATAAGAAGTCATATACTCATTTATGAGGGGAAAAGGAGAAAGAAAATGAGAAGAGAGGTTGTTATTCATTAAATTACCTAAGGATTTATATTTTAGTCCTATAATTCTCTTGCAAAATTATCTTCTTTTTTTTTTTTTTTTTGCATGACTAGACTATAGTGTAAGTTTTAGATATCTAGACCTATGAATCACCGAATTGATATATAATGTGCTTAATTCATTTTATTTTAATTTCTAATGAAATTCTCTATTTCTTGTTAATTTAATCTTGTGCTTTTCATTGATTAGGTTATTATTTCTAGAGTTTCAATCTAATTATTTGATATTTTACATTGAGGTTGTGAGACTCGATGTATAATTAGATCTACAATGATTGAAGAGAATTTCTACAATTTTAGGATGAGTTATTGGACGAGTTATAGGATTATTCCAGATTTTATTTTAATATTTGTAAAGGGAATTCCTGTTCTTAATGCTATCTTAACTTACTTTATTACAAAAGCAATTCAACTAAAGTGTAATAGGGTTAGGAGTCAATAGCAAAGCGATTCATATTAAATCAATAAATGAATTCTCCTAATTAATGAGAACAAGGAATGAAATAGAAATCTTCTAATTTATTGCATGTTAATTTCTTGGTGAGATAGATTATAGATATCCATATAATTATTTAGGATTCCTTATTTTATCATTATGTTCTTAATTAATTGTTATTTAATTATATTTCTCTTTTAATTATTAAGGTTTAATTGTTTTGTTTGCAACTAGAGTTTAATATTACCTGTTAAGTAGAATAATAAAGCAAGGGTAAGTGATGTATGTAGTCCTCAATGGATCGATAACTTAGATTGTACCAGTTGACTATATCATAACTTGACAAGTGCACTTGCCTATCGATCATAAAACATTTCAAATGTCATAGAGATCAATGTAGAATACTCTAAGTCCCATAACATAAATGGATGACAAGTTAATATGCTGCAAGTCCTAAATCATCAACGAATTTACAGGCTAACCTAATAGATTACAAATAGAGACTTTCTATGATAACTCTTTATAAATTTCATTATCGAATCGTCAATTGGTTACAAGGCGAAAGTAATGGCATATCTAAAAGGGAAGGAAAAAAGAAAGAGTTAAGCTTACAGATAGAAGGTTGGCATACCAACCTAAAAATGAGCAACAAAAGCATTAAAGAGTCTTTCATGTAAAGATTAAAAAGCAAATTAATTGTTTAACTTACAATAAGGTTGTTAAGAGTTGGAAGGGGATCCGCAGTTAGACATTAGTGGCAATGTCTTGAATGTCCTCAGGAGCACCAGCTTGAATGACATCCTCTTTGACAGGTAGGTCATTTTACACCATAGCATCTAATTTGTAGGCTCCTCTTAAAGTGCATGGTCTTCTCTACAACCCCTGGCTATGAAGTTTAGGCAACTTAGGCCATACATTGAATGGTGGATTAAAGTTTCTTCTCTTGCCATATTAATGGCATCCAACATTTTTTCTTAGAGCATGTTCATTTACTCCTCACTATCTTGAACATCCTAGAGGACTTGCTCATAGCTAGACCCCTTGAGTTGCCTTTCATTCCAGGTCCAAGATCTTAGCCTTTTGCTTGTCAAGAGACTTTACAATTATTGGCTCTCCTCGGTATGTTTGCTTTTAAGATCTTCAACTTCTTTTTGAGATGCTTACAAGTAAATAATGAGCTAAGCATTCTTCCTTTACTCTTCTTCAAGGATGCCTCCTTCTCTTTACATAGCCCAATCTCCTTATTAATGTCTTTCTTCATATTACATATCCCCCCTTTAAATTTCTTCTTCTCCTCCTCCTATGATTTGATGTAAATAGTGAATTTAGTCTCTACCTTAACCAAATCATTTTTGGCTTCCTCAACAATTTGGAAAGCAAATATAGAATGTTAAAAATAGGACCAAGTACAATGTATTCAAAATAGAATATAAAACAAAAGTTCCTTATCCTCCTCTTCTCATTCACTAAAGTATCAATGTTCAATAGCAGGTGTTAGGATGTTTGCATGAGAGAAAAGAAGTCATTAGCAAAGTGCAGAGCAAGAAACAATGGTAAGAGTAAAAGATCGAACTTACATCATATAATTTTGTAGCAATAAGTTGTCTAAGGTCTCCAACACCTCTCTTAGGACCTATACAGCAATATTGAATATTCCTTTCTAACCCCCCTTATGGGAGCCTAATCTAAAAGTTGATAGGAAATCTTGCCATTCCCTTAGCCAAAATCACTTGTATTGATCTCCCATAGCAAGACAAACTAGTAGACCAACATGTTTTCCTTTTACAAGGGAGTCATTGGTCTAGGGATAGTCACTAGAGTCTCCTTGGTCAATTTGGGGTTGGTTAACCCAACAGCATTGGTTTTATCAATGTCTTCTTTGGAAGCCTAAGCCTCAGTTACAAATTTCCCCTTCTAAGGATATCAAACAAAGGTTTCAACATTGGGTCGCTTCCTTCGTGGCTCAACATTGGTGGCTTTGATTCTTTTGTGTGCATTCTTAGCCTTAACAACTAAGGTTTGCCCTTATACCTTCTTGGTAAGTGGTTTAGCCTTTTAATAGGTAGCTTTTTTCCCACCACCATCCTTTATTGGAACTTACCTAGCCTTTTGGCTAGCAAATCAACTCAAGATGAAAAAGAAAAGGAAAGAATATCTTAGAAATGCCATGTCAAGCATAGATAAGGAAGACCACCTAATAGGAATCAGAGTATTAGACCTTTATCCCACAACCAAACCTAAGGCCCTGAAGAACTAACAAGGTGAATTCTCCTGTTCCAGCCAACTCTTACCAAGGCTGAGCTAATCTTCACTATCGACCAACTCCTTATGCCAAGTCAAGTAACTAAAAATCTCTCAGTAATCGAATGCTGACTAAACGAATGCTCTACTAACAATCTGACCCCCCACACGCCTGCTGAGCAATGACCGAGCCAATCTCTAGCTTGGCAACACTAGTGCCAAGAATCCAAAAGATCTAATATACGTCCTAATGGGAATCAGCCTCAGACTACATCTAAGCCAAAGAAGACCTATCCAAAGCCGAGGCTAATCCATGCTTATCGAGGCTAAGCTGAAGCCAAAAGGATAAGAGGAAGGAAAATAAACACTCAAAATCAAGTCTGTCATCAGCCGAGGTGTCGAGATACCACGAAGCTAAGTACTCGAGACTAAAGAGCCACTTAGCAAAGTATCGAGACTAAAGAACCACTTGGCAAAGCATCGAAAGACTCATGTCAATTGATTCTAGAACTTGGCAATTATGGGCCGACCTTTCTAGTGTCTCAACCAAATACTACAAGACTTCGGGGACTCTTTCCCGAACCTGTACATCTAACTGCCGACCTCATTCGGTTCGGATACTACTCCTTTCAAGGCATGCCGAGTGACTTCATGTCAACTTCCCCTATAAAACATACAATTTTGCATTCTTGTACATGTTTTCCTTTATTTTATTTGTAGGCCTAATCCTTTAAGGTTTAAGTCCCTATACATTATTTATAGTTTTGCCACTAAGGTTTAGGACTTGCTATAAACAGTAACATCTATAAACATCAAATATACATATGCATCAATAGAAAGAATCAGACAGTGAAGAATATTCCTTTTCTTTGAGCAAGGGTTATACTGAGCTCTTCGAGTTATCATTACCGGATTATTAAGTACCAACTAGACTCTTTAATCTTCCCGTGTTCTTATCAATCGTATGATTAAGTCTATGGTGAAACTCTTCATTTGAGTGAGTTAATAAGTCACATCTAACTCTCATTTGAGTCTTAAGTGATATTTAGTATTCATGAGTTGTATTAAACCCTATTTCAAGCTCAAACCCCTAATAGTGTTTGTGTCCCGGTAAGTTATATCCATTTACATTCACCATCAAACCCCTGTTTTACCTCCTGTTCTTCATACACATTTTGAATCCCGAGTACCCATTCTAGCTTTTCAAGATCCATTGCCATTTATCCATATCACATCCAAAGCCATTTCTCCTCAAACAGACCCACCGCTGCTTAGCAACCTTCAACACTCAACAACCTCCACCCTGAACATCCCCTTTTTTTTTTTTTTTTCCATCAAAAGCATCTCCAATAAGCTATCGCTGCATGTCCAAACCCACATAAAGCAATTCTACTACACTAATCATTACTTTCCTTGAATTTTCATTTATACCCTTTATTATTTCTTATACATTACTTCTTTTGGACATTACCCTTTTAGTCTTTTCCATTTTAAGTCGGTTGCCCTAATTTTTCAGGTATAAATACCTATTGTACATGTAGTCGCAAGACAACACATCACTAATTATTGAATATACTCTTTTCCTTTGTGAACATTGCTCCCGTTAGCTTGTTTACCTCACTCTTATCCTAACCCTTAAGTAAGGTTAGGTGATGAGTACCCTTAATAAACCATCTCGTGTATCATATTGAGTTGTACCACGAGTCCTTTAAAGTTCCCTAGTATGTCATATCCTTGGAGCTGTTCATAGGTTGCATGTTTTACATCCTTGAGAGTTGTACCATCTCTTTCTTTAAGCTTTCTACAAGCTTTGAGCTACCCTAATACATTCGCCCTTGTCAACTCTCAATGCAGCATATCATCTTTGCTATCAGAGTAGAGGTTTTGTTTAGTAAGTTGTACTTAAGTTTTTGTGAGGTAGTGTTTGCTATAGTAGTATGCTAAAGTTATACATAGATTCACTACAGTGTTCGGGTAAGTAAAAGAGTGTAGTAGTTAACTCTTATGTATACTCTATCTTACCATGTTTCCAACATCTAAAAACAAAGCAAGATTCGCTTGAGTTTTTTGCTCACTAATATAGTCGTTATGTTGGCGGATTAATCGAACAATTGTGTAGAAGATTATGCATATTGTCTAGTGTAAAGGAATGGTATTTGTTGTTTCCTAGACTTGCAATACGAAACTAAGTTTGACAAAGAAAATGATAAATCTTAGTGTCGATACTAGAATTGGGGATGACAATAGTCATATTGTCCACTATAGCTGACAACCCCAAGGCACCCTCAAGAGTACAAATGAAAGACTTGATGAGGTAGTCAACCCCATAGCTGATTTAACTAGAGTTGTTCATGTAATGACCTATCAACCTGTAGAGGCCGTGTAGAATACTCCATAAGCTGCTCAACTATCAACCTGTAGAGGTCGTATAGAATACTCCACAAGTTGCTGAACTTGTTAAAGGACAGATTCCAACTTGATAATTTCAAGTTAGAAGAGTAGGAGGACAAGTACAAAGAAGGATTAACTTGGGAGATATAGATGATGATAAAGAAGAAGAATATAATGAGGAAGAAGAGCGAGCTTGAGCACTCCAAGCTATTAACCATGTGAAGCTTCAGATTTCAAGCTTCAATGGTTCTAGGAATATAGATGATTATTTGGATTAGGAAGAGAAGGTTAAGCGTATTTTTTATTATTACTAGTATGAAGACTGAGAGAAGTTAAGGACTGCTGCTACGAAGTTCCCAGGATATGCTGCAATATGGTGGAAGAATTTCAAAGTCATTAGGAGATGAAAACGATACAGGGAGGTAACTACTTAGCTTAAGATGAAAAGGATCCTCAAGAGTAGATTCATGTTAGATACTTATTTATAAGATACTTTTGCTCAACTACAAGAACTAAGATAAGGAATTCGAATAGTTGGTGAATATGTTCAAGAATTATAGGTACTCATGATTCATTGTGAGGTAAAAGAGCCATCAACACGAATACTGTCCAAGTTTCTTACTAGATTAAGGAGTAACTTGTGAGATGTTTTGGAACTTCAACAGTTCACCACATTAAATGAGGTTATAAGAATAGCCCAGTAAGTGGAGAGACAAAGAAGAAATAGGCCGACCTAACCTAAGCTGACTTAGTCAATCAAGCCAAATTGTTTAAGGAAGTGATGGAGCTTAGTCAAGTACTAAGCTAACTAAAAGGGTAGATGTGAAAGCCAAACAAAAGGGTAGACCTAATGGTGACGTACTAACGAAAATATATAAGAAAGGACAAGGATCTAGGAGGAAGACGAGCCAGATCAACTGCTTCAAGTATCAAGGGTTTGGGCACATAGCCGCTCAGTATCGAAACTAACGAACTATGATCATCGAAGTGGATGCCCTGAACCTCGAAGTGGATAGTGTTGATGAAGAAGCTTAATAGGAGGTTGCTCCCAAGAAGGAAACCACTTAGGAGGATGAATTAGTTGAGGAAAAAGTGTTTGCTAAGGACTTAGACAAGCTAACTTTAGTTGTTTGCCGTGCAATGAGTATAAAACCATCTACCAAGGACGAGCAAAGAGAGAATTTGTTTTATATTACTTATAAGGTGAATGAGTAAGTTCATGCACTCATAATAGATAGTAGGAGTTGCACTAATGTCGCGTTTATCGACCTGGTCAAGAAAGTGAAATTGTCGAATATCCCACATCTAAAGCCGTACAAGTTGCATCGGCCAAATGAAAATGGAGCACTATAAGTTACTCAATAAGTGCAACTGCCAATCTCAATTGGAAACTATTCTGACGAAATTTTTTGTGATGTACTACCTATGTGTACATCACATGTGCTGTTAGGCTAACCTTAGCCTTTTGATCTAAGAGCTATTCATGACAAATATAGGAATACATACATGCTTGAGAAAGATAGGAGGAAGATTACTTTGAACCCTATGATGCCAAGTCAAGTTTGCAAATTACAAGCTAAACTTGCTCGAAGATCCAAAAAAACCTTGATTCTGAGTAAAGCTAAGTTCTAAGAAGCTATAAAGGCGGATAAGCCAACTTTTATGTTGATCAGACAATTGTTAAAATTAAAGGAGCAAATTGATCTACCCCTTAAGGTGAAAAAGCTATTAGATGAATGTTGGGCCTGGTTTTTCTCCTAATTTTTAACATTTTTCTTAACTCGACTAATATTAAACCCTAACCCATTTAACATTAGTCATCGACTAAGGGTTAAACAAAACTGGTTTTTCTTTTTAAAAATTATTCGAAGTCACCATCCAACCGGAATCAAGAAAAAGAGATAAGTTATAACCAATTGAATGAATTAGTTATAACCTAGCTATCAATCTTTTGATAAAATCAATTTTTAAAACGATTTTAAACCTAAAGATCTGGATTTGGTAGCTATCCTATTAAACCTTAAAAAGTACTACTTTTTAACTTTCCAAATTTAATTTCACTTTTTAATAATAACCTTTTTAGATTTCAATTTCTAAATAACAAATCATATCACATGCAACTAAGTTAATTAAATTAATTATTTACAAAAGATGGAAAAAGAAAATTTTTCATATTTTAAGTCACCTCATGATTGCTATAAGTATCTATGTACCTGCTATTCAAAATCAAATTTCCGTAGTTCATTCTTATAAAATTTTAGTACATTAGTTGGTTTTAAATTGAGAAACAATTGAATTTAAGTTTTTAACTCAATTCAGGTTTATTTAATGAAAATTTTCTAAAAGAGTCCTAAACCGAGAATTTCGTTTTTTGAAAATTCTAAAAGTACCCTAATTTTGAAAATGGGTTGATTTATTTTTGTTTATAAAATTAACCTTTTCTAAGTGATAAAATTATTTATGTTTATTTATTTATTACCATTTTTTCTATTTGTTCCATATTTTATTCTATTTTATGGTTCTAAGTTTTAATTAGGAATGTAAAAAAAAAAATAGAAAATCAAGCTATTTTATCCTTTTTTTTCTCTCTCTTTTTTCTTTTCTCTTTTTTTCTTTTTTTTCTCTTTTTTTTTCTTTTTATAATTACATTTATATTTACAACAAACAAATAAAATTAAATTAAAAAAATGCAAAGCGAAAAACCCAAAACAAAATATGGGGGTCGAACTAAAGGAACTAGAAGTGGGTGCAGGTTGGTATAGGATCCGAGTCGAATTAGCAGGTCAAACGCAGAGTAAGTACGAGCTAGACTCATGTCAGGTCAAATTAGGTCTTAAAACTCCTTTAATAATGGATGAAGAGGTGTTTATAGAGATTCTAAGGAGAATTTTGAGTGGTTAAAAGTGGTTTTATGTATTTTGTATTGGTGAATGGGAAGGTAGAAGAAGTGCCACAGCCTAACTTGGCCATTAGTGGTGGTTTACGATTGCATGGTGGCAATAGTGGTGAGACGTGGTGGCTAAGGGTTTGTTGGGTTTCAAAAAACGGTTGGGTTAGGGGTTTTAGAGCATGGTGAGCTCTTCCATGGTAGTAAATTCACTCGATAAGGGTTAAGATGCAGAGTTTGAAGTTCAAGCCACTGTTAGTTAGGGTTTGGTTAGTGGTGCAAACTATGCAATTGGGCTTCAATCGAGTATTTAGGTAAGTATAGGGGAGATAATCGATGCTGTTGTGGGGTTCGATGGTCTATAAAGTTAAGTGTATAGGGGTTGCAACAAGCGAAGAAGATGGTAGGTCAAAAATCAAGTCGAAGTAGCTTTGTGTGGTCATGCACAATTGGGTGGGAGGGTTGGTTGAACCATACCAAGGAGGGGGATGGAGCTATGTTAGTATAGTTGGTTTGAAGGCATGCATAGGGATTGGGTATATGGCACAAGTGATGGTTGTATTCTTGGGTATTGGTACGTATTTAGATATGTTTGGGGCTATGCTAAAGAGAATCGAGAAGGTAGTCGGAGTGGTTCGAGTAGACAACGGAGGGTAGTCTGGCATATGAGTTAAGCTTGAGTGGTTTGGCGTTTGGGTCGTAAGTTATACGGCAAGAGCAAGAGAAGATCAGGGATTGAGGCTATATAGATGACCGCTACTGGCTAGTTGAAGGGCTTAGTAGAGTTTAGTTCAAGTGTAAAGGCACTGCAACATCATAGCATGGTCTAGTTGTGTATGGACAATGGATGGTGGCTACATGTACAACATTAATAGGGGGCTGCTGTTCTTGTATTGGTGCTATACAAGGATCAAATGAGAGGGAGAACTAATTCCCTAATACTGTATGTATGTGTATGTGTTGTTTTTCTTTTCTCTTTTTTTCCTTTCATTACTTCCCACCACCCCAACCCCATCCCCCTTCCCTTCTTTTTAAAATCAATCTTCACAAGCCTTTCTCTAATCATGGAAAATCTCAGAATTAAATTCATTTAATGAAAAATTGCTTAAATTCTATAAGTTTGACCAATAATGAATTCCATGAAGCTAGTTCTTATAAGGGAAAGAGAAGGAAAGAAAAGGAAAAGAGGAGAAAGAGGAGGAAAGGGGATGATGACATGGTGCTATGTGGGCGCCATGTCAATTGCTAGGCCAAAGCGTTATGAGCCACATATTAGGTGTTGACACATGGCCTAATGGTCCCTTACCATGTGTGCTTTTGCTGTAAAAAAAGAAAAAAAAGGCACAAAGTGCCTAATAGAAGATTCAAACCCAAGACCTTCAAGTCGAACCCAATGCCTTGTCCAATTATATTATCGTTAAACCATTAGCCTGTATCTTGTTCATACATGCAATTAAGGCCAGGTTAACTTGGGCTAGATTTGAACCTAAGCCTAAGCCCAAAGCTCCTCTCCTATTAAATAATAAACTTATCATTGAAACACTAAAACTTATTTAAATTTCCTAAGTTTCTATTTTTTTGTATTTTTTTTTTATTTTTTGTAAATTTTCCAATTTTTCTAGTTTTCTAAATTTTCTTAATTTTTATACTTTTTCCTAGTTTAGGACCTTTTATCCTATTTTGAAAATTTTGAGGAAAAAAAGAGAGGAAAGGGGAGCAAGGGTGTTGGTGGTGAGAAGGGCAAAAATTAGATGTCTACAATGAATATACTGACCTATTTCTTGAACAATTGCTTCAAGGTCTATCTCCTTCTCAATGCATTAAACACTACATTGACTTAATACTCGATACTACCCTATCGAATAAGCCAGCTTGTCGAATGAATCCTAAACAAGCTACTGAAGTCCAAAGATAAGTCAATGAACTACTAGAAAAGGGATACGTTGTCAGGACCCTAAAGGGGGCCTAGCAAGATTACCTAAAATTTTCATAACATGTGTGCACCCATGATATGAAAACCGTCTTGCAAGTCAGAGATTGCAAGACCCTAAATAATAAATCACTAAGATTAATGATTTTCAAGTAAATAATTTATTATAACATGACATAAGATATAATTATAAATAACTATGGATGTTCGATATCCCACAGTTCCTCAGAACCACAGAGAATCGGTATCTCCTACCAAATAATAAGACAGGATTACCAACATTATAAAACTACAAGAAGAATTAAATTATATTAAACTCTAACATGTGAATATTTTCTACAAAGAGTATTTATGTATTACCTATAAAAAAAATCTCAACTAATCCTAACACTAATGTACATATCTTCATCTCGCACTCAGCACTCGAGACATATCCCAATCCCATCGTATGTAAACCTGCAAAGAAAACTAAGGGGGAATGAGCATAAAACAGCTCAGTGAGTTCGTTCCTCACTACCACCGGTCAGGCAAGTTTTCACACATTATTATCACACATGCAAGCAAGCTATCTACATACATAATGAATGCAAGCGTGATGAATGCAAACAACACATCCATAGGAGTCTAAAATTATGGAAGGTGTAGAATTACGTCGTCCACACTTCGATTATCCCCTGTACTTACCCGCACAGGGCACCTCAGCTTACCCGCAGAGGCTACCTAGGGGCACCACCTCACTAGGCAAAACTCGATTATTACCCTAGCCGAGAAAAGAGTTTCAATCCAAATAGGGGGAGTCCGAACTAGGACTATCCACCCTCCAAGGCCCCTCGGGCACAAACATGCGAGTCCTCTCGCAACCAAAAATAACCAAGGCCTTTCAGGCACAATAAAGCGAGTCCTCTCGCTATCAAGTGAAGAACCCATGCTAGCTTTGCCTTAACGTTAAAAATACTATTTATGGCTCCACAAGCCCTTACAGCGATCATGCAAAAATTTGTTTAAGGATAGAAAAGCTTTTGCCAAAAATACTTTTCTTAAGATTTTTGCAAGGCTAGCACTCTCCATTCATACCTTTACCAAGTCATAGACATGTGACGAATAGAACCGGTTATTTGGGTCAAACATTTATATTTATCAATTTAAAAATGTGATCACACAGATGATGGCATACAAACAGAACAGTTATTCAAACATACAAGCAATAGCAAACAACAAAACATCATACAAATAATACGCACAAGCAGGTAGCAGGTCATCAGAACTCCCTCTCTTGGATTATTGCTCATTCTCCAAGCCTTTAGGGTTTCCAGGACTCGATATCGAACGCCTAAATCAAAATGGTAAACCTTATAAGTGTTCTAAAAATTCAAACTCCTTAGTCAACTAAAAGTCTATTGTAATTTGTCTAGTTTCCTCCAATATAACCCGAGTATAATGTGTATAGGGTTACCATATTCCATGAGATTAATAGTAACTATTTTCTTATATTAGTAAGTTATGAGGCTTCCTTTATGTATTTTGTAATTTTTTTGTTCTGATTCCGATATTTGCGAACTTATAGTCGTTTTTCATCGTTTTCGGACGCCCGTTCACACGGTAATGTCCGTTTTAGACGTTAAGACCCGTGTTTTATGATATGGGCTAAATTTGTTAAAATTTTATCTTATTGAAGTTTAATTACTCTTATTCCTTATGTTTATGCCCTAGTTTAGGATTTAATAATTGAATTAGCTATTTGATTCTTACACTTAGGAAATTTTACATTAGTGTTACAAATTCACATACTTGATTAAGTTCAATTCAATCTAAAAGGTGTATTAGGGTTTAAGGAATTTTCGACTTCTAAATACATGTATATACCTATGTTATGTGCTTATGTAATCTTATTATTATTTTTTTTTTCTATTATAAACCTATGTTTACATCATCACTTATGTAACCAATTGATGATGTCATGGCTTATGTAATGCATTTATTACATGTAAATATATATGTCATTAAGTACTTATACATATGCATATGTTTTATACCTACCTACACTCATAACATACTAATATGTATACTTATGTACTTATACTTTATACATACATATACTTATACATCTACTTAGGTTTATACCGTATTTATCCATGTATACATACTCATATACCTATACGGTCATATACGTATTTTTATACAAAAATTCGTATGCCTAATCTTTTCCTTAAGAAAAGCTTCCTAATTCCATTCTTTTGTGTTCTTAAGTGTGTAATTAGTGTAGTATAAGTATGTATGGTTAGGTTTTGTTTTAATTTAGGTTATGTACATGGAAAATACTCATGTACCATACTTCTCATGCTTCCCTTCTTTTCGGTTTACCTCATGTACACATTCATTAAGCACATATTCATGTTTTCCTTTCTTCTTATTCATGATTCCTAGATTTCTACACTTAAAGATGGAAACTTTGTTTCCTCTTCTTCAAGACAACACTAACACCTAACTACTTATCTAATCTACCTAATTAACTAACTAATGAATAACATAAACCAACATAAAGTAAGTTAAGTACATACCTTTAGATGTGTTGGATTTAAGGAGGCAAAAGTGAAGAAATGAAAGTGAAAGGGAAGGGGAAAGCTCACGGCAATGGAGGGAGCTTTTGTTTTGTTTCCTTTGATTTGTTTTTCTTATGGAAGAAGGAGAATGGTGGGGCCTAGAAGATGGAAGTAGTGGACGGCAATTGAGAAGAAAAGGAGAAGGGAAAAAAATCAAAAAGAAAGAAAAGAAAAGCCATCATTAAGGAAGAGATATTTTCTTTATCTCTTAAGTCTTTTGTTGACTTTTCAAAGTGTTGACTTGGTCAACATTTTGACCTTGGTCAACATGTGTTAACTTGGTCAACTCTCCTTAAGCTTATGTAATTTTGTGTACATAATGTAGAGATTAAGGGAAATTAAGGGAAAAATGAAGGAAATGAGAGGAAATGAGGTATTTAATGAATTGATTAGCAAACATAGTTGATGAGGTCTTACTTTAGGTCTTTATAACTTATATATCTCATTTGATAAACTACTTTAGATAACAAGTGCAAAAAGTACTAATTTGGGTATTAAAGTTCACTACATGTAACCTAATCTTCAACTATAACCCTAACTCTAAGTGAGACTATCCTAATCATATACTTAAGACATAAATGTAATCTATGATTCATTATCTTAGTTTCTAAGGGATCATTTAAGCATTCTAAATGTTTATGCATGATTGAGGGTTATCTTCAGTCGTTTACCGATGAAATGGCAAAATATGGAAGATATATTATCACTTAGGGTTTTAAGGTAAATTATGGTGAATTAGTGCTTTTATATCCTTAAAGTTATGGTTTTAGGGTTCTTATTACTTTAAGGCACCATCTCTAATGTTTTTATACATTTAAGGTTTCATATATTCTTACGCGATTAACTTTTCGATTGTCATCTTAGGGTTTTGATAAGGTTTGAGGTTTTAGGGTCTTCGTATGTAGTTAGGGATTCAATTGATGATTTAAGGTTCTTCGTATCCACTTGAGGTTTTGGATTGAGATTTTTATTGGTTTTAAATCTCACTGGCTCTTTTGAGTTCGGGAAATTATCTACAGTTTAGACGTTTGTTTCTATACTTAGAAAGCTAAATTCGCGGGGTTTACATACGTAAGGGAAAGCCTCTGCCCCTATGCTATGCCATCGCTCCTTGTGCCGAAAAAAGACAGAACATAGTATATGTCCATAAAGAGCAAAGCTGTAAACAAGATCACAATTAAATACAAATATTCTATCCTTATATCGGATGACATGTTAGATGAATTGAGTAGAGCTAAGGTCTTTAATAAAATCAATCTGAAGTCTAGATACCATCAAATTTAGATGAGGCCAGGAGATGAGTGGAAAACTGCATTCAAAACTCGCCATTGCCTTTACAAGTGAATGGTTATGTCTTTTGGCTTGTCAAATGCCTCAAGCACTTTCATGAGACTAATTAACCATGTGCTAAGGAGTCTAAATAAAAGATGTGTTGTAGTGTACTTTGATGATATCCATATATATAGTGTCAACATGTCGAGTCATTCAGAACATCCCTATATCGTACTAGACGTACTCTGAGTTGAGAAGTTATTCAGTAATTTAAAGAAATATTATTTCTACTAGGAGGAAATGGTATTTTTGGGTTATGTAGTTAGAGGAGGTGGCATACAAATGGATGATGAGAAGAGCAAAGCTATTGTTAAGTGGCTAACTCTAACCACTTATGCCAAAGTTAGAAGTTTCCACAAGCTAGCATCCTTTTATCGAAGATTCATTAAAATTTTCATATCATTGTTGTATCCCTTACTGAGTTGGTGAAGAAGAACACTGAGTTCAAGCAAGGAGAAAAGAGGAAAGAAGTTTTGTTAAACTAAAGGCAAGGTTAACTTTGGCACCTATATTAGCCTTACTCGACTTCGAGAAGATTTTTCCGCTAGAATGTGATGTATCAAGCATTGGTATAAGTATTATCTTAACGTAAGAAGGTCAACCAATTACCTACCATAATGAGAAGCTTAGAGGACCTCAATTGAATTATTCTGTATATCACAAAGAACGCTTAGCCCTCATCCAAGCACTCTAAGTATGACAATACTATCTGCTGTCGAGAGAGTTTGTCATCTATACAAATCATAAATCTCTAAGGTACTTTAGAAGTTAAACCAAGTCATCGAAGTGGCAAGTGCAATAAGTTGAATTCCTTAAAGGATTCAATTTTGTTATTAAATACAAACAAGAGAAGAACAGTGTAGTTATTGATGCTTTGTCGAGAAGATACGTTCTCTTAACTGAATCACAAACCAAACTGTTAGGGTTTATGAGCATCAGAGAGCAACAACAGCAAGACCCCCATTTTGGTTTTATATTTAGAAGATGTACCAACGAAAGGACAGTAGATAAGTACCATATGGAGGATGGTTATCTATTCTAAGGTGGCAAGTTGTATATGCTAACCTATTTGATTAAAGAGCTGTTGTAAGAGAAGATCATAATAGAGGACTCTCTGGCTTTTTTAGAGAAAGAAGAACATATGAGAAGTTGAATGGATGGTTCTTTTAGCCAAGGATGAGACGAGATGTGCATCAAGTTATTCAGAGTTGTGCTACTTGTAAGAGGGCCAAATGCTGAGCTAAATAAACGAAAGCAATGCCTTTACCCATCCCAATTCAACCCAGGATTGAGTTGAGCATGGCCTGGGGCAAAGATTCTATGATGGTCATCATGGATAGTTTAGTAAGATGGCACACTTTGTGCCTTGCTATAAAACTAACAATACTTCGACTATTGCTTCTCTCTTTTTGCAAGAAATTGTTTGGTTACACAGCGTGTCAAGAAATATGGTCTCAAATAGAAATCCAAAGTTCCTAAGCCATTTCTGGAAAACTCTGTGGCATCGTATGAGGATTAAACTATTGTTCAACACTTCCTGTCACCCCCAAACCAATAACCAAATAGAGGTAATCAATCATACTTTAAGATCACTGCTTTAAGTTGTAATAAGGAAGAACTTAGCCAATTGAGATGTCTATTTACCTATAGTGAAACTTGCTTGCAGTCATACTATATACGACACCACTAAGCAAATACCCTTTGAATTCGTCTATGGCTTTAACCCAAAGCTACCACTTAACCACACCACTATGCCCATGTCCAAGCAAGAAAACCCTAACACAAGAGCCTGAGTATAGTTTCTACATTAGATCTATGATAAGGTTACTTAGCAATTTGACCAAGCTGCTAAGAAAATGCAAGAGAGGAGTAAAGGAAGAAAGTCAACACAGTTTCAACTTAGAGATTTGGTGTGGCTACACTTGAGCAAGGAGAGGTTCCTAAACAAGAGAAAGAATAAGTTGTCTACCCGAGTCGAAGGTCTCTTCAAAATACTCCAAAGGATTAATGACAATGCCTACAGATTAGAACTACTCGAAGATTATGGAGTCTCTAACACCTTCAACATTGTCAACCTCAGCCCTTATCACCCTAAAGGAGAATTTAATGAAGATCAGCCTGATTTCATCCCAAATCTAAATCAACTAGGAGGGAATGATAAGTATTAAAGTAATAGGCCTTTAACCTACAACCAAGCCCGAAGCCTAACAGGATTAACAAGGCGAATTCTCTTATTCTAACCAACTCTTGACGAGGCCAAGCAAACCCTTACTATCGACCAACTCCTCATGTCGAGCTAAGCAACTACACATCTTTTGATAATCGAATGCCGACTAGATGAATGCTTTACTGACAATCCAACCCCTCACATGCCTACTAGGCCATGACAAAACCAACCTCCAGCTAGGCAACATTAGTGCTAAGAATCCGAGAGATCTAACACACATTCGAAGCCATTTCTCCTCGTAAGGACCCACCACTGCTCAATACCCCTACTTGATATCCTCCACCCTGATCATCCCCTTTTTGTTTATTTCTACCTAAAACATCTCTAGTAAGCTGTTGCCACATATTTAAACCCACGTGAAGGGATTCTACTACACTAATCATTGCTTTCCTTGAATTTTCATTTGTATCCTTTATTACTTCTCATACATTACTTCTTTTAGACATTACCCTTTTAGTCTTTTCCATTTTAGGTAGGTTACCCTAATTTTTCGGGTATAAGTACCTACTATATATGTAGCTGCAAAGCAACACATCAGTAATTATTGAATATGCTCTTTTCTTTTGTGAACATTACTCTCATTAGCTTGTTTACCTTACTCTTATCCTAACCCTTAAGCAAGGCTAGGTGACAAGTAGCTTCACTAGACCATCTCGTGTATCATATTGAGTTGTGCCATGAGTCCTCAAAAGTTCCCTAGTACACCATATCCTTAAAGCTATTAATGGGTTACTTGTTTTACTTTCCCTATTTTTACACCATTCCCATCTCTTTCTTTGAGCTTTCTATAAGCTTGGACTCACCTTAGTACGTTTGCCCTTATTAGCTCTCGATACGACGTATTACGACCCATCCTTTAAAGTCATTGGTTGAGATCTTCTCACAACAAGCCCAACTAAGTACGACAAATTGTTTTAGTCAATACCTTCTTAATCCACAATTATACCTTCATTACGCCCTCTATTGTATTTTCTTTGCCACAAATGGCACTTGCACCTTTTAGCACCTCTACATTATCATTAGAGAAGATTGGATCTCTACTGTAATATAGATCTATAATGGAATCAGCGTCCCATACAAACCAATTCGTATTGAACTTCTTCATAATTTTATCATAGGCAACTTTATCATTTGTTAGTAACACTTTGATATTAGTATACCTTATGGGTTGGCACCATGGTGTTAGGAAGTATAAGTCTTTACCCCAACCTAATAACTATCCACTTCTTCTTCTAATCATGAATTAAGGACTCCAACCTAATCAAAATTTTCCTTCTAGGTCGAGCACTAATACAGAATTAACCTTTACCCCATTTAATTGTGAAAAAAATATCAAAATAAGGTCAGCATAACCCTAATCGCTAAATCCTTGCAAATGCATTCAAAGGTTATCATTAGCTTATAGGAATTTGGAGTCAACATGCTCAAACAGATATAGTGGTAAGTAAAAAAAGCTCTCTAAAAAGAAGAAAAAGGAAGGCGAAGACCAACCTCAAAATACTTTTCAAGGAGGGTGAATACCTAATTACCCAATGACATGATATGCTTATGAACTTTAGGTCCCTCGATCTTCCAATGTTGAGGAGCAAAATGAAAGTAGAAGTGCATATCGTTGAATTCCTTCTCTATTAGAACACTCAAAACACCATTCGGGTTCAATTTGTACTCAATGCTAGAATATAAAGGCTCTAAGACATTATCATCTTCACTGTTATCAAGATGATTAGCAACTTAAGTCTAACAAATGTTTGTCTACTTGAGTCTAAGGGAATGTAGCATGCTTGATTTTGATGAAAGCTTGATTGCTCAATAACCACTAAATGCTTACTCTATGGCTACTAGATGGCTATTAAACGGTTGCTTATTAACACCTTATTAGTGGTTTGATGCATAGTAGATGAACAAATCCTAAAAGAAAATTAAAAAAAAAAAAAAGAAAAGCCAAAGAATAATATGGAAGTACGAAGATATGTTTATTGAAAAGAGTTAGAATTTTTCTTTTTTCTAAAAAGAAAAAAGAAGAAAGAAGAAAGGAAGAAAGGTTAGGATGAGTCATATGGAACATATCTTATGGAGCCTAAACCAAATATCCAATCATGTCTTAGAACTTGCCTCACGAATCTGTTTGGACTTCAAGTCTTAGAAAGATTCTTGAGTAAGTGTAAACCCTCTTAAAGCTAGTAGTAAATGGTCAGAAAGCAAGTTTGTAGTTGCATGTGCATAATGCACATACGTACACTTTTACTATGTATCTATATTTAATATACAATATATGATACATGCAATGGAAATATGGGATCGCATGCCAAGCTCATGAGAAGGAATTACATGATCAAATAGCTTGATGTAGGGTTATCAATAGTCAAAAGAAAAGCTCATGGTCCAACATTCATTCACATCTACATTGTGTTTGGTTTTATAGATTAGAAAGAACGCAATAAAAATAAAAAAAATAAAAAAAAGGATTATAAAACCTATCCTAAGATTTATGTGTGACTTGCAATAAAATAATATGTTAATAAAAAATTATAAAACTACATTTTCCCTTATGAGAAATACCATCTCCTCCTAAAGATAGAGTTCAATTGAAATTTGAATTCGATCTGTTGTTTCAAAATGTGTTCACCATAAGAACTCCAAACGTAATCCCTCTAGCAATATCCATACATATATTTACAAGAACAAATTCTAATCCTTTATATTGATAGATAACTAGGATTGGATTTAGAAAAACTAGGAAGCAAAAATTATATCTCTTTCTCATACCTTTTCTTAAGGTGTTTCTCTAAAATAGAAAATCATTATCATAACTCTTTCTCTTACTCTTGTCTCCTTTTAAACATTAATTAAAATTAATGAAAAAGACCTTTCATTCTACGAACTTTTTAATTGCTACAACCTTTCAATTGTATGACAATTAAATGTGGAATTAATGGTAGATAACCTCTTAATTACCGTAAACTTTTCAATAGCAATTAAACATGGAATTAATAAATTCCATCTATTTATACACGAAAAGGCAATAATAAAATACATAACTTTTAAAAAATACTTAATCGCAAATATATACTATGCAATAAAATAAATTACTTCCAATTTATTATTTCTAATCAATTTATTATAGCTTTGAAATAAATATTGACCACTAAAATTTATTGTCAAAAATTTGTTCTCATTAATCATGCTATAGTATGCGACCCTCTAGATTTCTATACACGGAGGTAATGTATATATAAACATAAACCAAGGTAATCGTTTAGCAACAGTTATTGGTCATCCAATGTAGTAGAAAAAGTGTAAACAAGAAACCACTATAAACCGATTACTGCATAATTAAATCTCTTCATCAAATGATATCCTGATTAAACCATTTCATATCATGTCATCAACGTTTAATCATTTTACTTAGATTTCAAGATAAAATAAACTTAATGATACTTACAATGGCCACAGGCTTATAAGTCACTATTATCTTAACCAAGTGGCCTTCAATATCAACTTCCTAATTTAAGAGAGTAATGAATTTCATCTTGACTCATCACTATCATCTCTATATTTCATGTCGTACCCAATAATCGTATTATTTACAATCCAAATAAAGATTAGATTTAACGCCATTAAAACACAATATTCCATATTTATGATATATGAAAATCTCAAATCTAAGGATTATTTACACTCATTCATTTAGAGGAGAAACCAATGACATTAAACATGTGATGTCCTCTATTAACAAGTCGTTTCCAGTGTACCACTTAACTTTGAGCACTAACTTGTATAACTCGAATATCTTTCACTTAATCTAGTGAGAATGACCTTATTTATACAACGTATTGATCTAAACATCTATGTCCCCTCCAAATATTTATTCGACTAAGGACAACTTTTAAATAATACAATGTAACGAAATATCACTGATAATACACCTTTATTATAATTCCATACATAGTCTAATTATCTATGGGACTTCAGTAAAAAATATATAAATACAATAAATACTTGCCTTTTATAAATAATATCCATAAATACATCAAAAATATCTTGGCACATTATGCACAAATTACAACACATTGTAGGCTATTCAAGACCATGACCAAGGTTTTATTCATGTTGAAGTATACTTGTACTAACTTTAAAAGAAAGTGGGGGGCAAAGAGGAAAGGAACCAAGTCAATTATTTGTCATTTAAAGGACAAAATATTCAAGGAGTTAGACTCTTATATTCCAATGGAAAACAAGATTTAACATAAAAAATAATCAACTATATCTATATATATATATATATAATGATTTAATGATTTAAACTTTGATTTGATTGTTTAATGATTAAAATATATGTCAGCTAAGTAGAATCTTTCTCTAAGTAAAGAATAAGCCCAAATTATGTAGAATAAAAATTCTACTGCGTCTTCTAAGTATTGATTATATTCAATTAAATCTTCTCCATTATTATCTTTTGTATTTACAGACATAAAGGAGAAAATAAAACTTGATTCTATTAATGATAGTTTTAGATTTGACTTTGAATATTCTTAAACCAATTTCAGATTATAGGTACGTAGCGTTGTATGCACCTAGCACAAGGACATCCCAACGATCTAAAGATCTTTCAAGGGAGACTCCTTTGGAAACCAATAGCCCGCAGCCAAAGAGTATTCCAGCTTATATACCTTATATCTGATCTTAGCTAAGACTTGATTTTAATGATTAATTGTATATAAAAGAGAGATTATAAATCAAATTCTAATTTTATTAATGATAAGGATAATGATCACACTTGATCAATGATCAAGAATATTAATTACAAAGAAAGCAAGCCAAAGATAATTCTTATGAAAATGCTCTAGTCAAACTACAGCACTAAACAAATATTGTAAAACTTCAACTTCTTCTTCCCAATTTTCCGGATTATATTGCTTTGACATCTACAGAATAAATGATTTTATTCACCATCGGTATAATACCAATCACAATAAATCACAACAGAATAATACCATTCAAGGAAATCTATAGCATTACCAACATAATCATAATCATAATTATAATCATGAGGTTCAATAAACAATGACATAAATATGTACGTATTGATAAATTTAAAACCACCACAGGCGGCTGAGCCAAGACTAGTGGGGCTTTAACAAGAATGAGATGATATGAACTATAAAACAGATATAAAACCTCCAAAGGCGGTAATACCAACCGATTATGGGGTTTATTGAAAGATAAAATGATAGATAGTAGAGATTAGACAGATATAATCTTGTGGAATTACACCCAATTTCAATTAGAGATTCCCCACACGAGATGGAATGTAAGAAGAAAATCAAACTGATTTTATTGATAAAACTGATTTTTACAAAACATATAAATACAAGAGCATAAATGGATGACCAAGAGGTATGATCAAGAAAATGATCGTCCTACCTCTGATAAGAAGCAAACAATTATGCTTCAAGAAAATTGATTTGATTACTGATTGGTGATAGGTGATGAAAGAGGAAGAGGATGAATGTGAGAAAAGGTTGAAGATGGGAGAGATGGAAGAGAAAGAAAAAGTAAGGAGATGAGAGGTTTCAGGAGTGAAGAGAGAGAATGGTGAATTCGGATGCCTCTGATGTCTGATTGGAAGTGTTTAAATAGCAAAATTGGACTGACAGGGTACTATTTAGAACAGTGGTATTGTGGCCGATAAGGTACTGTTGACACAGTAAATAGATTGGTGTCTGTAGTAGACAAAATTTTGATAATGATTGATTGATTTTTTGGCTGATTGGTTGTGCACTGTGGTACATGTGTATTATACTACTTCTTACAGTGCAAAATAATAATACAGAAAATTTAAATGATACAATTTTCACGGTTCTCCTAAATCTATGCCATAGCAGTCATCTTCATTTGTATTACCGCTGTGGTGAGATGTTGAGTCCGTTTCTGAACTTGATTCTTGTGCTGATTTTGATTCTTTGATATGATCCAGTGCTCTTTCTAGAATTTGTTTTAATTGGTTTGGAGAATTTGCACTTGCAAGTGATGATATTAGAAATCCTCTGTTGTGATACTGTCTTGTTACTGATGGAGATGGTGGTGACTTTGCAGAATTAGTCTTAATCCAATTTAGAATTGAATTCTTTTCACATTTATTCCACATTTTCAAGTTGTCCCACCATTTGATTTTATACATTTTGACCAAATTGATTGTGTTTGATGATCGATCTAGCTTATATTCAAACCACCAAGCCATGACCCATGATACTCTGAGATGTATAAAATACAGCATCTCTTTTGGAAAATTCTTTTCATGAGGTGAAGGATTGTAATGGCTTAAGAAAGTGTCAAATCCTTCCTTGGCATTTTGATGAATGATTTCTGATGTAGCACCAAATTGTTCCCACCAATGATTAAACCAAGTAGGAAGATTGTGTGATAAACAATTGTCAAAAAATATTAACCAAGTATGTGTTCTTTTCGAATTCATCTAATAAAACACATTCCACCAGGCTTGCTTATAATCAAAATAATTATAAGTAGCTCGATGATTTGGTTGTGCAAAAAATGGTTCTATATTGAGTTTTGTAGCAATAATTGGATGAACTCGCCATTCTTTCTAGCTGTAGAATAACTGATCATCCCTTCTTTTTAAAAATGTTTAAATCTGATTGATCCAGTTTCAGTTAAAATTTTCTCATAAAACTGGATTGTTTTGTATTGATCATATGGCACATAATAAAAATCTTTTGTAAATATCTTATTTGCAAAATCAAAGGGGTCCTTTTCTGATAGGCTTTCTTCTACTGAGAAAACATATCTACAAACAAGTTTTATAAAAAATTTTGATCTCTGACTGAAAGGGATTGTTCTAACTGGTGTTGGTGTTGATATTTCTGTGATCTGGAAATTCTGATTTCTTCTTTGGGTTTCTTTTATCTAAGAATCTGATTGGGGAATTTCTGGTAATGCTGGAATTTTTTGTTTTGATTGTGATTGCAAGACTATTGAAATTGCATCAATTAATCTAGGAGTTGGATCCATATCAATTAATTTGGCAAGGGCTTCTTGGGTTTCAGAAACTGATTGAGTGTTTGAAGATTTTGATTTTGATGATTTTGATGAGGATTCTTCTTTGATTGTTAATGGAGTGTTGGATGATTTACAAACATCCAACCAAGTTTTGATATTGGTTAATCCTTTTCCTGATGATGAGGGGATTTTTTCCTTACCTTTGTCCTTTTTGGGAGGCATCTCCCTGCAAGAATTCACGAGTAAAGAAGTCAGGAAGGGAATTGGAAGATCCATTAATATGCTCTATTTCGAAATCAAATATAGAAAGAATAGACTGCCATCTAGCAAAAATCTGTTTTGATGTAATGTTTTGAACATTTTTTAACAAAACATTTTTTGCTGCTTTGCAATCAATCCTTAAAAGAAATTTCTGATTTAGTAAATCTCCTTGAAATTTTGAAATTGTTAAAACAATACCTAAGATTTCCTTTTTGATTGTTGAATAATTTGATTGACAATTATTCCAATTTTTTGATACAAATTGAAGAACATATTCTTTATTATTTTGTTTCTGTTTTAGAATTCCTCCGAATCCTAAATCAGAAGCATCTGTTTCTATAATTTTTGGTAATGATGGATCTGCAATATATAAACAAGGAATTTCTTTAATTCTTTGTTTGATTAATTTGATGATTTCTGTATGTTCATTAGACCATGGAGGTGGATTCTTTTTTAATCTCTGATATAACGGTTTGCAAATTATGTTAAGGTTTGGAAAAAATTCCGCAACATAATTCAAACTACCTAAGAATCTCTGAAGCTGATTTTTATCCTTGATTTCATTAGGGAATTTTTCAGTAAATTCAATTGATCTTTAAATAGGTATTATGGTTCCATTATAAATATTAAATCCTAAAAATTTGATTTTGGTTTGGAAAAGACTTATTTTAGTAAGTGAGACTACTAAACCATTTCTTTTAATTATATTGATAAAAATTCTTATATGTTTAAAATGTTGATCAATATTAGATGAATATATTAGAACATCATCTATATAAGTAATTATGAAATTGATGTAATTATTGAAAATTTCATTCATGATTTTTTGAAATTCTGAAGGAGCATTTTTTAATCCAAATGGCATTACGTTCCATTTGAATTGACCAAAAAGAACAGTGAAGGCAGTTTTGTACCTATCACTTTCTTTAACCTGAACTTACCAAAATCCAAATTTCATATCAAATTTTGAGAATATTCTGGCTTGATTTAATCTATTAAGTAAATCTTTTTTATTAGGAATTGGGTATCTTATCCATTTGAGAGCAGAATTAAGAGGTTTGTAATTAATTACTAATCTTGGTATACCTCTTTCAATTTCAGCATTCTTGTTAACATAGAAAGCAGAACAACTCCAAGGTGATCTACTTTTTCTGATTAATTTTTTACTGAGTAAATCATTTATTTCCTTTTTACAATGATTAAGAACTTCTTGATTCATTTTTGAAGGTCGAGCCTTCGTTGGAATATTTTTTTCATTAAAGTCAGTTTCATATGGAAGATTCACAATATGTGATTTCCTATCCCAAAATGCATTTGGGAGTGTAGAGCAAATTGAATTTTTTATTTCTGATTTTATTTAAGAAATTTTTTATTTTAAATTTTGATTGTTGAGTTGATCTTCAATTTTTTTGAATGCAAGATCATTTTTTAAGTACATTAAATGATTTTCTTTATATTGTATTAAACAATTTAATTCATCATTTTTTAACTAATTGATATATTTTGTTTGTGGTTTTATTACGAAATTGAACACAATTTCTTTTTTCAGATACTGTGTTTTAATTCCATTTTCATTTACCATAAATGGTTGAATTTGATTTATAAATGGTGTTCCTAAAATGACATTTTTACTCAAATTTTTTACCAATATAAATGAAGCTTTATAAGAAACATGATCTTTTAATATTTCAACATTTGATAATTTATACTTAATACTTAATTTGCTGCTTGATGCAGAACTTAGAGATTGGCTAGTTTTCTCAAAATATTTTGTTGGAATCAAACCTTCTCTAATGCAATTTAAGTCAGCACCAGTATCAAATAAAGCGAGTATTTGTAAAACAAATTCATTATTAATTCTGATTGAAACATCAATTATCCACTTTCTTGTAGTGATTTGAACAAGATGCATTAAATAATCATTGATTTTATTTGAGGAATTTTCTTCTTCTTGATTTGAAGTTTCTGATTCACTTTCTTGAATTTTTTGATTTAATTCAAATAATTCTTTTTGAAATTTTATTTGCATTAATTTTAATTCTTTTATTTCTTGTTTTTGAATATTAATTTCTTTTTGTAAATCACTGATTGTTATTACTTATTTATTTTTCTTTTTATTTCTTTCAAGAATTTTATTAAGATTATAAGGTAATTTTGGAGTGGGATTTGTATTGATTTTGAATTTATTTATATATTCAAATTTTTCATTGTCATTTGTCATTTGATCAATTTTTTTAAGAATTGCTTCTTCATTATCAATTAGCATATTAATTTCTTCTCTTTCTAATTCTGATGAGGTCGAGTCCATGTCATTAACTTGGATTCCATCATCACTATTATTTTTTGATGATGATTCATTTTCACAAAAAATTTGTAATATGTTTTCCATTGTTTCTTCATCTAAGTTTAATTCATTAAGCTTATTATTTATTTTACAAAAATTTGCTGTGTGACCTATTTTTTTACACTTATAACATCTTAATTGTTTATATAACTTCTTTTTATATTTTTTATCTTCAGATTTTCCATAACTTTGTTTGTTTTGAAATTTTTTAAATGGTTTCTTTTTGAAATTTCTTCGAGGTTTTTTATTTGTACATTCAGAACAACTTTGTGATTTATGAGATGATTTTTTATAATTTTTTTATTTTTTACTGATAAAGGAGGGGTCATATTGAGCACAAAAATCACCAAGACTTTGGTGTTTTAGGCGCTGTTCATTTTTTAATTGTTTTTGTAACCTGATTGTATTACACAAATAAGTTCCAATTTTATTAACATATGATGCTAATTCTCCATATGACAAATTGTCATAAGGAATTTCACTATTGTTTTCTTCCTTGAGTAATTTTCTAACTTGGTCACCTATTAATTTTGGTAAACCAGCTAGGAATTTTTCTTTCCAGAAAAGTTGATTACAATCATTTTTAAGGAATATTCTTTGAAAGAATATATCTTTATATTGTCTGAATTCTCCAAGTGATTTACATTTCATATTTGATAATAAATCTAGGGTTTTATCTCTAATATGAGAAGGGTCTCCTATGAAATGTTGACTGATTGAAAATATTAATGTGTTAACCATATCTTGAATTGGTTCATTATTTTCATCTAGAATTCTTATATTATTTTCATCTATTTTACATGATGTAAGAATATTAATTCTTTGTTCTTCAGTGAGATAATTATCCCACCATCCTTTTAATTGTCCTGTAAAGCCAGAAATTAAAAGGAGTGCTACTTGATAATCAGTAACATTTGGAACAGTTTTATTAGTGTTTGAAAACATGATCATCTGATTAAGAACATTAAGAATTCTTTGTTCTGAATATCCATCTATATTCCATTCATAGGTAGATCCTATAGAATATTTATTTTAATAATTATCATTTTTTTCTTCAATTAATATATCAGGAGGTGTTGCTCTCTGATAGTATAATTTTTGAGGTTCTTTCCAATTGATCTTATTAATTTCGTCATTGTTATTATTAATGTTTAAAGAAACATTAGACATTGATTCATTTATTGATTCACTATCTGATTCTTCTATTGTTTTATTGATTGATTCATTATCTAAAGCATGAATTTTCTCCGAGGGTGTTTCTTCTATTATTACACCTTTTCTAATTAAAGTTGGGATATCTATATTTAAGAAATTTATTGGTTTTGTTGATGAGGAAGTTTCTTCTTTTATTGATTTGTTTTTTAGCATTCTTTTTCTTTCATCTAATGCTTTTAAAAATTCTTGACTAGGATTTTTAGGCATTTCAAATGGTTTGAACAAAGGAGTATTTTTGTTGATTGAAATTTTTTCACTTGTTTTATTGATTTCAATATTTATTGTGTCTTCTATTATATTTAATTGTTCTCCTATAGTATGTAAATGTTGATTAGTGTAATTATTTTGATTTATTATTTTCTTAGTTCCTGATCCTTCTTCTTCTGATGCATTTTTAAATGGAGTTAAACAGATTTCTGTATTTTTATGAATCATTTTTATATTACTTAATGGTGGATGATTTAATTCTATGATTTGTCCATCACTAAGTTTCCACTTATAACAATTATTAATAACATTGATTTCTTTGGATTTCAGATAATAATTCTCGAACCATTCAAAGAAATATATCTGAGCACCAATTTCTTCCATGAAATTATAATATTCATCTTTTATTTTCATTTTTATATGACCAAATGTTTCAAAATACCAATTTCTAATTTTTTTCATTCTTATGAGAATTGAATTCTTGATTCAGAAGTATTTTATTTGGTACAAAAGATTCTTCTAAAATATTTAATTCTGCATCACCTAATTCTGAGAATGAAGGTTCTCCATGTTCTGGTTCATTAGGTTAGTAAACTGGTTGGGTTATACCAGACCTATTATGAACAATTCCTGAAAGGGACGGATTTTCTTAAATATTTGGTTGTCTGTCTTGTTGATTGTTAGTTTGATACGGAGTATAAATAATAGGAGGAGGATTAGGAAGATCTACTGATCTTCTTGATGAAGATGTCATAGATCTTATTTCTAGTGGTCTTCTTGGCTGATCAAATGATTTTCTATTAAACTGAATAGTAACTTTACCATTAGGATGTTGTATTACATTTGATGGTTCGGTATTGTATATGGGTTTTTTAGGAAGTGGGTTTTCTACTTCCCAACGTTCTGGTAAATTGACTTCCGACCATTAAATCATTTTTGGGACTGATACATTGGCTTTGGTTAGGTCTGTTTGAATAAGCAGAGTCTGACCTCTCTTATCCATTTTATATGCCTTAGAACCAAAAGCAGTCTTCATTAATTTGAAATATATTCTGTATATTACAACCATTGGTATTGATTCTTCTACCATTCTATAATTATGTGTTTTGATTTGGAGAATTAATGAACTCATGATTGTTTTATCCCTAAGGGCAAGGGTGATATTTGGATGACACTCAAATTAGATTGGTCCACTACTAAGATTAGTTTCTATAGTGGCATGTATTGATCTTTCATATATTAATTCTCTAGCATCTCTGAAAACCATACAGATTGAGGTATCTAAGCCTAATTTAGTAAGAGGTTTTGCCCCTACTTGAACTAAGCCTAAATGCATATAATTCCAATCTTTTGCATATTTTTTTATTGATTCTTGATTTAGAAGCTTGATTGTTGTTAAACCATCACAAACAGGAATATCCTTTTCTTCTGTAGTTATAACATAATCGTTTTTCCCAAAAATTTTCCATTTTCCTATTTGATATATCTGATCATATGATGTTTTTGGTATTTTCCATTCATCAATTGCTTTGTCAAAGTTTTTTATATGTATCTCATCTTGATTATTCAACATCAATTCCTCAGATTGCTCTGTGGGAGCAAAGCTAGAAGAGAACATAGATCTTCTAAGTAGATTCATATTTTCAAATGAGACTAATTTTTCTAAATCTTATAGATCTAGATCACAGACTAAATTTAGTTTAATATTGTGATTTCCAATTTATGACCTCTATGCAACCCTTAATCAACAAGCAGGATTTATGCTAGGCTTCAATAGGCTTATCACAATATTAAGACTTTTCCACAAAGGATTCGTCTCAAGTGATTTAGAGATATAAGTTTCAGATTGTCACAAAGACAATCGTCTCAAATGAGAAAATATAAATGTACTTATTATACCTATATACCCTACTTGGCTCTGATACCAAAGTCGCTATCCCAGGGAATATGGTTCTATATATATATATATAAGAAAAGAAGATGAGGAAGTAGAAGTTTTATACATGCGATTGAATTTACTATCATGAAGCATGTTGGAAGTGATGTGAACAATAATTTAAATTGAAAAGTTAACAAATATAAATATTCTTAGATGTGAGTAAAAACGAGAATGTAAGCGAGAAAAATTTAAAAAAAAAAATAAACAAGTGATAGAAAAAGGAGAACAAAAGAAGCACAACTACGAGATGTAACTTAGAATTGGTGTAATCTTCTCCTTCAGTACTACTGTTGATTTTCTTTCTTATTGCTTGAAATATAAAATAAAATCTTTGTCTAAGGAGCATATATAAAGGACAAGAAACATAGCCTATAATGACTCAACCAAAATTCCTCCCACTAAAGTATTGTTTACTTTAGTGTATTTTGCCATACAATTTTGTCTCCTAATATAGCAGCTTCCTAAGAGATCACCCATCCTGCAATTAACCCAGCCTAAGCATGTTTAACTTCAAAGTTTTGATGTGCTTCAAGCCACTACACCAAAAGGTGCCTCAATGATTTAGAGTTCCTCCACCTAACATTTAAAGAGTATCACAATTCACCCTCCTTACAAAACTATCGTCTTTGTCAATTTCATTACACATGTATAAAATAAAATATTTGTCTAATGAGCATATATAAAGGACAAGAAAAATGGATATGTACCCCTTGAATATGAGTTATTAGCTACTAATGCTATGAGGTTAAGGGTTTAATATTATCAAGGATTAATTGGTTGAAGAAAATAGAAAAAACAACAAGAAGAAGAAGAATCATGGTTAGATGATGGAAAACTATGGATAGTTTTTTAATAAGAACAACCCTATTTTTCACTCTCTAATGGTAGTTGCCAAGGTCATCTCTTTAGTGATGCCTTAACTGCAAGGGTAGTTCCGCCTTATTCCTTTTGAAAACAACCAAAAAAGCCATTATGCATAGTGATAAAAGATTATGTGAAAAGGAAAAATAGAAAGAACAAACCTAACTCAATTCAGTAGAAGTAAGCTTACCACGATCGAGGATAGAACGAAAAAAATCGAGTTTTGATGATTTAATCAAGGTCACTTACACTACTCTTGAAAGGATTTGTAGTGGGGATGCGATACAAATGCATACATAACTATTAAACTTTAATTATATGAAGTTATAATGGCAATTTGTCAATAACTCAAGTTCTTATCACATGTAAGAACAAGAGAGATTAAAGTCGAAGGCAACAAAAAAGAAAATGAAACCAAAGATGAAAAGAAAAGGGTAGACATGATGCACCAAGAGTTTTGTGTTGATGTGAGTATTAATAAAGTCTACAATGTAAAGCAAAGATATAAATCTTTTCATATCTATCTTATTATCTTTACTACACCTTGGATGTACAATAAAAATAAGAAGATAAATATGGAAAGTATATATATAGCCAATGTAGTAAAGATAAGAAGTTAGATATGAGAAGTTTTAATTTAAATTAAAGATTCAATTAAGATAAGAAGATAGATATGTAAAGATTAAATTTAAATTAAAGAATCAATGGATGAGGATAAAGTTTAGTGGAGTATATATGAATTTAAAAGAAAATACTCTTGGTGAAATATCTTTGATTTGGAAAAAAGATGTGAGAGGATTTGAATCTAAAGGAACTATTTAAATATTTATTTTAGATATAAACTTGCAACCATATAGAGATTGAGTTTGGCTCTAGGGGAGATACGGTTGGTTGTTAAGCTGTTCTTGGTGTACAATATAAGGAAACCTATTATATGAAATGAAGTTGGTTAAAAAATAAAGAAAATAAAAAAAAAAAAGAGAAGAGAAGCAAAGTCCTTGAAGGAAATAAAAGAGGAGATATTGCGAGTGAGCTATGGGTGTGAAAAGTGTTGATTTAGACTTGGGTTGTGTAGTTCTCAAACAAAGGATTCAATTATCAAGTTGCTACACGAGCACATTAGTCTAACATACTTAATAAACTTGTAATATGCAAGGGGAAAAATTTTAAACAAAAAAATAAAATAAAATAAGTCACTTAGTGTTTGTGTGTATGTGTATGTGTGTATGTGTGTGTGTGTGTATATATATATATATATGATATATACAAAGTAGTAGGTTCATCCTAGCTAAGTACGTGACTTGATTGAAGGAAATTCATTCGACATCAATATAAGCTGCCTCAAAGATTTGAATTATGATCCTTTAAGGGTCTACTTCACCATGAATAGGTCCATTTGCATATGAAGCCAATTTAAGAAAATGATGGCTTGTATTGGGTAACCTTAGAATATTTAGAAAGTCAATCTTTTGAAGGAAGTTTTGACAAAAATAGTATAAAGTGATAGTAAATTATGGGATTTGGCCTCGATGATGTCAAGACCCGAAAGGTACGTTGGTCATGGCAATATACCATATGTCGTACAAAGATCCCAAATCAAGGACCTTGTCCATCTAGATTCCTCTCTATAACATATTAGGTTACTATTACATACCAATTTACTCTATTAGTGGGCAGAATTGAAGTGATACTCAAGTAATTAATTACTAATAATCATTCAAAATACCAAAAAGGAAATTGACAAGAATCGAACTGCCAAACCTTTAACCTGAGCTTGAGCACAACGTTTTAAGGTACTAGTGAAGCAGATTCTACTGTTCGAACCAACTCTTGCCAAGGCCAAGCTAATCTTTACTGCCAACCAATCAAGTAACTTCTCACCTCTCAATAATCAAGTACTGACCTGAAATATGCTCCACTAATAATTCAACCCCTTAACGTCTACTCGGCCATGACCGTATCAACCTTTAGCTCAATAGTATTGGTGCTGAGAACCCCAGCACACATCCATACTGTGTCTTCTTAGAAGGACCCCAAGTTTGCTCAGTACCTCTGCTCAATACCTCTACTCGAAGACTGCCATCCTAACAGTACCATTTGTCTGTTTCTACTAAAAGTATCTCTAGTGACTTATTGCCATGTATCCAATCCTACATAAAAGGATTCTGCCACACTAATTATTGATCTCTTTGATTTTTCATTTGTATCCTTTTTTATTTCTTGTACATTACTTCTTTTAGGTAATAACCTTTTTGTTTTTTCAATTTTATGTAAGATGCCTAACATTTTGGGTATAAATACCTTTGTAAAATATAGCCGCAACAATCATCTTATACATCAAATATTGAATATACTTCTCTTTTCATGAGCTAAGTGTACTTAGTTTCATCTTCTTACTCTTATCCTAATCCTTAAGCAAAGGTAGGTGACAAGTGACCTCACCAAGCTATCGTATGTCATATGAAGTCCTTTTTATGAGTTTGTGGAGTTTCCTTAGTGTATCATATCCTTGGAATCATTCGTGGTTTTGCTTATTCATCTTATTTAATTATTTCCCCATTTTCGCATTTCGCCACCCTTCACTTCAAGCTTTCTACAAGCTTGGATCTACCTCGATACCATCGCCCTTATCTGTTCTCAATGTAGCGTATCATCTTGGTATCAAAGCGAAGGTTTGTTTAGGTAAGTTGTGTTTGAGCTCTCTTAAGTAGTAGTGTTTGATGTGGTTGTATGTTATAATTGCATAGAAGTTAG
Source organism: Lumnitzera littorea (assembly GCA_024138015.1). Lineage (NCBI taxonomy): Eukaryota > Viridiplantae > Streptophyta > Magnoliopsida > Myrtales > Combretaceae > Lumnitzera > Lumnitzera littorea. The sequence goes on along the minus strand of JAMXBB010000004.1, from coordinate 33,722,076 downwards.
CTATGAGTGTTTGAGTAAGCAGAAGGCAAAGTAGTTTGCTGTAGCTTTCTACTCTATTTTGCCCTATTTCGAACATATGAAAATAAAGCAAGTTTCAGTTAGGTTTATTGTTCTTCAAGATAGTTGTTATGTCTACAATTAGTTTGAACTTTTATTTGTAAGTAAGTGTTTATGTGAGTTGTTCGACTTGAAGGAACTATGTCTTTTGTATCTTAGAATCTGAGATTGTTACTGAATGTTGTCAAAGAGAATGACACATCTAAGTGTCAATGCTGGTAATGGAGAAGATAATAACGGTGTTATCTACCATGGATGATAATCCTAGAACACCACTAAAAGTACAAATGAACGAATTAACGAGATGGTTAACCTTATAGCCATTTTGACCAAAGCTGTTCATGCAATAGCCTTTTAACCTACCAAGGCCATATAGAATACTCCCCAAGCCATTTGACCTGCAAGAAGATAGATCCCAACTCGACAAGCTCGAAGTGGAGGAGTAGGAGGACAAGCATAAAGAGTACCATGTAAAGCTTCAGATTCCGAGCTTCAATGATTCTAGAAACACTAATAACTATCTAGACTGGGAAGAGAAGGTAGAATGTGTTTTTTATTAATACCAATATGAAGACCATGAGAAAGTAGGACTGTTGCTGTAGAGTTCTCAGGTTATGCCGCGGTATGGTGGAAGAACTTCCAAATTATGAGGAGGCAAAAAGGATATAGGGAAGTTAATACTTAGCTTGAGATGAAGAAGATACTTAGAAACAGATTTGTACTGGATACTTATTTGCAATATACTTTTGCTCAACTTTAAGAGCTAAGACAAGGAGGTTGAACTGTTGATAAATATGTTTCAGAGTTTGAAATACTTATGATTCGATGTGAAGTGCATGAACCATCATCTTGAACCATACCCAAATTTCTCACTAAATTGAGAAGCGACATCCGAGATGTCATGGAGCTTCAATAATTTATTTCATTAGATGAGGCTATAAGAATAGCCCAGTGAGTAGAAAAATAGAGGAAGAATAGGCTGAGCTAACCTTTAATTAGCCGACCAGTCTAACAAAGCCGACCCTTTCAACCAAGTTACCAAACTCAACAAAGTACCGAGCTGAGTAGAAGAACGGATGTCAAAGTTGAACAAAAGGGCTAACCAATTGATGGTAAAATGCTACTGAGAACTTATGAGAAAGGATAAGGATCTAAGAGAAAGATAAGCCAAATCAAGTGTTTTAAGTGTCAAGGGTTTAGGTACATAGCCGTCCAATGGCTAAACAGGAGAACTATGATTATCAAGGGAGATGCCTCGAAGATTGAAGTAAACAGTATAGATGAGGAACTAAAGGAGGAAAAAGAAGTAGCAGAAGAGATTTAGGTTAATACCAAACTAGTTGAAGAAGATGTGTTTGTTGAAGATCTAGACAAGCTAACTTCAGTTATTCAACATATGATGAGTTTAGAATCCTCTACTGAGGAGGAGTAGAGAGGGAATTTGTTCTACATCACATGCAAAGTAAATGAGCAAGTATGCACACTTATAATAAATAGTATAAGTTGTACTAATGTCACATCTACTAACCTGGTTAAAAAGCTCAAGTTGCCAACTAACTTACATCGAAAGTAATATAAGTTACATTGGTTAAATGAAAAGAGAGTAGTACATGCCACTCAACAAGCATTATTACTAATCTCTATTGGAAATTATTCTGATGAAATCTTATATGGCATACTCCCCATGCATACATCTCCTATTTTGCTAAGCAAACCTTAGCTTTTTTATCAGAGGGTCATGCATGCTGGATTCAAGAACACCTATGTGTTTAAGAAGGATGAAAGGAAGATCACTTTGAACCTTATGATGCTAAGTCAAGTTAGCAAGCTGTAAGCTAAACTTGCTCAAGGACCCAAAAAGACTTTGATTTTGAGTAGAGTTGAGCTCCAAGAAGCTATTGAGGCCAACATGCCAACTTTTCTATTGATCAGGTAACTGCTAAAGTTAAAGGAGTAAAGTGAGCTACCCCTAGAGGTCAAAAATCTACTAGATTAGTATGTCAACCTATTTCCTAAATAGTTACTTAAGGGATTATCCTCTTTCAAAGGCATTGAATATTGTATTGACTTAATACCCAGCGTACCCTACTAAACAAACCAACTTATCAAATGAACACTGAACAAGTTGTTGAACTTTATAGATAAGTCAATGAGCTACTGGTAAAAGGATATGTAAGGGAGAGTCTTAGCCCCTATGTTGTGCTAATGCTCCTTGTACCAAAAAAGGATGGTACTTAGCGTATGTGCATAGATAGTAAATCTATAAACAAGATCATAATCAAATACGGGTATCCTATCCCTAAGTTGGATGACATGTTAGATGAAATGAATGGAGTTAGGGTCTTTAGTAAAATTGATCTGAAGTCTGGCCACCATTAGATCTAAATAAGGTTAGAAGATGAATGGAAAACTGCATTCAAAACTTGCCATATTTTTTACAAGTGGATGCTTATGCCTTTTGGCCTATCAAATGCCTTAAGTACCTTAATGAGATTGATGAAACATGTGCTTAAAAACCTAATCAAAAAGTTTATCATGGTATATCTTGACGACATCTTTGCATATAGTACTGGCCTACTGAGCTACACTAAGCATCTCCATGCCATGCTGGATGTACTTCGTGCCAAGAGGTTATTTGGTAATTTGAAGAAGTATTGTTTTTGCTACGAGGAAGTAGTATTTCTAGGATATGTAGTCGGTAGAGGCTTGTAAGTTAATAATGAGAAAATCTGAGCTATTGTCAAATGGCCAACTCCAACCACCTATGCCCAGGTGAAGGGTTTCCATGGACTAGCTTCCTTTTATCGAAGATTCATCAAAAACTTTAGTGTTGTTGTTGCATCCCTTATTAAGTTGAGAAAAAAGAATATCGAGTTTAATTGGGGTAGAGGAAAGGAGAGAGGTTTTGTTGAAGTAAAGGCAAGATTAACTTCTACACCAGTATTAGCCTTATCCAGCTTTGAGAAAATTTTTAAGCTTGAATGTGATGCCTTAGGCATTAGTATAGGTGTTATCTTGATGCAAGAAGGGAAATCAATTACTTACCATAGTGAGAAGCTAAAAGGACCTCAATTGACCTATTCAGTGTGTGATAAAGAACTCTTCACCCTTGTCTGAGCCCCCCAAGTGTAGCAACACTATATATTGCCGAAAGAGTTTGTCATCTATATAGATCGTGAATCTTTAAGGCACCTCAAGAGTCAAACCAAGTTATCAAAGCAGCAAGTACAGTGGTTTAAATTCCTTGAAGGATTCAACCTTGTGATCTAGTATAAACAAGGCAAGAATAATGTACTTACCATTGCTCTATCGAGAAGACATATTCTTCTTATCAAGTTGTAAACTAGATTGTCAAGATATCTTCTTCGTTTTTAGCATGCTTTTTGCATTCTCATAGTCAGTTTCATATAATTTCATTGGTACTTTCACATGGTAAGATTTGTTTTAGGAGTTGAGACCACACCTATTCAATCTGATAGCAGTCATATTCATATTTCATGTATTACTCTTTTTACTTAGTTAATTTTATAGTTTAATTAAGTGTTTGAGTGTTCAAGGCCTTATCTTAGTTACTTGTCTTTATTAATTAGCTTTTAATTCTTTATTTTAAGACTTTTAATTTAGTTGGTCCTATTAAATTTAAGTCTAAGTCCAATTCTAACTCTTAGTATTTTAAGGCATAAATTACTCTTTTTAACTAATTATGGGCTCCATTTACATTTAGACTTATTTAGGGCTCTATAAATTATTTAATGGACTTAATAAGCTTTTTAATTAAGCTCTAATTATCCATTATGTCTGTTAGTCATGTAAGTCTAGATGGGATTCAAGCATGATTTGTGGGCCTTTTAGCTCAATTTAAGCCTAACTTATTTACTAAGGCCTATACTTTGTCTCTACCTAATCTATCGAGCCTTATGTTACACCTCGAAGAGGTGAAGTCGTAACAATTTTACCGTGTAAACCATCATAAAATAGAAGCTAACCTCATTACTATCATAAAGCTAGTTTACATAAGGCAAATCTAACTCAACCGCTTTAAAAGTGTCCAATTTAGTATTTGCTTGTTGTAAACCTGTAGTGTAATTCTTTAAAAGTGATTGTTAAAATGAATGGGTAGATAAATCTTCCTAAGAGAATTAAGTTTTGTGAGTGATACTCGGCAAAATAGTTCAAAATTGAAAAGTATTTACAAATTATATTTACAAGGGAAAGATAATAAGTCCAAAAAGAGAATTACTAAAGACTATAAATTTACCAAAACTCAGCATACATGTTGGAAGTGGAAAACTAAAGGGCTACTTAAAGAGACCCTAGTGGTTTTCTTAAAGGTTAGCAAAATTTACATCTATAACAAAGTTCAACCAATTCTTCATGATCCTTACTTCTCGACCCCATTTTCTTATCTTTTGGAGTTTAGGCTATATGCTTGTAAATCTACCTAGAACATGTAAGAAAACTATTGGAGAATAAGCGACAACTCACTTAGTAAATGGAACGAAGATAGATGTATGTATTTAGCACACCACAAATAAGGTTTTCAACCATGTTATCTAGATGCAATGCATATACAAGCAAATGTCATTGCACCACGTTATCTGGTCGATCATGAAATTAGAGAAATTGTACCTGATGAATCGAAGTTAAGGGGTTTGACATCACACACTCACAAATCAAAACCAAATCGGGGCTTAAGCAATGGAGAACGCCCTTTTCCTAAAACCAACTTTGTTTCGACCTTCTCTTATGTCACTTAGTTCAACTAAGGTTAAGGAAAGAATCATTTCAACTATCCTCATCAAAAAGGTTTATGTTTAGCCTCAAAAATCCTAGTCATTACCCATAATTGATTATAATGCATGTCAGGTTAGAAGTTAGATAGGGTTTATGATAATTCATTTTTGTGGTGGTCAACCAATTTAAACAATCCAAACAAAGCAGAATACACAAAACAACCACAGCACAAAGATCAGCTCCTATAACAGCAACAAGGCAAGATACAAGCACATGCATAACATGCAAACAATCAACTAAATTACAACCATAAGCTAAAAATATACCTAAGCCTCTAAGTACTATAAAATAATACTCCAAAGTGCTACAAAGCATTGATCCTACTTACCTTAATGTAGTGTTACTTTATCCTTAGTTATCATATGCGTCATCATTAACAATTCCTTAAAATTTAATAATCAACTTTAGTTCTTATTCACCATATGAAGTAAGAATTTATTTTCAATATTAAGTATGTTTTTTATCTGAGTTAAGTGAGTTCTTTAACTATTTATTAAATTTTTAGTTAAGTGAGATGGGTTCTAACTTAGTTTTTAACTAAGATTTTAACCTACTATCCTAAGTTAGGTTCTTATTTAAAAAATTTCTGACTTGCATTCTGACTTTAGAAAGGGTGTAAAGTTTAAATATAACCCCTTTCTAACATAAGTCTAATTTTTTGCATACTCAAAATATTTAACACCATATTACAATCTGGTCTAGTTTTTGATAAAATTTATGACCCTACTATTACTTCTACATTTTACTACTTAGATGTAATCTAACTTACCCTGAGTTTTAAAACCTTAATAAACCTACAAATGCAACAAGTAACAACTCAATACTACAATCACTTATATAATTTCCCATTATACCTTCCACTTAGTACAAATTCATTGAAACTTTTTAGAATTGAGCTCCTAGACTACCAAATACTCACTTAAACTTGAAAATTATCATCTCAAAACTTAAAATAACCTACTTTTAGTTGTTGTATGTTGACAAATATAGATTGGGACATGGTTTTATGAAAATCAATATAGCTCTTCTAGGAAAACTAACTTCCAACACATTATTTTATGAAAAAACAATTTTTCTTCAAACTCCAACCACCAAAATTTGAAAATCCAATCACATAGCATCAAAGAATAATCTTTTAGGAGTATACTCATAAAATTTCAAGTAGAAACAACATTTGATGGTTTTTTGAAAATGCTATCAAAAAGCATTACACAAGACATTTTTCTTAAAGACCTTATATTATCACTCAGAATTTTGAAAATCAAGTTTGAGATTTGAATTCCTCATGTAAAAATACTTTAGGAAAATCAAGTTTCAAAATTTTTGGAATTTTTTTAATATTTTTCCTAAACTTTAGTTAAAAACAAGAAAAATCAAACACCCACCGTATCTTGGTGCTCCAACCACCATGGGAGAAAGGGAGTGTGTCAGCCAAGCTAATCGGTGGCCACTCCTTCAAGTGATATCCTAGTTTTGCTTTCAGCTAGTGGTTAACCTCAAGAGCTCTTCAACCTTCACTTTTTTACCATTTTCCTTCTAAATTTTTCTTTCTTACTTACTTTCTCCTAAATCCTCTCCTAAGATTTTTTTTAAGCAAACAAATGAGCAAAATTCTCATCCATTAGAGCATATTGTATTTAATAGCATGGTTTAAAGGTGATTTTTTTTATTCCCTTATCAACATATGTTAATGGCTTAGCTTAAGTGTCCAAGTTTGATTTTTTTTTTTTTCCCTCAATTCTTGAATACTCCAATCTTTTCCACATATAAGGGAATGCTTTTTGTTATCTTACATTTTTTTAATAATTTTCTTATATCTTCTTTGTTTTTTTAATAAAATTTACATATTTTCAAGTACTTTTAATGATTACAAGTACATATATTTATATGTTAATTATAGTAGATGTATATACTAGTTTTTTACATATTATTTTATGTCCATTAATAATTTTATTATAGATATAGTTTATCTTTAGGAGTTTGTTAATTAACTATATCTAATTTGCAAGGTTTTGTTTTATATATAATAATATAGTAAATATTCACTATTTTAGCTATATTTTTATTATTTTATTATATTTTTTGAATTCCAAGCCTATAAGAATTCTTTGAGTAATATTAATAAACTCTCCATAAATTTCTAGCTTATATAAGTTACCTTCCCGAATAGCCTAAATCGACCACTTGGAATTTAGTCACACAAGTACAAGGCTTACACCTCATAACTTATTAAACTTGTTAAATGATTCATTTTAACCTAAATTCTAGATATGGTGCTATTAATTGAGAGAGTTCTAAATGAGTTTTTTTAAGCCTATTATCCAATTTAAGTCTAATTACTTACCGTATGCCTTGTTTAACCTATTATCTTGTAAGTTTAAGCCATAAACCATAATTAATCATCAGATTAAATATCAAAATCAAAACTTACAACAAGTGTAACTATTAATAAGTGATGATTAAAGATGATTTTCTAAGGATTTCTATAATATAAGTACTAAACATGATGAAAGCTACATCGAATTAACTCTAAAATGCATTTTAATCCATTTTGATTAAAATAATCATATGAAATAAAAAATAAAGTGAGAATATGCATATATATATATATATATATTTTGGCTTAAGCATTGGTTTTGGGTTTCATTGAGTTTTCCCAACTTTTCTTTATGTTATCTCTATAGAACTATTTCTACACTTCTAGAAATGTAAGTCATATATTAGCTAAACACATGAATGAAAGTATGATTATGTGGCTCTAATGTGATTTATACATGATTATAACATTTTTATCTAATATTTCTAATCTTAAACTCTTGAGATATTATGTGTATAGCTAGTGTAAAAAGAGAACTTAAGTTTGGTAAGTTTTACCTTACTTTTAAGTGTATGGGTTCCAACTTTTCCTCTCAAAAACAAAGCCATAATATGTTCCTTTGGGGCCTTGTGTATCAATCAAATTGTAGGACATGTAATGACTTAATTGGTGTGGCTGTTTGTGATTTGGTGTTTTATGGTGGCTACAATGGCATCGAGTAGTCAAATGTGCATGGTGATTTGAGACTCCAACTTATTTTTCCTCTCTTCTCTGGGTTTTTATTTAAGGGTCTTTTGAGAGATTTCTTAAGGAGTATTTTAGTGAAGTAGAAGAAATGAGAGTGGGGAATGAGGGAATAAGGGTAAACATTAACAAGGGGTGGCAATTAAGGGAACAAGAATCATTCTCTAATGATTACTCATGTGGGGACCATATACTTATTGCCCAATTTGGTTAGGATTTGTCTTCTAAATGAAGGCTCAACCTTAACCTTGTCTCTTTTAATTAATTTCCTACCATTTATTGCTAACTAAGCTTATTCCCTTAGCTAAGATGATGCATGTTCACGTGTAGGATTAAAATTGAATTCTACAAGTACTATGCTTCTTATTAGCATACATAACCCTAATTAATTATTGCTATTCGATTACAATTCTAAAGTAAATTAGGACTTTTTAGTGAATTGTTGATTTATAAGTAATTAGTGAATAGTTTAGCTATATAATTGAAATTATTAATTAATTTAAGGTTTTTTATATTAATTTAGAGTTTTATAGTTGATTTAGGGTCTCTTGCGTTTTCAGCTTTAATTAGGGTTTTATGATTTTGAAGGTTCATTTAAGGTTTTAGTTTTAGTTTTGGAGTTTCAGATATATCAATAGGACTTTCTATTTTAATATTCATTTTTAATTTTTAGTTCATCCTTTATACAATTTGAGGAACTAATATAAGCTATGACTACTTGCCTTAGGTTCAGGTTTGAAAACTTTGCAAGCTTTATAGATGATGTGGTGCAACTCCAAGGTAAATAATCCTATTTAGAGTTCAATTCCCTTTAAAATCAACATATGCTTGGTGCATGCAGTCACTAGCTCATTCCAACAAACCAAAACCAAAAACAAATCAATCGAAATCCCTAAAGTCAAGCTACTACACAAGAGTCAACTAAGTGAGATTGATGATTCGGTTAAATTAATTAGAGAAGACAGATTAGCCTACATAAAGAAAGACACCTATTGTCAAGCATAGATTTTCACCCTCCTGATTCTTTTATAAGATTAGTTTTCTTCAAATCAATCGGTATTAAACCCTACTCGTTTAATACTGATCCTTGAGTAAGGTTTAAAGAAAACTATTTCTTTTTGTTTTTGAAAACAACTTTGAAGTCATCACCTGACCGGAGTTGGGAAAGATAGTTAAGTTATAGCTAATTAGGTGAATTAATTATAACTTAGCTACTAGTCTAACAATTAAAACCAGTTTTACAAAATGATTTTTAAAACCAGAGAATCTGGACCTGAGATTGAGGAATTTTAAACACTTACAGATACTATTGACTTTCTAAAATTAAAATTAAAATTAAACTTAAAAATCACCTTTTAATTTTGAAAGACAAAACTCGGTTATTAGTTACTCTAATTAGATAAATGAAGTAATCTAAACTAAAGAAAAAGGGAAATTAGTTATTTTAATTTTTATCGTCGCCTTGTAGGTGCCTACGTACCCACTATTCGGAATTAAACGTACGTAGTTCTTTTAATGAAAACTTTAGTAGGCTAAATTGATTTTAATTTTTGAAAACAATTGTATTTACATTTTTAGTTCAATTGGGTTCAATTAAGAAAATTTCTAAAAAAGGTCCTAAATTGGATTTTTCTTTTATTTTTGAAAAAATTCTAAAATGCCTTAAATTGTAAAGGTTTCGTTTATTTTTATTATTCTTGAAAAAATCTTGATTCTTCTAAGTGCTAAAAGAGAAAAAAAAATTATTTGTATCCTTATTTACTTATTTTTATTTTTATATTTTTCATTTCTATCTATTTTTTTATTTTTATTAAACCAAAAGATAAATAACCGATTAAACTATTTTTTCTTTACTTTTTTCTTTCTTTTTTTTCTTATTCTTTTTCTTTTTTTTATTATTACATTTACATTTGGAAATGAAGAAGAAAAATAAAATAAAATAACAACAACCACTAAATAATAAGAAAAATAAAAATAACAAAGTAAAAAAAAAAAAAAAAAAAAACAAAGCTTCAAACAAGGAAAGGAGACGTAGGCCAGATTGGTTGAGTCGAATGTGAGTCATCGAATCGTGTTCATAGGTTATTGGGTCGAATTGGTCTGGTTGAGTTAGTTGGATCTGGGTTACCTTTAAGCTCAATAGCAGTAGATTAGAAGAGGGCGGTTCAAGGCAATTCGGGCAAATTTCTTTATGGGTGAGGAGTGTTTTGTGTATATTTTATTGAAGATAGTTAGGTAAGGAGGTTGCCATGGGGTGGCCATTTAAGTGGTAATCGGATTATGGGTAATGGCAATGGCAAACTCCCCTTCATTGGGGGTTGCTAAAGTTAAATAAGGTGTAGGGGAGGTGGTTATAAGACGTCCAGAGTCTCATGGTGGCGTTGGTTTGGACAAAGGAGGTCGAAGTGGTGGTTTCAAATAGAGGTGGTCACAGTAGTTAGGGCTTGGATGTAGAGGAGCTTCGAGTCACGATAGTGGATGGGGGGAGTTGGGTTGAGAAGCTCATGTCATGAGGGAGTTGCGGTGGTGGTTAGAATTGCTCAAATTCCTTCGAGTGTAGCTATGGGTTAGAGAGAGAGAGCACGGCCGTAGGTAGAGAGAGAAGGAGATTGCAAGAGAGAGAGAGAGAAGGCTTGGGAGTTGTTTTCTGATAGTTGTGAGTGATTGTGTGTATCCCATGATCACTCCTGACACCCTTTATATGCTCGAAATTAGCCTAGAAACAAAGGAAAGTTCGAATTGGAGTGAATGCAAGTCGTTCGAAATTCCAGCTTTTTTCCAATCTTTGAAGCTCAATTTGAATGCACCATTAACTAAATTTAGATGTGTTATTGTGTTTGATTCAAAGTAGGCTATGCGGAGGATGAATTCGCACCATTAATTGGTGTGTTTCAACAAGGAAAAGCATGAAATCAAAAGCCAAAGTGAGTGGGTCAAGCCTGTTCTTAAGACGGAGAGAGGAAGAAAATCGAGAGAAAACGAGGGGAAATTGAGGGAAAGAGAGGGAAAGTACTGACGAACACTGACATAGCACCATGTCAGCCAATCTCGACCAACCCCAACCTACCACGTGTCAGCTGATGTGGTACACCACACGACACCATGTCAGCAAAGTCGTCTAATCCTACAGTACTACATGTTAGGACATGTAGCGCTGTAAGATCCTAACACGTAACGGTGTGTTAGTTGACAAAAAATAAAAAGACTTTCCTACCTTTGCCAAGATTCGAATCCAAGACCTTACACTCAATACCCAAACAAAGTCCATATATTTAACCAATAGGTCATTAGCCTGTGCATTGTCCATATGTGCAACCAAATTACACATATGGACTCAGTTAATCTAGGCTAGATTTAATCTAAGCTTAGGTTTAACAGTCCAATTTCTAAATCTAATTTAAAAATAAAAAATCTACCCTAATAAAATGTCATTTTCAAAAATATTTTATTTGTTGAACTTTTCTAATTTTTTTTGTAATTTTTCAATTTTCTAAATTTTTAAACAAATTTTCTTAGTTTCTAAATTTCTCAATTGTTTCTTATCTAATTTTCTTATTTTTTTATGCCTTTTCTTATTTGTTTTGAAAATTTTTTGTATTTTCCTAAAATTCTTGTTTTTTCTAAGTTTCTTAATTTTTTGGGTTTTCTTTAATTTCCTATTTTTTGTGTTTTTCCTAATTTAGGGCCTATTGAGAAAAGAAAAATAATAAAAATAAATATAAAAATAAAGGGAGCAAAAATTAGGTATCTACACTTATTAAAAAAATTATTATTTACTATTGACTACTTGGGGGCAAATGCTACCCCGGCAAGCTTGAAGTGACACATACAATCAAACAGTACTGCGAGCTTATGCACTAAAGTATGAAATGATTAATAGGATTGTTGCATTGGTGCTAGGCTTACGTACTATGATTTACTTCCAAAAAGAAAAAAAGAAAGAAAATAAGCTATGTGAATGGACTTGGCAATAATGCTATTGTTTCACGATACGCATGCACCGACAAGCAACCTAACTTCTTATAGACACCTAATTTTTGCCCCTCTATAATCCTAATTTTTTATTTTTTTGATTTTTTACGAAAAGAGTCCTAATTCAAAAATAAAATAATAATAAAAATAAAAATAAAAAATTAATAAAAGTTAAAAATAATAAAAATTAACAAATGATGAAAATACCAAAAAAAATAAAATACCAAAAGAAAAAATTATAAAGATTTTATAGATTTTTAGGAAGTAAATTATTTTAGGGATAAATAGTTTTAGTTTTAGCTTAGTCCGAATAATTATTTTAAAAAGTGGCATGATTTAAGTACAATTTAATTGTACTAAACGTCAAGGCACAGGCTAACGGTCTAATGGATAAGTATTTGAGTATTTGATATAGAGTTAAGTTGAGGCCACAGGTTCGAATCTCGTAAGACACTTATATGTCTTTTATTTTTCTATCTTTTACAAAAAAGCAAGATAAATAAGTGAGATCATATCTAATCAAATCTTCTTCATTTGAAATTGAATAGTTAGAGAATATTCAAATTTAGTTTGATTTTATTAAATCGGATTTAAATTAATTTAGATCTAGTTTAATTATTATCAAATCAGATACAATAGATATAATTCGATACGATATGGTTTAGGTTTATAAATACACACACATTCACGTTCGAAAAAAGCAGCTGTACACTCTACAACTGAATCATAAGCACGTTACACCCCACTGCATGAATTCAATTTTCAATACAACCCATACGATACATCTAGCTCATCACTTACCAAACATCATCCACCGTCTTCACTGTCAAACACCCTAACCCCATTTAAGACCGATATCTGAAGTAACAACAGATAATAAGCAACAGTCCTCGATCATAGCCCAAACGCCTACTGTCGGTTGAATCTTTCCCATCAACCGCAAACACATAAAGTTTGATCATCAACACACCACGATAGCCAACTAAGACCATCCTCAAGCTGCTTCACCCCACTAATCAGTACGCGACCCACAACCAAACGCCATTGAAGAGCACATAGCAGCACGCATAGCTGACAACAATCCCCAATGCACATACAACCCTCCTTCATCTTCACCGATCAGCACATGCTCTATACTAACCGCACAAACATAAGTCTTAGCTACGACTTCATCGATGTACGCGACTAGATTGTGTCCACTGCAACCACATAGACAACACCTGATCTACAATTGATAGTAGCAATCCACGTCGTGCTAACCACAATACGCGAACACTCAATTTGTCCTTAACCGTACATCCAGGCTTGCCTTCCCTCGTGCGCAAATCACTTCGCTGCACAGATGCCAGTGTTACGAACCTCTCAAAATGGGCCATTCCCAGGAGGTTCCTAAGGCCCAAGACTAAAGCCCAATCACTTAAAAGCTTCTAGAAGATAAAAAGCTCTAGAAGGTTCTAGAGAAGTCCAGAATCTTGAGGTAGGTGAATGTGGTAGTTGGGAGTTAATTGTAACCATTAGATCGGATTGATCTCAACCATTAAATTGTAAAGGCTTTTTGTATATATAGGGGGTTCCCCTTCAGATGTAATACACAATTCATTTTTGAGTGAATACAACGTACCTTCAGAGCTTCTCTCTTTACTTTCTCTCTCTAAACATTGTGAGTGTGTTACAGGCTGACTTAGCCTTCCTTAGTATGGTTAGGAATGCTAAGTGCCGCACAAGGTCGAGTGATGGAATTCGCCCGTGACAAGTGGTATCAGAGCCTGAAAAGGGACTACTTGTGGAGAAAATGTCATCTAGAGGAGACAACAATAACACTTCAATGGTCGATGAGTTGGCCGACCATGATGATCGCCATGTTACCAGGCAAAGGGCTAGGTCCTGAGACTTTCTGAACTCCCTCCTTAATAGGATGAATAAGGCAGAGTTGAGCATTGCTGAGGCCAAGGAACAATTTGATGAGTCTTAAGGCAGTCTAGAGGAAATGGAGGAAGAAACTCCGAGGCGAATTGTAAGGAGCACTGAATCGAGTAGTAGAAGAGCTTAGGCAGCATGGAAATGTTATTAAAGAGAAGGGTGATGCTCTCCAAGTCCGAGTTACGGCTTTAGAAACGAAGGAAGAAGCTTATGAAGCTAAGATGGATGCAGTGGTAGTAGCCATGCATCAGGAGATTGAAGATCTCAAGACACAATTGACTGCTTGTCGGATTGCTGTTGCGAATGGAGTGACCATTCAGACGGGCCATAGGGTCGATGTTCCAAAGCCAGAACATTTTAACGGAACGCGGTCCGCGTGAGAAGTAGACAACTTCTTATGGGGAGTGGAACAATACTTTAACGCTGTAGGAGTCTTAGATGATGCTGGAAAGGTACGTACTGCTGCTATGTATCTGAAAGACTCTGCTATGGTATGGTGGCGTAGGAGGGCAGCTGATATCAACACATGGGATAGCTTTGTACAAGAGCTGAAGGGACAATTCTCCCCTCAAAATGCTGCTAAGGAAGCAAAGGTGAAATTACGTTACCTAACCCATAAGGGTGACATAAAGCAATATGTAAAGGAATTTTCAGAGTTGATGTTGGAAATCCCAGACCTCAACCAAGAAGATGCTTTGGTAATGTTTGTGGATGGCTTAAAGCCTTGGGCTAAATTAAAACTGGAGCGAAGGGGAGTGGAAGACATTTCTAAGGCTATAGCAGTTATTGAAGGCCTAATGGAATTTCGAAAGATAGATCCTAAGATCACAGGGGGAAGATGGAAAGGGGGAGCTGAAAGGGAGAAGAGTAGGAGTTCTTCCAAAGGGAAAACCAAAGCAGAAGAAAGAGATATCGATCGAGGTAGAACTCGTGAAGGGAGAGACGGGGAAAGATGGAAACCTCACGAATTGAAATATTATTTCTGCAATGGTCCCCATTATGCCAAGGAGTGTCCGAAGAAAGAGAGATTGACGGCGCTAGTAGCAGGTGAAAGCTCAGATGATGGAGATGAGGCTCAGTTAGGGTCAGTTCGTCTACTCAGTACCATGAAGTCTCAAGTTAACGAAAGAAAAGGATTGATGTATACCGAAGTATCGGTAGCAGGTAAGAAACTTAATGCCCTAGTAGATACAGGGGCATCTCATCTTTTTATTTCTGATATGGCAGCAAAGAAGTTGGGGCTAAAAGTGGAGGAGACCAAAACATGGCTCAAAACAGTTAACTCAAAAGAAGTTCCCACTATGGGAGTAGCCAAGGAGATAGAGCTCAATATTGGGGGTTAACAGGGAAAGGAGACGGTTGAAGTAGTGCCAATGGACAATTTTGAGTTTGTGATTGGGATGGATTTCCTCGATCGCATTGATGCACTTATCGTACCGTGGGCTAACTGCATTTGTGTACTTGATCACAACTCACAGTATGTAGTCCCCGTTACAAGGAAGGTAGGCCAAGCCACCAAATTTCTATCGGCTATGCAATTGGAAAAGGGACTTAAGAAGAATGAAGTCACTTATTTGGCTACCTTAAAAGTCGGGGAAGAGACTATTAACCAAGAAAGGGTTCCACCTCAAGTGGGGGAGATATTGGAAGAATTTAAGGATATAATGTCGCCAGTGTTGCCCAAGAAGCTACCACCAAGAAGAGAGGTAGACCATGTGATAGAATTGGAACTTGGAACCAAGCCACCCGCCGCCGTCCCATACAGGATGTCAATTCCAGAGTTAGAAGAGTTAAGGCAACAATTGAAGGAATTACTAGAAGCAGGTTTCATTAGACCTTCAAAGGCACCTTTTGGAGCTCCTGTACTCTTTCAGAAGAAACAAGATGGATCTCTCCGAATGTGCATTGATTAT
Source organism: Lumnitzera littorea (assembly GCA_024138015.1). Taxonomy (NCBI): domain Eukaryota; kingdom Viridiplantae; phylum Streptophyta; class Magnoliopsida; order Myrtales; family Combretaceae; genus Lumnitzera; species Lumnitzera littorea. The sequence continues at coordinate 33,706,359 of JAMXBB010000004.1, read as the reverse complement.
CGAGCCTTAAATAAGGTCACTATAAAGAATAAGTATCCCATTCCATTGGTTTCGGACCTATTCAACAGGTTGGGAAAAACTAGATACTTCTCCAAATTGGATTTACGGTCGGGATATCACCAAGTGAGGATTGCAGAAGGAGACGAACCCAAGACCACTTGTGTTACAAGGTATGGTGCTTTTGAATTCTTGGTCATGCCGTTTGACCTTACCAATGCCCCGGTTACTTTCTGTACACTTATGAATCATGTTTTGGCCCCCTTTCTTGATCAATTTGTAGTTGTGTGCTTGGATGACATTATAATTTATAGTAAGACATTGGAGGAACATAGAGAGCACCTTCGCTCGGTATTCTTAGCTTTGAGAAGGAATGATCTATATGTGAAACTGGAGAAATGTGCTTTTGCACAAGAAGAGGTGACACAAGAAGAGGTGACGTTCCTTGGTCACATAGTGGGGAGAGGAAAGATTAGAATGGATGAAGGAAAGGTACAAGCCATCTGGGATTGGAAGGAACCCACCAAGCCTACTGAGCTGAGATCCTTCCTTGGCTTAATGAATTACTATAGAAGATTCATTAAGGGTTATTCGAGGATAGCGAGCCCATTGACAGACTTACTCAAAAAGAATACCCCGTGGAATTGGAGTACAGATAGACGACAGGCATTCGAGACCTTGAAGATGGCAATCACTAAAGAGCCAGTCCTTCTCCTTCTTGACTTTGGCAAACCCTTTGAGGTATGTACAGATGCTAGTGATTTTGCTATTGGAGGGGTTTTAATGCAGGAAGGACACCCTGTGGCATTTGAAAGCCGGAAGTTGAATGACACAGAGAAGTGATATCCAGTGCATGAAAAGGAGATGATGGCAATAGTACACTATCTCCGGGTATGGAGGCGCTACTTGTTAGGGAGGAAGTTTGTGGTCAAAACTGATAATATGGCCACTAGCTACTTTCAGACTCAAAAGAAGCTCTCTCCTAAGTAAGCCCGATGGCAGGTTTTCCTGGCAGAATTTGATTTCGACCTTGAACATAAGTCAGGTAAGACTAACGTTATGGCGGATGCCTTGAGCCGAAGGGTTGGGTTAGTAGCCATCAACAAACCTGAAAGCAACTTCATTGATAGAATTCAAGAAGGGATGGAGAACGATAAACAAACTAAAGCTTTATTGATCCAATGTCAAGAAGGGAAAACGAGGAGATTTTGGCAAGAGAATGGACTAATATATACAAAGGGACAATGAATTTATGTGCCTCAATCCATAAACCTAAGAAGGGAGATACTTAGAGAATGTCATGATTCTAAATGGGCAGGTCATCCAGGAATACACCGCACTCAAGCCATACTAGAAGAAAAATATTTTTGGCCACACATGAGAGAAGATGTTGAGAGCTATGTCCGAACTTGTCTCGTGTGCCAACAAGATAAAGTTGAACACAAGGCAACTCTAGGACTACTAGAGCCTCTTCCCATTCCTGAACGGCCATGGGAGAGTGTTTCCATGGACTTTATTGTAAGCTTGCCCCAATCAGAAGGGTATGGTACAATCATGGTTGTAGTAGACAGGTTTTCAAAATACGCGACCTTTGTTCTAGAAACAAAGGAGTGCCCGGCAGATGAAGCTGCCCGATTGTTCCTGAGACATGTAGTAAAGTATTGGGGCTTGCCAAGAAACATTGTAAGTGATCAAGATGGGCGATTCACAGGGAAATTTTGGACAGAATTGTTCAAACTTCTAGGATCCGAGTTGAACTTTTCAACTAGTTTGCATCCCTAGACAGATGGTCAGACGGAGCGAGTAAATGCCTTAGTAGAATTATACTTGAAGCATTTTGTAGGAGCTAACCAGCACGATTGGACCAAGTTGTTAGATGTGGCGCAGTTCTCATTCAACCTACAGAAGAATGAGTCCATCGGACAAAGTCCTTTCGAGATCATCTTGGGAAGGCAACCTTTAACTCCCCATACAGTGACAATGGGATATACGGGGTCCAGCCCTCCCGCATATAAATTTGCAAGGGAATGGCAAGAAAATCACGACTTAGCTCGAACATACTTAGATCGAGCTATCAAGAGAATGAAGAAAATTGCAGACAAGAAGCGTAGGCCAATGGAATATCAAGTAGGTAACCAAGTGCTTGTTAAGTTACATTTGATACAACGTATAAAGGGACAACTGCATAAAGGTCTAATGAGGCGCTACGAAGGTCCATTCCCAATTGTGAAATGAGTGGGGCAAGTGTCTTATAAATTGGAACTTCCATCCAAGCTAAAATTCCACCCGGTTTTCCATGTGAGCATGCTAAAACCCTTCCATAAGGATGAGGAAGATCCTAAAAGAGCCATATCACAAAGGGCCCTAGTAGCAGTACGGGATTCATTTGATAAGGAAGTTGAAGGCATCATAGCTGATAAATACATGAGGAGACATGGATAGACTCCTAAACACAAGTATATGGTAATGTGGAAGTACGGGATTCATTTGATAAGGAAGTTGAAGGCATCATAGCTGATAAATACATGAGGAGACATGGATAGACTCCTAAACACAAGTATATGGTAATGTGGAAGGGAAGACCAGAGAGTGAGGCCAGTTGGGAACCAGCCAAAGCACTATGGCAATTCAAGGACAAGATTCAAAACTTCCATGATGAAGGTGTAACGAGGGCGTCGCTGGATTGAGCGGGGGAGAATGTTACGGACCTCCCAAAATGGGCCATTCCCAGGAGGTTCCTAAGGCCCAAGACTAAAGCCCAGTCTCTTAAAAGCTTCTAGAAGATGAAAAGCTCTAGAAGGTTCTAGAGAAGTCCAGAATCTTAGGGTAGGTAAATGTAGTAGTTGGGAGTTAATTATAACCGTTAGATCGGATTAATCTCAACCATTAAATTGTAAAGGCTTTTTGTATATATAGGGGGTTCCCCTTCAGATGTAATATACAATTCATTTTTTAGTGAATACAACATACCTTCAGAGCTTCTCTCTCTACTTTCTCTCTCTAAACATTATGAGTGTGTTACAAGCTGACTTAGCCTTCCTCAGTGTGGTCAAGAACGCTAAGTGCCACACTGGGTCAAGTGACGGAATCCACCCGTGACACCAGCACGTTCCTTAATCCACCGCTACTGCGTCAACTGTTACTCCAACATACACGCAACTATGTATAAATTTGCTTCTTCAAGCATTGCCACAGTAAATTCTTTCTGCGCAAAAGAACTCAGGTTTGTTTCTTTAATTTTAATTTAATTTGCTTCTTTATTTAGGTATTGTTATTATTGTTATATTATGGTTCTGTTAGTTAGATATTAAAAGTCATAGCATGATATATATATATATATATATCTGTGTATGTGTGTGTATGTGTGTGTGTTTACATGCTAATTTAAGAAACTTTGATATTAGTTTTCCTATATTAGGTAGATTACGTAAGAATATAAGCATCGATACATATATATATATACATGTAGCCTAGGATTTTATTTTATTATTTTTTTAGATTAGGTTTTTTTTTAGAAGTCATCATATAGAAAATTATTTTTTTTAGAAGTAAAAATCAATAAAAAAGGAAACTTCTTACAAAAAAGATTATAATGTCTTAAAGAGTCTTTTGATTACTTACGAGTTAGGACCCTTCAAAAATTTTTTTTTAAAATAAACCGAATAAATTAAAACGTAAACTCGGTTGGTTTTCAAAAATTAAAATCAACCAACGTACTAAAAATTTTTAAAAAGAACTATGATCGTCTGATCCCGGCTAGCGGGTACGTAAGCACCTTCAGGGCAACGATAAAATCTGTATAAACTTAGGTTTTTTTTCTTTTGATTTTTGATTTATTTATTTTTTTCTTTTAAAATATTATAATTAGAAGAACAATCATAATTTCAGTAAATAAATAGTGCTACCCATTAGGGTTTAATAGGTTAGTCCTCGAACTCGAAACCCTCTAGTTCTTTATTTAAATTGAAATCAAAGACCGGTAGCCAAATTGTAATCAATCTACCATATTGATTACGGTTTCTTTTTCTTTTCCCAACTTCAGTCGAATGGTGACTCTAAAATTCTTTCTAAGTGAAAAACCGGAATTTCCCAATTTCTTTAGTCGAGGATTAATATTAAATGCGTTAGGGTTTAAAATTAATCGGGAAATGGGGAAATTAATTTTAAATAAAAGAAATTGAAAAATTAGGCTCAACACTTCTCATAATCTACAATTAATGCCTAAACCTCTTTGACTTCTTCTGAAGGATTTTAGTTAGGGAGCAAAATGTAGAGAACTAAAAATGGTTTATGGGCCTTAAGCCCAATAATGATTTAGGTTAACTCTATAGGCTAAGTGGCAAAGTCCAAAGAGTTAAATCCATGAACGTGCGATAATTTTGGGAGATTTGACTTGATAGGCTTAGAGTAAGAATTGTTGAACCACCATATCTATTCTCAACCTTTCTTAAAGAAGCTCATGCACTTAGAGAGGCTACTTACAAGCTTGGACATGATGAAAGCCCATAAAGGAACCCATCAATAAGAGGATTCATCTTGGCTGTAGATCATCCATGCAATTCGATGGACGTCATCAATGACCTGATTCTATGAATACTCAAGAGTTCTTCCTCATTTGATAACTTTTCAAATAATAAAGAAATACTATAATGTTGTTAGATTGCCATCTAAAAATATCAAACAAAGCTTACAATGAGAAACAGACTGCCTCTCTTTAAGGATTGTAAGTTTAATGCTCTATGGCTCATTCACCTACTATATATGTGTTTGAGCTCCCTGAGACTACTTACTCATCTTTCTTGCCTCTTCCTTTCTAACACTATGTTTGGAAAGAGGAAAGTGAAAGGGAAAAATGAAGAAGGAAAAAATTGGAAGGCAAAATTGTACGATCCTTTTGTTTAGTTATAATGGGAATCGAGGAGAGAAGGAATAAGGGAAGAATTTTTGCTCTAGGTGCCACATATTTTCTTTCCCTTCCAAAATGAATAGAAAGGGGAAGGAAAATGGAATTAGAATTGTAATTCCAAATCTACCCTACTTGGCACCTATTCTTTATTTTGTAAATTTATGTTATACTTTATTTTGTCTCTTAATAATCTTTAAATTCCCTCCCATTTCCATTCCTTCAATTAGACAAACACAATAGAAGGAATTAAATACCTCGTAATTTTTTCCCCTTATATTTTTTCCTTTCATATTAATTCCTTCCTAATTCATCCCCTCATACCAAACACAATATAAGTTTCCCCTCATGTGTCATTGTCAAGTCACTCTTCTGAAGTCATGTGCAACGTGCAACCCACACAACATACATGTGACCATTACATTAGAATCCCCTTACCCACATATTGTATGAAAAAGATTTCTTTTTTTAATGTAAGTAATAGTTATATTCAAAGGAATGTAAATAATTTTTTTCAATTTGTGATAGTGAAATAATACTCAAGTGTAGAGTAAAAAATGATAAATGGTGAGAAAAATATTGAGAAAATCTATTGAGAATTATGTATTTGATAAGAATTAGGCCGTGTATCATTACACTATGTGATTAATAAAATTTAGAAAATATTATTGGTTCATTTTAAATTCTTGATGAATTTTCATAATAAATTTTTCACTAGTTATCATTACTTTGGTATGATGTAAGGCACCGAGTAAGGAAGTTGTATAAATCCTTTGAGTCAATTTCCATTTACATTCTCATAGATTAATGGGAAAAAAAAATAACAAATTTACTAAAACTTTCTTTCCTAGTAATTACAATGTGGAAGGAAAATTCAAATATATACCATCTCAATAAGAGATAACACCAATGATTTTTTTTTAATAAAATTATTTTAGTAAAAGAAATTTTCTCAAATTTTCATGGCAATCTAAATACACGAGACCCGCACTTTTAAGGATGGATGTCATCCGATTTAGTTCAATTTTCCCTTTAAATTGAATCAAATCAAATTATAAAAAGGCGGTTTGGTTTTCTTTAGCTTTGTATATTTATATTAGGACCTTTCAAATAATAAAACTTTAGTTTTATTCGATTTAGATTATAGATTGAGACATATTTTTCAATTAAGGAAAATATATTTGCATAATATGTAATCTTATATGAAAAACAATAAATAATATAAAGTATTAATATCATATAAGAGGTTGATGAAATTAAAATTTTTGCAACTAAAAAATTTTGCAAAAATTTTAAATGTCTAAACAACTAATTTATTCGTAAAGTTAACATATAATATACATTTTAAGTCAATTTATATGTAAAATTCATAAATTATAGCAATAAAAGTTAAATACATATACATTTCAATAATTATAAACGACAAATTCTTTTAAGTGCTATACCAAAATAATACTATATATTCATTTATAAATAGTTTGATTCGATTTATGGTTTGGTTTAATTTATTTTTTCAAACTAATTATAAATTTGCCAAGTTGTTATAATCTATTGAAATGAATAGTACTCTTATGATAGGATAAATTAGGTTCAAATCTTCTATCCTTCGATTATAATGAGCAATAGTTCAAAAAAAAAATCAACTACAAATTTACAATTAGTTCAATTTAAGAACTACTTTTAATTAAAAAACAAAAAAGAAAATGCATTTTCAATTCAATTTGATTCAATTTATAGGATAACTCAGTTCAATCAGTTGGTTTTCGCTACCTAACTACCCACTTGCCTATTTAAAGTATTAAATTGAGCAACGATAAATAAATAAGGGTTAGTGTCGTAATTGATACCCCAACTTTCCTAATTTTTTTCAATTTACTACCTCAACTTCTAAATAGTTAATTTACTACCCAATTAAACTTTTCGCTGTTATTTATGATACCTGGCTTAACTCTATTTAATGTCATTAGATTACATGGACTATTCAACCAATGCATACCCAACACATATTACAATAAGTGAAACAAGCAATTCTCCTACCACTTGGACATCTAGGTGGAATAGAAAAGAAAAAAAAAAGCCAATAAGAAATGAATGCACATGAACTAACAACTAAAGAAAATCGATCCATTAGACCCTAAAACATCATCCACTCCCATGATATGTAAACCCTAATTGAATTTCATCATGTAAGAGCCTTTCTTACAACCAAAATAAAAAAATAATGAGAAGTTTGAATCAAAATGAGTCAAAAACCCCAATTTGTTTCACTGGAAAATGGCAAGAAGGAAGAGAAATAAAGTCGTCGAAGATGGTGATATCATCTAATATGTCCATAGCTTTAACCCGTCTATCATCAATCAGTAACAATGGGCTTGTGTTCTTTAACTATGGGTTGAAGGTAAGGATTTCAATTGCAATGATAGAGATGAATCATGATTGAAAGTTTTGTGATATTTGAGATTCTATAAGGTAATCCCAAAATTTTAAATTGCATATAATTAGCACAGAAAGTAGCTTGTGATTTACACATTTTATTGTTTTAGAAAGTTGGAAGATGATTTTAAAAGGAAATTAGAATAACAGTGAAATTAGAAGTCAATAAGGTGTTTTAATTTCTAAAAATTTCCATTATGATATCAAGAATATTATCGGTTAATGACGAAAGCATCATTTCTTATTATATTCTAATGTGCCTTTTGCCATTGTTGCTTAGTATTACTAGTTGAAGGTGAAGGTTTGCTTTAATTTCTTATTTAATATTTTAAGGTTCCAATTGTTAGGTATTATCTATACATATTATGTTCTCTAATTTTAATAAAGGAGAAATACAACAAAGTGGATTAACATTTAGGAATAAGTTCAAATAAAAGATTAACATTTTAAAAAGTTCAAATAAGGAATCAACATTTCAAAAAGCTCAAATAAAGGATCAAGCCATAATAGTCAATCTATAAAATTGTTAAAACCACTTTGTGAAATGTTAATCACTTATTTGAACTTTTTAAAATGTTGATTCCTTATTTAAATTTAACTCCAAACGTTGACCTCCTCTATTGTAAGTCTCTAACATTTTGATGATGCTACAAGATAAAACTTCTCATCGTTCTATGCATATGTAGTGTTATATAGTAGGACGCTTGCAATTTCTTCCTATGGATGCATTTACCAAAGATGAGGAGAAAATGCAAATATTGAGTATGATTAACAAGCTTAGTTTAAAAGAGAGAATGTTGATGACATTGATGATAGAAGAAGGTAGGGTTAAAAGGCTAAGGCTATTGGAAGAGAACTCTAACCTACGAAGGATCGCCTTAGGAGATTCAATGAAATTTGATGGCTCTCTTGTTAAGCATAATCCATTACGAAGGACAAGTACTTCTCCAAATAGCGAAGTTGTAAGACTATGAACTTTAGTCAAAGTTTACAAACATATGTTATTAGTCTCATGGTTAATGTTTATGTTGTATTGGGTAATTATTGGACGATAGAAGTAACATTGCTAATTATTGGAGTGACTTAGGATATTTTGGTGATATTAAGTATTATGTATGTCAAAATGTATTCTTTCATGTGTAGAACATGGTTTAGGATCAATACACTTAAACAAGTGACTTAGTTCATGATGTATCTTCAAGGTTGTACACACGAAGGCTGCATCACATCAAACAAGAATGAAAGGAAGCCAAAAGTGTTTAGCAAAGTCTGAATAGCTACTAGTTGGATATGATACACTAACTAATCTTACCTAGCTTAATCTTCACTTAATATGACTCATAAGTAAGGATTAAGGTTACTCACGACCAACTCTTGCTAAAGAAGTTGGATAAGAGCTAAAGGGAAAATAGAGAAGACACGGTTAAGTATTCTCAAAAGGGTAATGTCTATATTCAATAATGGACTATCATATTTGCATACAAAGAAGTGAGGTATTTATGACCTCAACTAGGGTGACAATAAATGAGGAAAAGACAAAAATGGATAATGTACAAAAAAATTCCTAAAATATACTAAAATGAGTAAAAATGACAAATGATATTCTGTATAAAAAGAAAAAGGAATCCTTCTAAAATTTTGTGTAAGAAGATACATGTCAGGTAGTGACTAGCAGTTTGCAGCACGACTGGTCCTATTGAAGTAAGTCATGAGGTAGCTCAGCATTTGCAAAATTTAGCTCGAAAGAGATTGAGGAAAGGTTAGGAATTAAGGCCAGCCTAATCTGGGTTAAGTCAGAGCTTGGACACTTCTGGATCCTCTTCAAGTTAGGTAGCTCGACAACTCAAAGACTGTGCCGATCTTTACTAGGGTTCGACACTCGGGTCAATAGAAGTGTAGAAGTCTAAAGTCAATGAAGGAATCCTTATCTTGAAAGGGTTCTTGAGCTAGTATTCATCAAGTTAATCCTTGTAATCCTCTAACTTGACTTCAAGTGACTAGTTCGTAGAGTTGATTCCTATTAATTTAACAATAAATAATATGTATTTTAGTTCACTTTTTAGTCTTCATTTTACTAACTCTTGACTTCATGTGTAAATCTTAATTGTTAATGTGAAATATTGCAAAGGGAGTTGGCATAATTTGAATATCTAATTCATTCAAACATGCCTCTTGGTTTGTCATTTATAGCATCATAAGTTAGCTAAAAATGCAATGGTTTTATTCATGTTTCATACATGTCTAAATGTCCAAATATTAACAAAATTCTATATGCATTTTCCATTTACATGTCAATACATGAAAAATCTTTCCCTGTGATTCATACATTTCCAACCTTTTGCCTGGCAAACTACTTGACTATTTAGATCACTCTATCAATATCGTAGGACCATCACTTCCAATATAGGAGAACTAATTCTACAGTTATTTTTTTACCCTTTTACTATTATTAATATTTTTCATTTTATAACACATTGATTAGTTAAAAAATATCTAGCATAATCACAAAATACAAAAACTTGTTGACCATTAACAGGAAAGGAAATAACAAGAAAGGGAAAGCAATTTTGAATAGGTCAAAATTGTTAACCACTGAATGTCAGGAAAGGGAATAATAAATTGTTTTTCTAAATTGTGTTACTTTCAACCCTGGCATTCTTAAAAGCTCATCTCATTTAATAGCACATTGATTAGCTAAGAAACACCTAGCATCATCTCAAAATACAGAAACTTTTCCCCATCATCATGCTTAATAGATATTATACATGCAAGAAAAGGTTTATACAAACCAAAAGCATTTTTTTAGAACTATCATTAAAAATGTTCTATGAGATGTAACACTATATGAATTTGTACTGAACAACCCTTGCCTTTTATGTACTAATGATGGATGGATAAACCATTGGCAAAGCTAGAGAAAGAAAATCTCTATTTACCAAATAATAGAGAACCCTTCTTTTTTACTAACAAAAAATATGCCATTGAATCCTATAGACTAGCTTACTTTTCTAATACAAAGAGTAAGCACATTGAATTAAATTTAATAATAGAACTTCACTCTAAATTTCCATTCATTGGACTAAGCCACATTCTTTCAAACCAAATTTTTTGTTTAAGAAAAAGCATGCTAAGATGTGATAATTTGACAGTAATATGTGCATAAGTCATAATTGTAGGATCAAATAAATGCAATTATGGCTTATTTCCAATTTGCCTCTCTTCAATTTATTTCTTTTACATGGACTGCAAATGCAGAAGGGGCCAATTAGCAAATGTTTTATAGTTTCGAATGCAAAAGTACTAAAATTTTTATTCTTGAAAAGCATGTATTAATGTAAAGAGAGCTTATACAGAAAAAGAAAACCAAGTCCTTGTTTGTTCTACAACTAGATAGAGACAAGGAAAACCATTAGATTTTGCTCATTTGTTTTTAGATATCTACTATAGATTGATCCATGTTTTCAAATTTAAAAAAAAAAAAAAAAAAGATAGTCCAAATGGTAATGATGAAACTAGACCATAAAATAGATTTACTCCATTTCCTATACCAAAATATCAATAGGGTTATGTAAAAATAACAATAAACCATTATGTAAGATATGGTCATCGATATTGTAATGCATAATACCATTAACAACACTAGTACTTTGACATGGCTTGGACCATCATGTAATAAACCTATACAAAAGATATCGTTGACCTAAGACATGGCCATTCCCAAAAACTTGCTACATTTGGCCTATACAAAATATATTACTTAGACATGGTCATTCACAAAAATATGCCACATTTGGCTTATGCATAATATACTACTTTGACATGGCTACCTTTTCATGGAAACCAAACCAGTAGGTAAAGTTGTCAAACTTGAGATTCTATCTAAAATCGCTAGAGGATCGGTAAAATCAAAACGTAAAATCGAAAAGTAAAAATATAAGTGTAGACACCTAATTTTTGCCCCCTTTTTTTTATTTTTCAAATTAGATTATGGGGTCCTAAATTAGAAAAAATACAAAATCGAAAAATAAGAAAACCTAAAAAATATTAAGTTTAGGAAAAAATACAAAAAATAAGAAAAAATAAGAAAAGCATAAAAAAATATGAAATTTAGATAAAAAAACACAAAAATTGAGAAATTTAGAAAATGGAAAAATTTGGAAAAAATTTATAAAATCGAAAAATTACAAAAAATTAGAAAAATTGAAAAAAATAAAAGATTCTCGAAAATAACTTTTTATTAGAGTAGATTTTGATTTTTTAATTTGTTTTAGAAGTTAAGTTGTTGAAACTAGACTTAGATTTAAATTTAACCTAAGTTAATCGAGTCCATATGTGCAATTTGATTATACATATGGATAAGGCACAGGCTAATGGCTTAATGGTTAAGCATGTGGACTAAGCATAGGGTTTAACCGTGAGGTTTTGGGTTCGAATCTTAGCAAGGATAGGGAGGCCTTTTTTCTTTTTTATTTTTTGTTAACTAGTACACTGCCATGTGTCAGGATTTGATTGCACCACGTGTCCTGATATGCAGCAGTGTCAAGTTAGGCAATCTTACTAATGTAGCATGCCACATCAGCTGCCATGCATTACGTAATGATACATGGTAAGTCGGGAGTAGTTAATACGGCTGACGTAGCACCACGTTAGCACCACGTCAGCACTTTCCCTCTTTTTCACTCCTCTTTCCCCTTGTTTTCCCTTCGATTTTCCTCCTTTTTCCTACTCAAGAACAGCCCAACCCCTTACTTTAGCCTTTGATTTTGTGTTTTTTCCTTGCTAAAACACAATAATTAATGGTGCAAATTCATCCTCTACATAGCTTACTATAAATCAAACCCATTAACACATCCAAATGCAATCAAAGGAGCATTCAATTTGAGCTCCAAAAATTGGAAAAAAAAAACTAATTTTTTGGAATTTGCATTCAAATCCGATTCAAGCTTTCCTTAATTATTGGGTTAAATTTAACTATAAATTATAGCACATGGACCATCAACAAACACACACAACCATTCATAAAAACTCACGAGCTCTCTCTCTCTCTCTTCGAATCTCTCTCCCTTTAGCTCACCACTACCCTCATTAGCTTTCCCACACCATCAACTACTCGACCTAGCTACCCTCGACCACCGCCGCGACTCCTAACTACAAGACCAAACAACCACCAACCAAACCCTAACCACCGAACCCCCTCCCTCTTAAACCACTACCTTTAAGTACCCTAGGCCCTTAAGCATAATTAGATCATGTTAATTAAACCAAGCATTTTTTCAAACTATTTATATTAGACATACTTCAAAACCCCTACCCTTACTACCCATTTGAACCCAAGAAACACCAACCAACTGTCATGTCAACCACCACTTCGCACCACCCTCGAAACTACCTCCAATCACTGCGGTGTCAAGCCTATACCCCCTTATCCCCAATCCAAAACACATAAATCCATCCTCACCCACAAGAAATTCGATCCGAATCACCTTGAATCAAGCCCTATTGCTGCTGCTACTGGTGATCTACATAATTCGACCCAAATCCGAGCAAACTAACCCGATGACCTGCGATCCGACTTGAAATCTGGTCTAAGTCCGACCCGTGCACGCCCACTGCATCCGAAGTCCATTTTTTTTCTTTATTTTTAATTTGTTAATTTATCTTTTTGCTTGTAATCATTTAGCCATTGTTGTTTTTTCCTTTTTTATTTTTATTTTTATTATGTCCATGTAGATGTAAATGTAATAAAAAAAGAGAAAAGAACAAGAAAAAAAAAAGAGAAGAAGAAGAAAAAAAAAAGAAGAGAATGTTTTTGTTTTTTGGAGTTTAATAAAAATAAATAAAATATAATAAGTAATAAATAAATAAGGTAATATAATAAAATAAATAGGTCAGTGAATAAAAATTACTTTGACACTAAAAAAAATAAATTAAGTTTTGAAAAATAAAATAAAAATAAATCAACCATTTTTTCATATTAGGATCATTTAGAATTTCCAAAAATAAAATCCAATTTAGGATCCTTTTTTAGAAATTTTCTTAAATAAACCAAAATAAAGTAAAACGTAAACTCAATCATTTTTAATTAAAACAAAATCACCTGCTAAAGTTTTCATAAAAAAAACTACATACGTCTGATCCTGAATAATGAGTGTGTAGGCACCTACGAAGTGATAATAAGAATGAAAAAACCTAGTTTTCCTTTTTTAATTTAGATTATTTCATTTATCCAATTAGAGTAACTAATAACCAAGTTCTGTGCATTAAATTTGAAAGGTAATTTTTTAAGTTTAAGTCTAATTTTGAAAAGTCAATGGTACCCCTAAGGGTTTAAAATTCCTAACCCTCGAACCTAAATCTTTGTTTTTTAAAAAACCGTTTTACAAAATCGGTTTTTCTCATTAGACTAGTGACTAGGTCAATTGGTTATAACTTAATTGTTTTTCCCAACTCTGATCGAGTGGTAACTCTAAAGTTGTTTTCTTTACAAAAAGGAATGGTTTTCTTTAAACCCTAGTCGAGAATTAGTATTAAATAGATAGGGTTTAGTATTGATCGATTTAAATAAGGCCTATTTTGTAAAAGAACCAAGAGGGTGAAAAAAACTAGGCCTAACAATAAGTTTCTACAACATATGTAAAATAGCTTTAAAAAAACTATAGATATTCTTATAGAGTTTTATTATTCTCAATTATTCAAGTTTTTAAATTTTTTATAATTATTCTTAATTTATGCTAGGTTTTGATTCGGTTTCTAAGTTAGGTTTTAATTTAGTTTCTAATTACAGGTTTTATACGTAAACCCTAGGAATTCATTTCAAATCATTATGTGAAATTAATCACATTACATTTAGGTATCCTAAATCTTGTATCTAGTCGTTAACCAATATTCTAGTTTGTACAATATACCTAATTCTTAATTTAACTACCGAATTAGCTCTCGATATGACAATAATCTATATTTTTCATATAATTTCATAAATTCACATTCTAAATCAGATTTATATCAAATTCCTAATATTATAATATTATCAATTTTAACCTAATTTTTTTTACTCATCTAATTTCCTATATTTACATATTACTCAGTATTACCTAGTATGTACATAATATACATATCTAACATTCCCAACACTCCAAATATCATCACTTATTACTAAATAACATATCAAGATGTTTAATTATAACCTAAGTCAGGATTTGCACCTAATTAACCCTAAATAAAAAATTTAACTTAAATATACTCCTTTACCTACATATTTATTATATATTATGCATAAATGATAGGTAAATATATAATAATTAGTATCCAAGCTCGGTTAAAACTATAGAAACTATATTATACTCAGTAAATTATAGTTGTTATATTCTGATAATGAGAAGTACTAAGACAGTTTAATATATATTATTTTTCAAAATATCAATTTTAGGTTCGATTTTACTAAAAATTAAGTTAAATTAAGTAAATGACCAAATAAAATTACAAGATTCAACATGAATATTCCCATAATCATAATTAAACTTTAGAAATCATTATAAAATAGATTCATTTAGAAATTTAATTAAAAATATATTATTTCTTTCATATGAAAAATAGGACAAATTCAACAAAAATAATTTTAATAAATACTAAAATTATATTTTATTAAAATTTATTTTAATGTCAATTAAATATATTATATGAGGAATATTTACACCAAAAATTAGATCAAAATAATATCATTTACTGTTTTTGAAAATTCATTAAAATCAGGCTTATTCTTAAGAAACCTATATAAGAACTTCTAATTTTAAAAATCTGATTCAATAAATTTCATAATTTTTTTACAACGTTTGATAATTTTTAATAAAAATAGCAACTTATAAGCAAAAATTACACATTTTCAAATTTTCAACCATTGGAGCTCCACCAGTAGCAAGGATAGGTTAGCCGAAATCACTACCATGTTAGACCTTGGACCCCCACCAATTGCCATGTCGGGTTTTCATTTGGTGCTAGTTTCCTTATATAGCTCTAATTACACTATAAATTGTTAATTTTTAGTAAAATTAGTTTTCTTCTTCTTTTCATCTCTCTCTCTCTCTCTAATTTTTTCTTGACTCTAAACTGGCCACAATGAGTTTTAATGGAGATTTGTTGAATTTACAAGGCTACATAAGTGTTTTCTTTAATTTTTTACTTACCAAGTGTGCCTTATCTTGTTCCATTTTCACTTTTTAGTTGGTTAATTATTATTGGTTGATTTTTTTCTTTAATTTTCATCTTGCTATGACCCATTTCTAGATAATTGCACATGTTTTATAATTTTCTTGATTTTTCCTTAATTTTTTATGAATTTTCCTTAATTATTTAGCATCATTTTGATATATTTTAAGTATTTGAAGTAATTTTACGTATTTTTACCTACATATAAATACATATTTGGTATAAATAAATACTCGTAAATATTATTTAAGTTATTTTATGATTTTTAATGTACATATAATTTATCTCTATGGATTCATTAATTATCGAAACTCATTTTACACATTTTCAATAAATAACGAGTAATATCACATAATTTAATATTATAATAATTAATTATTTTATTATTTATTTCTCTAAATTCAAACTCACATGATCAGTTTTACTAATTTTCCTAACTTTGTTGTAAAATTTGGATTTAATCAGATAACTTACCCAATTGCTTTAAATTTTATGGACTAAACCCCAAACACCTAATTATGGCTTACAGTAGCAACCTAGGTTGTGGCCTTAAGGTTTCTTAGTTAAAGCCCTAATGGCCACTGGTGTTACGATCACCTTCCACAATGTCATACACAAATATAAAATTTGCCCTTTTTTAAAAATAATGGAAACGCTATACAATAAATTGAACTTATTCGCAATCCTTTAAAAAATATTTGTGAATACCACTAACTAATAGCAAGTGTACCAGTCAATTTATAGTATTTAGTGAGCATCAAAGTCGTATTTTGCAATAAAGGAAATAATAGAGTTTAGAAAGATAACTAGGTACTAAATTCTACTCTTTTTACTCTAATCTAGGCAATCGATTGAGCAATTTTAAGGGAAAAAAAAGATGTAAGTTATCTAAATATAAGTAAAAACTACAATTGAATTAAATGTGGATTTTAGCAATTTCTCAATATTGGGATGTTGATTTCTTTATAAAGGTTGTATGAGTAATGAGTAAACAATCATCTAAAATCGTTGTGGCCATGCTATTAGAGTATTTATGATAGTTTAAATATAGATTTTACTCACATTCATAGAATTTATCCAACTCTTGTTTTATAAATTCTATCATGTAATAGGAGCATTATATTATCAATATCTCATTTACACCATCAGCTAGCTATTCAAGTCCCTTTATTACTTGAATAACTATGTTAGAATTGATTTCTCATTCTAACCAATTTTTAGCTCTAAGTGAGTATAAGGATTTAAATCCTAATTCTCAAGAATTAGTCATTCAAATTAGGAATCGTAGGTTCTATTTAGGGTTTTAGAATCTTATTATGGTATCTAAACCTTATTAGGATAACAAGGAAGGAGGCCCAATGTGTGAGAAATGTTATCTAGCTTGACATTAGCCCAACACTCAAGTTATACCTAATTACACCATAGAACTAAGTAAAATTCCAAATTTACACTATCACAATACAAAAACATCGATAGCCACAACTACTTCATCATGTTCACACATTACTTATAAACATAATAAACTTTATTTATTACATTCATGGAGAATAAACATTTAACACATAATACACATGAACATGAAAATAAATATTACATTAAATATGGAAAAACTATGAGAAACATTACAAAACCAAGCTCCTCAACCTCAACAATGGAGTTCCTCATTATTTTCCCAACAATCTCTATATAAGGAATGGAAATCCACATATCTAAACCTTGAAAAGAGCTAAAATCTACTAAAAGTTTACACTACGGTCATGAAAATATAAAAAACTCCATGGAAATCATAAAACTATGCTAAAAGTAACCTAAAATAACCTAAAGAAGAGAGAAATGGTAGAAACTAGAACCCTAAACCCTAAACCTCAGAAAATGCAAGGCTAAATCTATAGAAAATGAAGAAGAAGAAGTTTTTATATTAGGTAGGTACCATTATGACGATAGATACGTATTGCATTCTTCTTCTCTTTCCTTTTAATAAAATGGTGTGTTTTTGCTTTAGGAGTCAAGTATACCATCATGATAGTAGTTGGGTACCATCATACTGGTATACCCTTCATATTTGTCATCATGTTGGTAATTTTAACTCCAAGTTTCCTTCTTTTATTATTAATTTTTTTTTTTTGTTTCTAGCTTCTTGAATTATGGTAGCCCCGGGACCTATAAGATCAAACACGAAGAGCTTAAATTCCTTATTTATATGCTACTTTTGAGCATTAAAATACAAAAATATGAATTATACTTGTATTGAGTAATTATATGTGATTTTAATGAAAATCCATACACTTTTACTCAAAAATTTATTGAATCATATATAATTGTTAGAAAAATCCTTTAGATAAATACGTGGTTTTTTATAACTCTGATTTTAAACATATTTTACATAGTGATTTTATAGTATTTCCCTTACATTTTTTGTTTTCTTTAAAGAAATTGATACTTAATTGAGTAAAATTTTGATTTCAAGATTTAAACGCGTTCTAGGATTGAAAATAAAGAAAAGGAATCAAGTTTCACTCAATTCGGTATTCAAATGAAGGAGTTATAAAGTTTTGAAGTTACACAGTCTAGGACATGACCATATCACCAGGATGTGTTCATGCAGAAAAATTTGCCAGGGTCAGAAAGTTACATGACCTGGGGACACGGCCATGTCCTAGGCCGTGTATGGTGACGAAAACAGAATCCTTATAATATATATATATATAAGGACATATGAGGGTTTGAGGACAAAAGAGACATTAGAAAGAGAGAGAGACACTAGAGAAGAGAAGAGACTTGAGGAGAAGGAGAAGAAAAAGGCGAAAGTAACACCAACTTCAAGATTGGAGAGATTGTTCATCAATCAAAGGGGTTTTCCATGTTTATTTTATGTTTTTGATGGAACTCGTTTTTAGTTTCATTATGATAGCTTAGAATTCGTGTATTTAGGATTATGAAACCTAGGATTTCATGTGATTCTTGGGTTGATTTATAATTTTCAATAAATTTTCTATCTTTTCTTTATTCAATTATATTATTTAATTGTTGATTGATAATTCTAGAGTATCAATTTATGATATTATGCATGATGATTGAGAAATTGCATGTGTAATTAGATCTTTACATAATTGGAGAGAATTACATGTATACTTAGAGATAAGATACATGTTTCTTCCGAAAAGTTGATTGTTTATGTGGGAATTCATTATACATTATTGCAATTCTAAGTTATATTACTAAGTGAAGAGATTCCGGTAAAAAATTTAGGATTAGGGTTAATATGCTTGAGAAAGATATTAGCTTTAATTGTGAATCCCTCTGATCAAGAATAATAGAAACTGAGTTGAATATATTTTAAGCGATCACATGTTAAACACTAGGGGAAATAATTCCTAAATACGTTATTGCATATTTGAAGTCGTTTTTAGTTTTATTACTTTCTAAATTGCTTAATCAAGTCTCATAATTAGTTTAGTTTGTTAATTTCAGTATTTTTAATTCATTCAACCCATTACAATTTTCCGGTTAGATAATAAAGCTAAGGTTAATATTAGTACTCGAAATCTCTGAGGGATCGACTCAGACTCACATCCGCTATATTAAAATTGATAAGTGCACTTGCTTGATATCAGTTTTACACACTTATCAACCACAACTGAGCTTAGGACTGGTAGCATTGGAGATCTTAATTCTTAGGTGAGTCATTGATGGTGGTGAATTGACATGAAGAGCTTTGATTTGAAGCTTAGCCTAGAAAGAGAGTAACATTCGTAGAAGAGAGAGAGGGAACTCAAATGGGAGATTATGAGTGTTTTTTAGAGGAAATTGGTGATTATTGATGCTGGAAATGAAGGTTGGAGCTCCTATATATACATCTACAATGCCAATCAAACTTAGAAATTGATCAAATGCCATGAATCCAAAGTTAAATGTACATAGATTTGACCACCTTCAATGCACAAAAAAAAGTGTGATTTTCTAGTTACATCCGTATTACTATAATGTTTTCTTACCTAAACAAACCCATAGAAGCTTTAAAAATTGATGAGGAACTTAAATCAAGCTAATTAAGCTCGAAAGAAAATTTGCATTTTCAAATTTTTCTTGATCTTCAACCTACATTTTAATCCCTTAAATGAATGTATTTGGACTTGTTTTAGGGTTCAATTCATAACATTGTAAGAGATCTTTGTGATTTCACCATTAATTTGGTAAAATCACAAAGAAAAAGGGATCAAATTTGTGTCGAAAATGAGCACTATGACCATGTTTTATGTAAGAAAGAGATAGAAAAAGAAGGAAAGTGCCCGTGTCAACCAAACAAAAGCTAACACGTAACAAAGTGGAGAGGAAAAAATGAAAAAGGGACAATTGCACCTAATAGGTTTTGAACACCTATCTTCTCCAATGTACATGTATGTCCTTTCCATCAGGTTATTAGCCTATGACTTGTCTATATATGCAATCAAATTGCACATATGGACCAAGCTAGCTTAGGCTAGATTCAAATATTGAATCTAAGCCTTGACCCAATAACCCCTTTATGAATTTTTTTTTTTTAATTTAAGGCCTAATCCAAATAATATTTAAAATACTAAAGCTATTTCAAATTATCTTATTCTATTTTAAATTAACTACTTCTTCTTTTTTCTTCTTTTTTTTTGTATTTTTTTAAATTTTCTAATTTTTTTTTTATATTTTTCTAAATTAAGACCCTTTTCTCCTTAAAAAAAAAAAAAAAAGCTATAAAATTATAGGGGTAAAAATAGAATGTCTATAATTGCTCATCTTTGTTGTGAAGTTTGAATAAAACTTTACCATAAAGATAAACGAAGACGTCATTTTTGCCCTAGGAATGAATTTACCTTAAAAAGCGCTACAACAAGCTAGCTGTCCTAGGCTTAATCAATTAGGGATTTAGTGAAAGGTAAAAGATGAGAGAGAGAGAGAGAGAGAGAGAGAGAGAGAGAGAGAGAGAGAAGAGGCTCTAAAAGCTAATTAAGACATTACAATGAGTTTTAGAAGGGTCTAACGCCTTGGGAGCTAGCTAGAAAAATCAATTTGAAACTTCATTATGCCCTTCTAAGCTAACTAACCTAAATAAAAGCATCTCCTAAAGACTAGTAACCTTAAATAGGAAATCGATTTGAGAAAAACTAATAGTACTCCTCTAAGCTAATTAACCTAAGTAAGAGCATCTCTAGAGGACTAGCAACCTTAAATGGGAAATTGATTTGAGAAAACTTAGAAGTACTCCTTTAAGTTAATTAACTTAGGTGGGAGCATCTCTAAGAGACCAGCAACCATGAATGAGAAATTAATTTGAGAAAACCTAGAAGCACTTCTTTAAGCTAAATAACCTAAGAAAACAAGTAAAGCGCTCCTCAAGCTAGCTAAGACCTTAAATGAGAACATGGTTGTGGTTTCCTAAGCCGACTAACCTAGGTAAATAGGCAAAGTACTTATTAAGCTAGCTAAGACCCTAAACGAGAACTTGATTGTACTCCTCTAAGCGGACTAACTTACGTAAAGGGGCAAAGCGCTCCTTAAGCTAGTTAAGACCCTAAACGAGAACTTGGTCGTACTCCTCTAAGCTAACTAACATATGTGAATAGGAAAAGCGCTCATCAAGTTAGCTAAGACCCTAAATGAGAACCTGGTTATGCTCTTTTGAGCAAATTAACCTAGGTAAACAAGCAAAGTGATCCTTAAGCAAACTAAGACCCTAAATGAGAACCTGGTCATACTCCTACAAGTTGACTAACTTGGGTGAACAAGCAAAGCGCTCCTCAAGTTAGCTACTGTAAGCCCCATAATTAAAAGTTCGAAATTAATATGTAAAGTTTAGGGCAATCGAATAAAATATTTGATTAAACCTAAATTATATGACGAAGTTATGAATATTAGTGAAAGTGATTCCGTGAATTTAAACTTAGAAAAATAAGTAATAAAATAATATAATGTTATAATATTGAATAATAAGCACATTATTGGTTATTTATCGAAAATGCATAAAATGAGTTCCAATAACTAATGAATAGATAAAAATAAATTATATACACACTAAAAATTATAAAATAACATAAATAATATTTAGGAGTACTTACTTGTACTCTATATGTATTTACGTAAAAGTAAAAATACCAAAAATTACTTAAAATGCTCGAAATATACTAAATAATTGAAGAAAATTATGAAAAAAAAAAACAAAGAAAAATAGGAAAAAGTATGGAAATGTTTGGAATCAGGTCATGGCATGCTGGGGATTAAGAAGAAAAATTAACTAATTAAATTAGACCAACTATAAAGTAAAAGAAAAAGAGATAAGGGACATGTAGCAAGTAGAAATTAAAAGAAAAACCTATATCAACCTTATAAATTCAAAAACTCATCACCATCCCTCATTTTAGTCAATTGGAGAGTTAAAAAAAAAATTAGAAAGAAACCAAAGAAAGAGAAGTAAGAATATTTACAAAAAATAGAAAAATTATAGTGCAATTAGGGCATATAAGAAAATCCTTAACCCAATGACCGCTTGGAAACAAGCAGCCACCACCACTGCCCAATCCAGTCGACATACCTAGGGCTACCACTAGTGGTCGAAAGTTGATTAAACGAGTAAGTCTAATTTCTAACACGATTTTATTAAATTTTATAAAAATATCAAATGTGTTTAGAAAATTATGAAATTTGCTATTATGAGGTTTTATGTATTTAAATTTAGCAAAAAATATTAGTTTGCTAAATTTATATATGGAAATGTATGGTACTTAAGAAATCCCAAAAACTTAAATTTACTTTTATTTAGAAATAAATGACCTTAATAGTGTAATTTTAAGCTCAAAATTTTTATATAGGCTATTTAGAGGATGTAAAACAATGCTACAAGGAATTTTTTCAGAAATGAATTTTCAAAATTTTTAGATAATTTTTAGGCCTTTAAATGATATATATAATTAGTAATTTTTTGCTAAACTAATGATTAAATTATAATTACTAATGATTAAATATATAATTACTAATTTAGTATGTAATTAGGTATTTTAAGATATTAATATATGATGTAGTATAATATTTGTAGTATTTAAAATGTTATACGTGATTATTATGTGTATTATGTAGTAAATATGTGTAAACTAATAATATGTGAAATTAGAAATATAATAAATGAAAAACATTAAGCTAAAATTGATAATATAATAACAATAGTAATACACAATAAATCTGATATGAAACTTAAATTTAGTGGGTTATATGAAAAATGTAAATTTTTCTCACATTAAAAGCAAATTCAGTAGTTAAATCAAGATTAAGATATACCGTACAAATTAAAATACTAATTAGGGGCCAAAAGTGATATTTAAGATACTTAAGTATAATGTGAATAATTTCACGTTATGATTCAAAACACATTCTTAAGATTTACATATAACATCGGTAGTCAAAAACTGAATTAGAACCTAAATCGAAATCAGATTCTGAAACCGATTCAAAAACTAGCTTAAAAAATATGGGTAATAACTATAATATATATATATATATATATATATTTTCTTAAAATTAAATCAAGTCATAATTTAAAGCTTATATATCATAAGGATATTAAATACTAAAAAAATACTTATATTACAAGATACAAGGAGATAAGTTAACCTATGTCAAGTCAAGTAAGAGAACCAAAGACTTTAGGTAAGTTGGATTCAATATATCACTGTATTTAATAATACTATATGAAAGTACTCGAAGGCCTTAGAGTATATGTGATTATGCTTATAAGTTGTTATATGTGTATGTGCTTGTGTGTCTCTGATTACTTGCTGAAAATTGATGTTATGTTTTAGTGGTTTGTTATGAATGGAGTGGTGTAAGATTGTTTAGTAACCCTAATTGAACTTAATTATAAGCAACCTAAATACTTCAATTAGACATGCATTGTAACCCTTTAGGGAATAGTTAAGATTCTCCAACTAAATACCGACAACTTCAAAAAAGATAATATTAGATAGTATGATGGTCTTTTCTTTATCCTTAGCCAAACTAAGTGATAAGAGAGAAGGTTATGGTCAAGATGAAGGAAATGATTCAAAGGATAATCATGGGGGGAGCGGTGTCTCCATTGCATAAACTTTGATTTAGTTGTGAGCTATTGCATAAACATAGAAACTCCTCAACCCGGATTAGAGCAGGTGAAATTACTTTGATTTTACAATGGATTGGACTACATTGTGTTATGGCATTTGCATATAATTAATTATTTAGAAACCCTGTTTGTGTTTATTATGTATTCTTAAGTCTCCATCCTAACTTACTGAGCTATTGGTTATTCATACCCTTGTAAATTTTCTTATAGGTTCCAATTGAGATGTCGTAATATAATTATCTTGAGGTTAATCTCTTTTTGAAGTGCCTTGGGAGAGTGAGAATCAACTAGTTAAACAATCAAGTCTTTTATTGTTTTATTAGTACTCTTAGGTTTATATACTGGTCTTGTAATACCATACTTATCAAACTATTATGTTAAGTAAATATTTCTTAGGATTATAAGACAATATAAGTATATTTATGCAAATATGACTTAAAGTTTTTAGTAATATTTATAAATTTTGTCTATAATTATGAATTAGCTGTTTACTTTAAAGCGAAGAGTCATGGACACCTTATGTAAATTGTATCTATGATGGGACTGTGAGTTCAATTACTATTGTAGGTTGGTTTATACAGTGACACTGTTGCAACTTTATTGCTTCGAGGTGTAACAATTAAGACCCTAAATTAAAACTCAATCGTACTCTTCTAAGCTAACTAACCTGGGTGAATTGGCAAGGTACTCCTTGAGCTAGCTAAGACCCTAAATGAGAACTTAATTGTGCTTCTCTGAGCTAACTAACTTGGATGAACAGGCAAAACACTCCTTGAGCTAGCTAAGACTCTAAATGAGAACCTTAAGACCTAGTCATGCCCCCTATGAGCTGACTAATCTTAGCGAATAAGTAAAGTGCTCCTTAAACTAACTAAAACCTTAAAAGAGAACTGGGGTAGGATAATACTCCTTAAGCTGGCTAGAATCCTAAAAGAGTTTAAGATGGGATAATGCTCCTTAAGCTGGCTAGAACCCTAAAGAGAATTGAGATGAGATGGCACTCCTTAAGCTAGGTAGAACTTAAAGAGAAATCAAGATGGGACAGTGTTCCTTGAGTTGGCTAGAACCCTACAAAGAAATCAAGGCGGGATAGTACTCCTTAAGCTAGCTAAAACCTTAAAGAGAATTGAAACAACACAATACTCCTTGAGCTAACTAGAACCCTAAAGAGAATTGAGAAGGGACCATACTACTTGAGTTGGCTAAAACCCTATAAAGAAATCAAGATAGGATAACATTCCTTGAGTTGGCTAGAACCCTACAAAGAAATTAAGGTAAGACAATACTCCTTGAGCTGACTAGAACCCTAAAGAGAATTAAGATGAAATAGCACTCCTTGAGTTGGCTAGAACCCTAAAGAGAATTGAGACGAGATAACGCTCCTTGAGTTAGCTAGAACCCTAAAGAGAAATCAAGACAAGACAGTACTCCTTAAGCTAACTAGAACCCTACAAAGAAATCAAGGCGGAACAACACTCCTTGAGCTGACTAGAATCCTAAAGAGAATTAAGACTAGACAACACTCCTTAAGCTAGCTAGAACCCTAAAGGGAATTAAGATAAGACAGTGCTCCCTTAGCTAGCTAGAACCCTAAAGAGAATTGAGACGGGACAATGCTCCTTAAGATGGTTAGAACCCTACATAGAAATTGAGGCAGAACAATGCTCCTTGAGTTTGCTAAAACCTTAAAGGGAAGTCAAGATGGGATAGCAGTCCTTACAATGGTTAGAACCCTAAAGAGAAATTAGGGTAGGACAATATTCCTTGAGCTGGATAGAATCCTAAAGAGAAATGAGACAAGATAGCGTTCCTTAAGCTGGTTGGAACCTTAAAGAGAAATTAAGACAGGATAGTGCTCCTTGAGTTAGCTAGAACCCTGAAGAAGCAAAACTGGAGGATGTAACTTATCTGAAAAACTTCTTGACTTGAAAAATTTACAAATGAAGAATTTGATGAAAATCATTTGTGACAACAAAGGTATTAGGGATGAGGTCCCCTGATTTGAAAAAAAGTTAACGGACATCAAAAACTATATCAGTGAGAATGACATAAACTATTATGGTTAACTTAAACAGCGTGACCACATCGGAAGGAAAGTAGGTGACATGAATTGAAAGCTTGGCCTCTTGGGTCGACATGAAGTTGAAAATAGATAAAAAAAAACTTGTAACAAGCCTTTACTTTCTCCCTCTCTTTTTTTATTTATTCTTTTGTTCTTTTCTTTTTGTCTTTCTTTTTTTCTTTTTCCTTAAAAGTTCACTAACAAGTATAAATTCTTATTTAAGAAGCAAATGTTATAACCATCCCCTTCCTCATATTCTTCTTAGTCTTTGAAAATATCTCCTAACCTTGATACTGAGCTTCTTGGTGGTGCTTTATAATTTTAAACATTCATTTCCTAAGGAAAAAGTAACTCATGGTTAGTTTAGTCGAAGAGGACTTTCTTACGCACTTTCGATTTAAATTTCACTCTTGATTAGTGTTTTAGAAATTATGGTCCAATTTATAAATAGCACGCCTTGATCAATCTGTTACGTCTTTTTCGATTTAACATTGTGAATTTAGGCTTTTGGTCAAATGATTTCAAGAGAGATTAATGAGGCTTATTTTGAAAGATTTACTTATTCAACTCAGGTGTACAAGTGAAGAACCCTTAGGAAAAACTAGAAGTGTGCTCACTCCAGCTTCAAAAATAATTTTTATTAAAGATGACTTATCCCTTGTAATCAAAAGAACTTTTATTAAGTGTGAATGATATTGAAGGTGAAAAGGCCTTGTGTTTGTGATTCAGGATTAGTAAAAGGGCTTTGTGTTTGGTGATTTAGGCTTTGTGTTTTTAAGTTGGGAATGTGATTCAAGGCATTGCATTTTTTGAGCATTTTGGTTAAGGCTTTTCTCATGCATACAAGCCCCTTTTTTAAAGCCTTTCTTTTACTTCTGTTTTTTTTTTTTTTTAATGCTTCTTCTTTTCTCTCTCTTTTTAATTAATTTGCCTCATTATTTCTTGCTCTTCTCTCTTTTCTTTGGCCCCAAGAATGATTATCTCCATTGCCAAGTTTTTGGTCTTTAAGAGATTCAAGGCCCTAAATCCATGGATTCCTAATATATGGGCTTAAGTGAAGTATGTGTAAACTTAGGGTGTTTGAAAAGAGTTGGCTTTTGTTCATTCCAAAGAAAAATAACTTATTAGAAATAAAAGTCATCTTTGAATTAATGTTACTAAAGCAAGCACAAATCAATTTTATTCTTCTCTCCTAATCAATCACCATAACCTTCATATTGCCTTATTGTAGGGTGGTTCTTAATAAGGTTTAAATTTGAAGATTCTCCAAATTGGTCTAACAAGGTTAAGAAAGGATAATTGTACTTAGGATTTGAAAACAAATACCTAACTTCGTTTTGATCTACATATCAAATTCAAAATAGACCTCTTTTAAGGAATAAGTCTAAAGTATCTTCACCATGATATTACCCAACTCTAAAAGTGTTTAAAGGTTAGTATACGGAATATAGTTTGTCTCTTTTCGTCCTAAACCTTTTAAAAGTGAGTTACCAACTCCTTAAGGAGGAATCTATATTTATTTGCCTAAGGGTAGAGATTGATTTTGCCCCCTCAATTTCTCAAAATGTTTTAAAACATACCCTAATGTGAAACAATACTTTTCATTCAATTTGAATTCGAGACTAAGGTTGTGTTTGATTTTGTGTTTTAACTTAGTTTATGGTTAGGTTTGGTTTTCTCATTAGACCAGGGATTTTTGCTTGGTTCGGCTACTTTGATGGGTTGAGTTTTGTGTTTGGGTCGACTACCTTAATGGGCTAAGGGTTAACATTTAGGTTAGTTGCCTCAACAAGCCAAGTGTTCATGTTTTAGGTTGACCGCCTTAATAAGCTGAGGGTTTTGGGTTGGCTAAAGGATAGTGTTTGGGTTAGCTACCTTATGGGCCAAAGCTTATAGATTAGCTACCTCAACAGGCCAAAGGTTTGTGTTTTGGGTTAGTTGCGAGTCATTTAGGTTGGCTACCTTAACCAGTCAAGAGTTGTGTTTGAGTTGGTTGCCTTATGAGCCAGGTGTTTGTGTTTAGTGAGCTACCTCAAAGGGCCAAGGGTCGATGTTTAGGTTAATTACCTTAATGGGCTGAAGATTTGTGTTTGAGTTGAGCCAATAAGAATTTATAATTGTTAGCAAATTTCTTCTTTTTTTTCTTTCTTTTTTTTTAAGAAAGAAAGATAGGGATTTATCTAATTACAAATAAGAATGGTGATTTTGGGGTTCTATTTACAAATTTATGGGATTTATTTATATTCCCTTGAGTGAGAGGGAACAATGATTAGGTGAATACTATTAAAAGACTTTACAAAAACAACCAAAGAATAAAGAGTAATATGCTAAAGGGAACTTTTATTATTATGACAAAAGGAAAATAAAGGGAACCTATTTATTATTCTCAATAATTATCCAACAAAAGTTGATATTTGTTCGAAGTTTTTTAACATCTAAAGTCTATAATCTAGATCTTGCGGTTAGGTTGCAATTTTGTCCAACACCTTTAAAGCCCAATCCATGGTCTTTTCACTTTTTTTTACTTGAGCCAATAACGCTTAGTTAGAGGCTCAACGTGTGTAAACCTTTGCTTCCAGTAGGTAACTTCAGCTTACAGTAACTATTCATGGATTCCTGAGCCAATTAATAGCCTTTTGGACTTTTTGATTATTCACTTGTTGGTCACCTACCATTATCTGTAGGCCGAGACATTTCATTGATAAGAATCATTTATTTGATGAAACAAAGGAAAGTACGTTGAAGCATGTAAATGCTAGAACAATTGGGTTAATACATCATTCCTTAAATTGTAACCCTACTATTTGATTTGGTGTTTTAAAAAAAAAGTACACAAACTAATTACATTTCTAAAAACTTTCAAACATTAGTAGGGTTGCAACTCCTAGGAGCAATGTGTTAACTCATGGTTTAAGTGTATACAATTTTAATAAGTTGTAAAGGTTCTTAGGTGTTATGACTTCACACGTTTTTTTATGAAACGGTTTATTAGTCATATTGAAACTTAAGTGGGGTAACCTAATCAGCCCCAAACAATGGTTAACTCACAACACTTGAAACCTACAAAATGGCTTTCCATCCTAGGGTCCTAAGATGACCTAAGTCTGACCATATCTACCCTCCATCCTTAATGCAATCATTTCCCCCAAAATCTTAAGTATGATGCATACAACAAGTGAATATAGCAATTTAAAACAAAATATATTTACATGAAACAAATCATAAGAATAAATAAATAACATAGGTATTTTGAAAGATAAATTTAATTTTAGAAAGTTTTTAAGTGGCTAGCCCTCTTAACGTCCCTGGTGGAATCGCCAAGCTGTCGAGTTTAGATTTTTCCAAGTTTATATCATTTTTCTTTACCCGATTAACCTTAAACCTTAACCCATTTAATATTAACCATCAACTAAGAGTTGAGAAAAACTTGGTTTTCTATTTAGAAAAGTTTAGAATTGCTACTTGACCGAGGTTAAGAAAAAGGTTAGATTAAAACCAATTCAATGAATCGATTTTACCCTAGACACTCAGTTACATGAAAACCAACATTAAAAATGGTTTTTGAAAATTGGAGATTGAGTTTGGGAGCTAACTTATTAAACCTTTAATGAATATCACTTTCAACTTTCAAGTTTAAATTTATTTTTCAAAACTCCCTACTAATAATATTTAACTTATATTTATAAGTAACTAAAAAAATAAAACTCTATCTACATGAAGAAAATTATAAAAGGGGAAAAATAATTTTTACGGATTTTAAGTTGTCCTGTCCATACGTATAGGTACTAATGTACCTACTATTCAAGATCAGACTTCCATA
Organism: Lumnitzera littorea; assembly: GCA_024138015.1. Taxonomy (NCBI): domain Eukaryota; kingdom Viridiplantae; phylum Streptophyta; class Magnoliopsida; order Myrtales; family Combretaceae; genus Lumnitzera; species Lumnitzera littorea. The sequence continues at coordinate 33,676,820 of JAMXBB010000004.1, read as the reverse complement.
ATTCGTTTCATAAAAAGTTATGTGCATTGGTTTATTTTAATTTTGAAAAGTGTTTGAATTTACTTTTTTTAGCCATTTTATTTTATTTTGAAAATTTCTAAAAAGAGTCCTAAATTGGGTTTTTCATTTTTGAAAATTCCAAAATGTCCTAATTTTGGAAAGGGGTTTATTTTATTTTTTTGAAAAATGAATTTTCTAAGTGATAAAATGTTTTTCAAAATTTTTTATTATTTTTTACTAAAGTATAAATAACTAAAATAAAATAGGCTTTTTCATTTTTTTTAACATTAGAGTGAAATATATAAAATGAAAAGAAATAATAAAAAAATAATGTAATGAAAAATACAAAACCAAAATAAAAGGAAATGGGGGTCGGACCGAGCGTAGGTTGGACTTGATCTTTGGAGCAAGTCGGGTTAGCAAACATAGGTTGGAGGGGAGAAGAGGATGCAACAACGGCTGACGGAGCTTCTTCGGGATGGTTTTAGTGGCCAAAATGACTAGGGAAGGGGTGTTTCGTGTGAATTTTATTAGGCTTAGTAGGTGTAAGAGCAACGCATTGGTCAATGGTAGTTGTCTTGGGGTGTTTTAGAATTGACTGCTATGGTGGTGGCATGCAATGTGGGTAGAGTATTACTTAGTGTGTATGAAGTGTTGGGTCCTGGGTTCTCAACCACCATGAACTCAACCATGGTGGTGGTTTTGTGTAAGGGTGGTTGGATGTTATGTTTCGAGATGTTGGGGTCGCGGCCTTAGTGTTAGCATTAACGCTTCTTGGTTGAAGCTTTAGTAGCCATAGCTTAGGTTTGGACTGGTAGCATTAGAGATCTTAGAGCTTAGGTGAGTCATTGATGGTAATGAATTAACATAAGGAGCTTCGATTTGAAGCTTAGCCTAAAGAATAACGCATGCAAAAGAGAGGGGGAACTTAAATAGGAGATTAGGAGTATTTTTAATGGAAATTAATGATTGTTCATGTTGGAAACAAAGGTTAGAGCTCCTATTTATACATCTACAGTGCAAAAACTTGGAAAGTGATCGAACACCATGAATCCAAAGTTGAATGCACATAGATTCTACCACCCTTAATGTATGACAAAAGTGTGATTTTCTAGTTACATCTATGTTATTGTAATGTTTTCTTACCTAAATAAACCCATTGAAGCTTTGAAAATTGATGAGGAACTTAAATCAAGCTTGGAAGAAAATTCGCATTTTCAAACTTTTATCAATCTTCAACCTACATTTTGATCCCTTAAATGAATATATTTGGACTTGTTTTAGGGTTCAATTCATAGCATCCTAAGAGATCTTCATGATTTCATTATAAATTTGGTAAAATCATGAAGAAAAAGGGATCAAATTTGTGTTAAAATTGAGCACCATGGCCATGTTTTATGCAAGAAAGATAGAAAAATAAGGAAAGTGCTTGTATCAGGTAATCAGAAACTAACACGTGGCATAGTGCAGAGGAAAAAATGAAAAAGGTACAACTAAGCCTAGTGGGTTTCATTAGCTTGTACCTTGTCCCATATATACAGTCAAAACTAGGTTGGCTTATACTATATTCAAATATTAAATCTAAGCCCAGGCCCAACATTACATTTATAATTTTTTTTTATTAAGCCCAACCTAAATAATATTTAAAATACTAAAGCTATTTCAAATTATCCTATTCTATTTTAAATTATCTACCTCCTCTCTTGTTCTTTTTTTTGTATTTTTCCAAATTAGAACCCTTTTTCCCTTAAAAAAAAAAGCTATAAAATTACATGAGGAAAAATTGAGGTGTCTACAATGAAAATAAATAAATGAAGAAATTAAGTTCTTTTTTCATAAAAAAACTCCTAATTATATAATTTAAATTTATGGAAGAAGGACAAATAAAGTTAAAACTAAATTTTTTTCATTAGTTTTTTTTTTTTAAAAAAGCAATAAATTAAAGAAAACTAAACATTTCAATTCATTTTAAATTATTGATGGTATAAAATATATAGTTTTCCTTACAATATTTGCTGTAAGAGTTAAAACCTAAACGAAGGTTATGAATATAAAATAGGGGATTAGGAGAGAGAGAGAGTAGGATATGGAAGATGATATAATGCCCAAATAGTTTATGGCTTGTTAAAACTTTGTTGTATTTTTGTTTTTTAGCCTATTCAACTCAAATATATAGAATTAGTAAACTAAGTCAAAAATATAAATTTCTACCCAGTTTATATGTAAACTCAGTAAAAACGTTAGTTTCTACTCAAAAATGATTTTATATACGAGTTAACTTAGAAAAGCCTCATAAAATCATAAACTAGTAAAATCACGATTTTGACAATTATGTCAATTAATGCAACCACTTACATAAAGCATTTTAAGTGTCTTTGCCCAAAAAAAGAAAAAAAACACTTCACTAGTAGACATCAATAAAAATATAAATATGTTTACTCGTGTAAATATTCACTGGTTGTTCATTCAACTCTCCTAAGTCGGGATATTAGTACAATTATTATTTTTGCTTGACTCTTTTGGATTTACGAGCAGGGCTAATCCATTTCCTATTGTAGAAGTTAAACATTACCACTTGATCACTCTTATGATGCGAAAACAATTTCTCTATTTGTTTCTTTCCTTCGATCTACTATGTTGCTTGTGCCTCTTCTATATCAACTTGTAACTATGCTCGATATTAGGGTCCCCTTTTGTAATTTACTTATACTAGTAGGAACCTATTCTTTTGTACATATTTTAACATAGAGAGGGACATTTTTCATTTTTATTTAAGGCCTTACTATTATTAGAAATTTCCATTTTTAAAAAGTGATACAATTTCATCAGTTTTAATATCTCCTCCTACCGGGCCTAAAAATACTCATGAAGCTCTTTATAGGGGTGTGAGTACCCTTTTAGATTAAAACTTTTACTTATTACATTGGTTGATCACGATCGACGACACTTGTTATATATACATAACCCCTTGACACATACATTGTAATCTTGTAATACCGTAGGAATTAATAAAAATGTGCTATTCATTTCACGATTTATGCTCTTATCCTTTATATTTACTATTGGCTTTCTATCTTGTTCGTGTTGCTTACAGGTTTAGGCCTTATTGCCCAACATTGGTACAAGTTAGGCTTATTTACTACTAAAGAGGTAGAATGGTAAGCACCACATAGTTTATGTGTATACCGGAGAAAGCTCTAAATCATGACAATTGGTATCAAAGCTTAGGTTATTCCAATGGGATCAACCATGACATAACAAGAGGAAGTGGGTAAGATACTAGATAGTCTAAAGGAAATGCTTAAGGGAGTAAACAAGCAAATGGACGATTTGGTCATACTATTAGCAAGAGTGGTTGAAGTTGAAGCTAATCATCAAGATATGAATGCTAAGATGATCGAGATAGATGAGAATTTCGATGTCATAGTATAGATGCTTAGAGAGGAAATGAGTATGACAACCAATGATGCGAGATAACAATTGGGAACTTAAGTGGAAGACTTAAGAAGACAGGTTAATACTTGTACCTCAATCGAGTTTGTTGAAGAGTTGAGGGTACAAGTGGCTATTTTGACTCGAGCTATGGGAATTCTCCTACCTTTGCCTTTGTACATGCTCCTGCTCATGCGAGACATTTGAAGATGCTTGAGCTTAAGGCATTCACAAACTTGAGGGATGCTAAGTTGTTGGAGAATTTTTTATTTGATATGGAGTAGTATTTTGCTGCTATGAGAACAAATGATGAGAGAACAAAGGTCACTATGGTTGCAATGTACTTGACTAGTGATGCTAAGCTGTAGTAGCGCACCAAGTATGAAGAGATCTAAAATGGTAATGTTCATATAGATATGTGAGCTGAGTTGCGAGCTCAATTTTTCCTTGACAATGTTGAGTACAATGCTCGAAAGAAGTTTAGGGAACTTCGACAACGTGATGACATCAAAAAGTATGTCCATAAGTTCTTAACATTGATGCTAAACATCAAGAGTGTAGCCGAAGATGATTAGCTATTCTACTTCCTAGAAGGATTGAAGCCCTATGCCACAAATGAGTTGCAAAGGCACTAAGTTATGAACTTGGCTACAACACAAGCAACAACTGAATGTTTGACTGACTATGCTTATGACAATCAAGGGAAGAATGTATCAATAAGGTATGAGGGTGAAAAGTTAGTTAAGTTAAGCAAACCCAAGAGTGGGTGAGCCCTAAGCTTAAGCAACGATAGTAGTAATATTAAAGAGGGTCAAAGGAAATCTTACAACTCTCATCAATCCAAAAAGAGTAAGGCAACTAGTAGAGTTAAGAAGCCCTTACTCTCATGTTTCTTATGTAATATCCCATACAAACTAACTAAATGTCTACATAAGGCTACACTCAATGTTATGGCGCGAAAGGTAGAGAGCGTATGCTAAGATGAAGAGTCAGGGAGTGATGGTGAGGATCAACCCCAAAATGGGTGCATTTTACATGTTGCTAGCTATTGGAAAGAGTTCCTTAGCACAGTATAAGCCCAAGACCAACAATGAATTGATGTATGTCCATTTGAACATCAATGTTAAGAGTGCAAACACAATGGTAGACTCTAATTCTACACAAAACTTCATTTATGTACCTAAAGTGAAAGGATTGGGGTTGGTGCTTGCTAAAGAAATTAGTTAGATTAAAGCCATCAACTCCAAGGCCTATCCTATTTAAAGAGTTGCAAGAGGAGTAAACGTAAAAGTTAAGGACTGGAGTAGAAATCTCAACTTCATGGCTGTCCTACTAGATAACTTTAGCATAATCCTTAGGATAGATTTCTTAAGATAAGCTAGGGTTGCTCTTATGCCCATAGTAGATTGCTTATTATTCATGGGCAAGAAGTAATGCTATATGTTAGTTTAGAGGAATAGGGCAAGTAAGCATGGCAAAGAAGGAAAGAATATTAAGGCTATGATGCTATTAGCACTCTAAGTGAAGAGAGGGCTTAAACATCAGGAGTTAACTTTCTTAGATGTCCTTACAAAGAAAGAGGAAGTAGAAAAGACTAATATATCATGGGTAATTGAGAGTGTCTTGAAGGAGTATCATTCTATGATGCTTGATAAGCTCTTGAAGGAGTTACCTCCCAGACGAATAGTAAACCACGAGATTGAGCTGATTCTTGGTACCAAACCACTTACCAGAGTTCCTTGTAGAATGTTGCCTCCCGAACTTACTAATAAAGGCATATTTTTCATGTTTTAAAGTGCAAATTAAGAAAGAATTATTATTGATTTTATAGAAATCATTAAGAAATAATACTTAATTATTTTCATTTGGACATTTTAGGAATTAGAGGATTTAAGAGTGGAATTACGGACGATTTATAGGAATTTTAAGCAAATAAATGAAGTTCAAATCAACACATGCAAATTGAAATTAAAGACAGCCGGCCTAACAGCCGACTTACAACTTACAACTTATAACTTGCACTAGTAGCTCTTGATGTCTATACTGGCGGCCTTTGATGGCTACGTTGCTAACCTAAAAGTCGGCCTTGCACTTACACTGCTAGCCTTCATGAAAAAGAAACTTTATGTTAGCCAATCCTAATTTTTCATATAAATAGCTTATGCTTCTTCGTTTAGGAGACTTTTTGACACTTTTTCCTTATACGTAAAGAGTCATAGAATAGTCTTTAGATAGTTTTTGAAGAATTCTTCGAAAGAATCACTTTGATCATTAAGAGGATTTTGTCTTAACTGTAGAGACCAATTTGAAATTACAATTAAATATTATCTTTTCCAATACAGAACTGGTGACATCTATTTCAATTATTGTTATGCAGTTCTGTGAATTACTTATGCTTTCAATTATGAATTTCCTTGTAATTTTAATTAGTGTGTTTTTGTTTCCAAATCCATGGCTAGTTAGATTTATTTGTGGGAATTAATGAAACCCTAGATAGTTAAGATGATAATTGTGTTCATGTTATAGGATTAAGAGATATATAGACGATTCATGATTGCAATTTCTATAATTTCGATTATAATTGTTTAATTAATTATAATTGTTAGAAACCCCAATGATATGGGCATTGATATAGGGTTTGTTAGAAATTCTTAGTTGATTTGATTAATCAATGTAGAAGTAAAGTTAGTTGAATTAATTAGAAATTATTTAGAGATTAATGCGATGTTCGACAATTAATTATTCACTAAGACATTAGAGATAATTGATTTAGGACATTAAACAATCAGAGTATAGGGAGATATGTGATTGTAATTTAGAGTCCACTATTACTTAGAAGATGCAAAAGTTGATTAATTAATTAGGAGTTTAAATCCTTAAGTTTTAAGGTATAGTAATTTCACTTGAATAACCATATAGCTATTAATCTATATAACATGATAACAATTTGATTTGCATAATCTAGGGTAGATTCTGTTTTCCCATAATTCTCAATTGATTGCTTAATTTTAGATTTTTCATAGTTATTTTCTTTTCAATAGTTTTAGAGCAATTATTAGATTAATTAATTTAATTTTGATTACCTACATATTGATGAGAACTAGTATAGGATTAGTAATTTCTTAGTCCTCGAGGGATTGACAACCTTACTTTCTTTATATTACTTGATTCCAACCTAGTATACTTGCTGAAGAATTTGCGATTTATTTATATATATATAATTTAAGCGAATCACTTACTGAATCGAAGAAGTAATTGGATGAGTTGTTAGAGGTAAGCTTCATTCGACCCTTGAAAGCACCATACAAGGTTCTTGTTCTATTTTATAAGAAGTAGGATGGAAGTCTAAGATTGTGCATTAACGATCGAGCTTTAGACAAGATGATAGTGAAGAATCATTATGTAATTCCTCTAATTACTAATCTATTTGATCAACTGAGTAAGGCAAGTACTTTATAAAGCTGGATCTTCACTCAAGCTATCATCAAGTTCGCATTGTTGGGGGTGATAAGCCCAAGATGACGTATATAACTCGATATGGCACTTATAAGGTCTTGTGATGCCCTTCATTCTCACCAATGCTCCTACAACATTTTGTACTTTAATGAATAATATATTTCGTGAATATCTAGACAAGTTTGTAGTTGTCTACCTAGATAATATTATTGTATACAGTAGGATATTATAGGATCATGTGAAGCACTTACAGATGGTTTTTCTAGAAGCTATAAAAGAATCATTTACATGTGAAGCACGAGAAATGTACCTTTACCCAAAAGTGCATCAACTTCTTAGGTCATGTTGTTGAAGAAGGGTGGATCCAGATGGGTATAACCGAGGTGGAAGCAATCAAGCAGTGGGCAGTGCCTAAGATTGCAATAGAGTTGCGATCCTTCTTTAGACTCGCAAATTATTATAGAAGATTTGTTAAGGGATATTCCTGCTGAGTTACACCCCTTACAAATTTGTTAAAAAAGGACCGAGCTTAGTCACGGGATGAAGGATGTCAAAGTACCTTTGAAGAGTTGTGTGGTGACAAAGGAGCCAGTCCTCACACTTCCTAACATTTCTAAACCTTTTGAAGTCTACACGAATGCCTCAAACATTGCATTAGGTGGTGTGTTGGTGCAAGAGGGTCATTTAGTGGCATATTAGAGTAAGAAGCTAAATCAAACAGAGCGCCAAATCAAACAGAACGTAAGTATGCAACCCAAGAGAAAGAGGTATTTGCAATTGTTTACTATCTAAAGACCTGGAAACACTATTTGCTAAGATCGAAGTTTCTAGTGAAGATAGACAATTCTACTACCAGCTATATATTGACTCAACTAAAGTTCTCAACCCAGCAAACTAGATGGCAAGAGTTCTTTGTAGAGTTTGATATGGAGATTGAGTACTATAATAGGCAAACTAATCAAGTGGCAAATGCTTTGAGCAGGTGAGCCAATTTAGCTTCCTCAATGTAGATTGCATACCGGTCAACGAGTCAAATCTCAACTTTAATTCAAGAGCGGATCAAGTAACATATAGGTTAAGACATATTTGCTAAGAATCTTAAGCAATTGGTTGAGGAAGAGAAGATGGTACAAGGCGACCTCATCTACAAAAAGGCATTGATTGTATGTTTCGAAGGTAAGCAACTTGAGAAGGGCGCTTATGAAAGAGTGCCATAATACTCTATGGGTTGGATATCCTAATTGGTAGAAGACACTAAGCTTGTTAAAGCAAAGCTATTATTGGTTGGATATGAAGGAGGATATGATGAGTTATACGAAGACTTATCTAACATGCCAACAAGATAAAGTTGAGAGGTAGAAGATTGTAAGGCTATTGGAGCCAATTTCAATGCTATCTCGTCTATGGGAGAGCATCTCTATAGACTTTTATCACTTCCCTACTAAAAATGGGGGAGCATTTATCCATTTTTGTTATCATTGAAAAGTTCTTTAAGTATGCTACCTTCATTTCTATTATAAAGAGTTTAAGTACAGAAGAGATAGCTTAGCTTTTCTTCAAGCATGTTGTGAAGTTCTGGATGTGCCCTAGAATATTGTAAGTAATAAGGATGCCAAGTTTATAAGGAAGTTTTGGACAAAGTTATTCCACCTCTTAGGTTCTTAGCTAAACATAACCTCTAACTACTATTAGCAGAGTGACGAGTAGATAAAGAGATTCAAAGGTTCACTAGAGGAATACCTTCAACACTTTGTCAATGCCAATTAGAAGAGTTAGGTTAATTTGTTGGATATCGCCCTATTCTATTTCAACATCCAATAAAGCTTGTCCTCTAATAAGAGCCCTATAGAGATCATCACAGGTCAGCAACCATTATTACCTCACATAGTAACCACACCATATATTGGGAGATGCTCAAGAGCTTATTAGTTCACCAGAAATTGGAAGCAAAGTTCAAAAGTAGCGAAGGCATATTTAAAGAAGACTTCCAAGATGATGAAGAAATAGACATATTAGAACCATAAACCTAGAGAGCAATGTTGGAGATCATCCTCATAAAGCTTTTTCTAGAATAGGTCAAATTATTGAGGAACAAGGATAAAAGACTGATATTGAAGTACATCGATCCAGTTCTTATTATCTTGAAGATTAGAAGAACAACCTATAAGATTAAACCTTCTTCGTGGTTGAAGGTCCATTTGGTTTTTCATATTAGTGTCTTGAATCCATATTATCTAAACATGGAAGACTCATCTCATAATGTATCCAAGCGATCATACGTCAAGATCAAGTTTAACCTAAGTTAAGCTATGAAAGACATCTTTGTAAAGCGAAGAGTTAAAGATCCCACCACTAGAGAAGAACATATAGAGTATTTAGTCAAGTGGAGAGATTAAGGAGAAGAATATACTAGTTGGGAGACGGGAAAAAACTTCAAGCCCTTATCTGAAAGCAAGTTAACCTTACTAACCAGAAGACTTCTGCCACCGAATCCAAGCTCTAGTACATATTACAAAGGATGTCAATAGAATTAAGTAGGAGAAGATGTTAAGATCTCATTTTTGTAACCTACTTGTACTAGTAGGGGCTTATTCTTTTGTACATATTATAATATAAAGGGGGGCTTTTTTCATTTTTAGCTACGACCTTACTATTATTAGAAATTTCCACTTTTAGAAAGTGATAACATTTCACCAGTTATAATGTCTTCTCCTACTAGGCCCAAAGATGCCCGTAAAGGTTTTTACGGGGGTGTGAATAATCTTCTAGATTGAAACTCTTAGTCACTACGTTGGTTAATTACAATCGGCAACACTTGTTATATATATATATATATATATATATATATATATATATATATATATGACCTCCGTACATACACATTATAGCCTTATAATACTATTGAAATTAATAAAAGTATGTTATTCATTTTACAATTCATGCCTATGTCCCTTATATTTACTATTGGCTTTCTATCTTATTTATGTTGCTCATAGGTTTAAGCCTTGTTAGCCAATGTTGAGTATGAGTTATGCATACTTACTATAGTAGAGATAGGATAATAAGTGTCGTACAGTTCATTTGTGTACTACAAAAAACCCCGGACTGTGACACTTAGTGTGCTATCATTTGTTCCCTAAGCCATTGTCTACGGACATGACTTATATAAGCCTTTTTAATCCTTTCTTCAATTGGAGAAACACAGGTTACGTTCGTTGTAGCCAACTACAAATTAAGTGCAACATCTGAGTACACAAAAAAAGTTAATTACATAGGCATACATTATTTTTGAATTTGAGAGTTTTTACCAAAGATGTTTTTTGCTTGTTTCTCCCTAGAGATTATAGTCCACTAATAGGACATGTAGAAGCATTGGCTAAGACTTAGTCAAATTCTTGTAAAGCAAGCTCTTGCTGTGGTTTCGTATACTGGTAGGTAGAGTTTTATTCACTAGTTCCCTATTGTAGTGGTGGAAAGCTAGGGGACATCCATTTAAATGGACTAGCTTGAGATGCATTTCCTATGTGTAGAGCTGATGGGTTAAGAGGTTGCTTAGATTTATAAACCTAATGTATGCCATGAGTAATGTAAACTACAGCCAAGAACAAATAAGGTCGGTCGCGGGGATGAGTCCAAGCTTGCCAAAAGCTTGAAATGAGTGATGGGGAAATGCATGAGAGAGTGAATAAAAGGATAAGCAAAAACCCATGAATAACTCCAAAGGATATAATGCATCGATGAAACTTTCAATGACTCACGACACAACTCGATTTAACATATAAATTGGTCCGGTAAGGTTACTTGCCACCTAACCTTGCTTAAGAGTTAGGATAAGAGTAAAATGAATGTAAACATGCAGTGTTTACAAGAGGAAAAGTGTCAAGTGTATTAATGTCAATCTAATAATTACGGTTATAGATATAAGAAGTATTTATATCTAATAAGTTAGGGCAATTTGTCTAAAAGGGAAAAGATAAAAAGGGTGTTACCCTAAAGAAGTAATGTACAAGAATACAAAAGGATAAAAATGAATATTCAAGAAAAGTAATGATTAGTATAGTAGATCCTTCATGTGGTCTTGTATATGTGGCAGTATTACATTAATGATGCCATTGGAGGATGTAGATAAAAGAGTGCGAGGAGGTTGCTTATTCAGGTAGGGGTGACTGACGATTGGTTCGGTATGATTCTCTTGGCCTCTAAATAAGCATGAAGTTGGGCAAGTGATCAGGGGCATGAGTGTAAGAGGGTGAAGGTTAGTTGCTATCTCAGCATTCTATCTCTTGATGTACAATCACCAAGAAATAAGCAATCACTCGGCTCAGCATGTAGAGTTAATTGGCAAAGAGATACTTGGCCTTACTAAGAGTTGACTAAAGCAAGAAGATTTGCCTTGCCAGTTCTTTTAGTCCTCGGGTTCGGCTGTGAGTCAATGGTCCAATAGCTTGATTCCCATCAATAAGTGAGTAGGGAGATTATTTAACATATGTGTAGTCAGTATAGCATGCTAAAAGAAGGAAAAAGCATGGTACACTTTGTAAACTAGCCATGGTAGAAATACATGAATCTTCTTTCCATTTAATCCATTCAAGATTTTGGCAAATAATAATAATCCATTCAAGATCCATGAAATGTGAAATGCATGAATTAACCTAAATAGAAAAGCTACTTGCATGAATTAACTTTCATCAACAATTTGAATATATAGATACTAATTATGATAAGTTAGTTGCAGGTTGTAAAAAAATTACAAAAAGGCTAACTTACTAACTGTTAAGTACTTATGAAATTTGTTCCCTAAATAGATATTAAACCTGGTGTGAATTTCGCTTCTTCATCTAAACATTTTTACTTGTAATGAATCTCTCCATACTTACAATATGCTCCGAGTCTTTCTCTTATAACAAACAAATATTATAAATAGACTGGTTTTAGTACATTTTAACTTTGAATTCAAAAAGGAAAATTGCTCAAGATTTTGCAAAGAGCAGCTACTACATTTCATATAAATTAGTTTTATCCCATGACTAAAAAGCTTTCTTTTGGTTCAAAATAATCAATACATAAAATCTGATCAAGTAATTACTGAGATTTATGTAGGAACATACACTTTAAATTTTAAAGAAAGGGTTTGAAAATGGATTTATTTGGACTTAGAGGGAGAAATGCGCTGAAATAGTAATGTATACCATGCACCTGAATTTACATATGGTAATGTTCATCTTTTACCAATTATCCTGTGATCATATCATTCAATTTTATACATATGTGTATGGAGAATTTAAAGTTCATTTACTTTTTTCAACTAAAAAGTATGTAAGGAAAATAAGTAGCTATTCTGTTAAACATGTAAAGAAAATAAATGGATCGAGTAAGACCATTTATTACTAATAGTACCTAAGTGGATAGTGCTTGGGCTTCGGAATTAAACTAAAATACAAAAGAATTGCATTTTATAGTTGGTGTGATTTAGTTCGGTTTATGGTTCGATTCAATTTGATTTGATGAGTAGTCCTATATACAGCTACATATCTAAGTAATGATTTATGAAACAGAATAATGCTTAAATAGTTTAAAAAATGTAAGGAAAACAAAAGAAACGTACAACTATAGAAGTACATCATAAATATAGATGTTAATAATTCTAATCATGTTTTATGTACTTTGTTGAATAAATTGCTAGTTATTTAGAAAGATAATGAAGAAAATATGAATTTGGGAAATTATGAAATGAAACAATTTAATAAATGTGTTCAATTCTACATAAAGATCAAATAGATACATCTCATCAATAAGTATTAAAAATTCAAAAGATACACATATATAAAAAAAAGTCAACCATCTAAGTAAACAATATATAAAAATAAGAAAATGTTTTTGCCCTAAATAATATAGCTATATACCAAATATATAAAATCATACAATCAAAAGTAAATGCAATAGTTAATAGGAGTAAGTGAATTACGATGGCTAATTTTTATACTATAATGTAAAGACGAGCAATAATTAGTGGCTCTTATAATAGACTAGTTAGTGATGCACCATGCATGTGCATAATTTAAATATCAAATGCATAAAATATTAATTGTAGAATAATTTGTAGTTAATTGTATGCAAGAATAAAAATTGAAAGTGAAAATATTATACCTTTTTTCCAAACAAAAAGCTAGATTTCTATCACTTCTATTTTGTTTATGGATGAAAGATTGCTAAATATTTCCTTTTTACAAGGAAGAGATTGTTTAATTTTACAAAATTTTTAATATGGCTAACACTGCATATTAATATCATGCATCATATAGAAAATGTGCATTGTTTGACCACCTTCTTTCTCTACTTTCTCTACTAAGTATGTAGTAATAGGTTAACAAAAATAGAAGTTGAAGAGCATTTAGACATTTAAATAATATATAGTTATATATATTTTTCTAAAATATATAAGACTCCAAAAATGAGCCTTTGACCTTGATATTACAGACTAATAAAATGATTAATTGCCAAGGTCATTATAACCTAATTATATTATTACTAATCTTCTATTGAGATAAACTAAACTTTGAATCCCCCTTTACCCATAGTAAGTCTTTGCTTACCTTTCTTATACACAAGTTCTTAATTTCTCTTAAATCCTAAATTAACAAAAAAAAAAAGGTAATACTATAGTATGATTTAGTTTTGAATTTTTTTTTTTTTGAAAAGTTATATGACTCAGTTTGAAAAGTTATAAAATCTATTTTAATCTAACTATAGATATATGATATGATAGAGTTAAGAGTATATATAATACGGTTTCTTTATACGAAATTGCATAGCTACATGCATGATTTATTCATCATATTCCTCATGATAGGGTTTTATGCAATAAATATTCAACAAATGTGTTCAGCACCCTACTTTTTATTTCAAAAAATCATATTTATGATCTTATATATAGATAGAGATATACTTCTATCATATATTTATCCTAATTTTGGGCTAAAAAAGTAGGTGTATAGACTTTTAAGGATGCAATCCTTTGATTGTGATTGCAATTTTATTTACGTTGTTGCTTTGGGAAACTTTTTATATAAAGAGAGATATTATATATGATGAATAACCTTTACTAATTTTATGACGATGTAATGGGTAATGAATGAACGTTAAATTTATTTCCAAGTGTAATCAATATGTACCTTCATGAGCTCTTCGCTTCTTTTTTGTATTTTTAGCCAAATATTATTATAAAAATTAGGATAGGGGGAATGATCAGGTTCATCCTCTTGAGAGACTAATGTTCATGCCATTTGATTATAGAAACTTTTGCAACTCTTCACTTCTAACTTGGAAAAATTTAAAAGGGTATTTTATAAAATTATTGCAAAACTTATCTAAGATGTTTATATCCTTTTGAAGCCTATTATAGAGCTTATCTCACGCTTATATATAAGATAAAAAATCTCTAGTTCGATTCACTAAATACCTAAATTTATCTCATAAAATGATTATATATGTGCATCATACATCTAATGTAGTCACCAAGTGTAAAATGTACTTTTTTTTTTTTTAAGAATGCTTTAATCAATATGTGTATGAATTTGGAAAAAAAAATTTCCATGAATTAAGCCTAATAAGATAATGATGAAGAATATAGCATCATTAATCATCATTATGAATAATATAATATATATAAAAGATGTGACTATGTTAATAATAAATATAATTTTTTAGGCATCATATAATATATAAATATGAATTCTAATTAAAACTTTATAATGATTACATTATGATGTAAAGTAAGTATATACATATTTTTTATACTAAATAGATATAGAGATCAACATAAGCAAACACATCACATGTATTAATACATAAAACATTTTACATATGAAAGTAATACACTCTAGTTGGTATTATATTTATAGTATTCATCAAGATATAGCCTAAAGGTGACATTAATCCATTGAATGTTAGAGTTGGAGTTTCAATATGCAATAGGAAGGAGAGTGTAATTAAAGTTCTTATTACAAAGTAAAACAATTAGAAGTACAAATGAAAGTAAGCACAACATATCCATAAAAGAAATGGTATTAATGTAGTAAACTTGATATATATATATATATATATATATATAATGTACTCTTGTTAGTATACTATATTTATAATGTTTATCTAGATACGTTTCAAAGGTAGTATTGGCGGCCTTAATGTTAGAGTTAGAGGTTTGGTCTCTAATGGGAAGGAGACTCTTATTACAAAATGGAAAAATTAGAATTCCCATAATATGCAATTTACATCACATTGATTAAAAAATATTAAACAAACACAAACAAATTAGCTAATTTTTTTGTTACAAAACAAATGCATACCATAGAAATGGTAATGGAATGATGTACTTTTTTTTTTTTAAATTTTCTCTTAGTAATAAAGCTAATGAGAGAAAGTTAACAAAAAATTATATATTAGTAAAAAAAAGTCAACAACAAAGAGTATGGATTGCTATATTTTTTTTTTCCTATGTTAGGTGTTAAAGTTTTAGTAATGGTTAATGGCAAATTTATTACACAAACTTTTGCGAAAATAGTAAAAATATTAAGTGAACTTTTAAAAGACCAATTTTATACTTAATTAACATTTTTGTTGATATTTTTACTATCTTCATTAATACTATTAGATGCTATTGGTTAAGTTGACTGATAGATATATATGAAGGTGACACTTGTACTTTAATAATATTTTAAACCATATATATACACTAGATAAATAAAATAATGGGAGAAAAAAGAAAAAGAAATGTTGGAGAGAAAATAGAAGAAAATATACCCTTGGCAATCAAAACCCTTTCACTATAGTGTAAATAGATATCGAGGATACAAAACTTTTTCTATGAGTGCTTAAGCATGACTATATAAGACTCCTTAAGTTACTTAATGTTTGATATACATAATAAGAATGTTTGTAGTAGTGATACCATTAATTTAGAAAGGTGCAAATTTTAAATATTATATTGTTGTGACAAGTTTGTTTATGTTTATCTCACTATGTTGTTATTTTAAACTAATTTTTTCCACACTAAATATTTTCTAAAGTATCTCATTTTGATTTGTCTATCTAGTGTACACATAGCTTAAAATAATATTAAAAGACACGTATCGCTTTCAGATATGTTCATTAGTCCAACTTAGCAAACGGTATTGATGTTAACAAATGTAGTAAAAATACTAATAAAAACTTTAATTAGGTATGAAATAGGTTTTTTTAAAGCTCTTTGGGTAGTATTTTCATTATTTTACAAAAATTTAGGCAGTAAATTTACCATTTTCTTATTTAATAATTACTCATTGAACATGTGGGGGAAAGGAAAATAATAATGCAAAAAGAAAAAAATTTCCAAAAGTAAAGTTTTTGGGAAAATAATCCTAAGAATATAATATTTAAAGGCGATTTTAAATCAAGTATAAGTTTACCAATAATTGGCTTCTAAAATAGCAAAGATGAAAATCCATAAAAATACTATAAAAAGTCAAAAAGGATAGCTTGCGTGAAAAACATTTGACAAGTAAGCAATTATATGATATGAAAAGAATAAAGAGTCGGACATGTAAGCAATATACAATATAAGTTGACTAAAAATGCAAAATTTTATACATGAGAATTTAAAGTAGTGCAAGTCACACTATTTTAATACTTTGTAGTTTGAATCCCTCTTCAAGAGACGATTTAAAGTGCTATGTTACTTGGATTATTTTCCCAAAAACCCTATTTTTGGATTTTTTTTTATTTTTACATTATTATTTTCCTTTTCCTTAAACGTATCCCATGCCATCAATAGAAAAGGGAAAATAAAAAATTACACAAAGACTACTCTTGGAAAAATATTTCTAAAAATATAGTACTTGAAATCCTTTTTTTAAGATACGATTTTACCTGATTCAAAAAGACGATTTAATCTCGACTCAATAGGTGATTTAATCTTGACTTAAGAGGTGATTTCACTTGATTAAGATGGGATTTCATCTTAATTTAGGTGAAATTGCCTTTTGAAAAAGCAATATCACTTCAAAAAGAAAAAAAAAATGATTTCAAGTGCTATATTTTTTAGAATATTTTTTCAAAAACTATATTTTGCGAGATAAAGATAGATACATACATTTTTTTTTCCTTTTCCCTACCATCAACATAATGTAAATATTATAATCGACCATGTAAATAATATATTAAGGTAATCAAAAGTTACAACATGAAAGGAGATATATACATGTAGTAAAAGATATTTTTGAAAACTTATTAATATATAATGTAAATATTGTGGAAAGAAAATGTTTAGAGAGAGGAAAAAGAAAACTATATGTTAAAAATATATATAGTATAATGTAACGAAGAGATGGATAATAGGCTTAATAGTTATTTATATTATTAAAGCAAATGTGGCTTTAAGTAACTTTTTTTAATTATATATTTATTTTCTATTTACTATTTACTATTATTTGATAAAAAAAATTAACAATAAAATGAACTATTAAAATTATAACTAATAAAAAATATGTTCACTTACTCTTTTTCTCTTTATTAATTTATTTGCTTACTTTGTATTTTTTCTCTCTTACTTTTTCACTCTTTGTACTTTTTTATATTCTCCTATTAACTGTGTAATGCAAGTATGTTGAAGGTTAATATATGATAATAAATAATAGATAATATAAATAATGTAGAGAGAGAATTGAAGATTATAATATGAAAAAAGATATGTATAGTAGAAGATATTTTTGAAAACTTATTAATACATAGTATTAATTAATTAATATTATAGAATGAAGAGAGGTAATGTTAGAGAGAGAGAAAAATAAAACTATAATTAAAAGTGTGGAATTGAATAAAAAGTTATTTACTTAATCATAATAATAGTAATAATAATAATAATAATAATAGAGATAGATAAATAAAATATAATACGAACATTTACCGCGTATAGAGCGCTGCATGGTAAAGAAATCACGTCGTATTTACTCTTTACCAATACGGACCCCGGTTCCGAGTTCTAACGCTCAAAAGCCCTTCTCTGCCTTCCTCCCTGTTTCTCTGCTCTGCGTCTCACTGCCAATTCATCCATCCTCGGCTTCTCTCTCTCTCTCTCTCTCTCCGTCTCTTCCCCCTCCCCTCTCTTTGCTCTGTCCAGTCGAATCAACAGGTATGGTATATGCGATCTCCCATTTTTGTATCTGATCTTACAATCTCGCTCATTCTCTCTATTCATATTGCAACAGATTGATCGATTCATTCATAGTACCCTTGGTTAAGTACTTGTTTTCATCAATAACGGGTCAATCTCAAATTTGAATCCCTGAATTTCTGACCATTTCATAACTGCAACCCTAATTCCATTAAAACATATTAAAATTTCATTCATTATAGAAAACAGCAGATCTAGAGTTATTCCACGGTCTGATCCAGGTCTATCTTTGCCTTTTGGTGTTCGTAAGAGTCAACTTTTTGGGAATTTTATTTCAATTTGTTTCAGATCAGTGCATGACATGCAATAGTAGTGCTAAAATTTCATGCCTTTTAATGTTGATTTGGTGAATTGATGGTAGAAATTGTTTTCTACAGAGTGATTGTTAGTTGAGAGGGGCATATAATTGCATCTGGGAGATGGCAGCTTACGCCCCTCGAGGGGCGTCTCGGCCAGGAAGTGGCAGCGCTCAACCACCACCAAACCAACCCTCACTCAATTATAATAACCCTAATGCCGCTTTAGCTGATCATATGCAAAATATGAATCTTAGACCACCAAACTCTTTTCCTAGTCCATTCTCGAGACCTGCCGGTCCTACCCCTTATAGCCAACCTCCACAAGGGTTCCCTGCTGGCTCTCAAACTCAAACGATGTCCCGTCCGGGTCCTCCCATGGTCAGTCCATTTATGAGACCACCTGGGCCTCCTTCAGTCACCCCACAGAGTACACTAGCCCCTAATGTAGCTCCTGGAAGATCCAATTCTCCATCTATGAACCATCCTCCACCTTTTGCATCTCGACCACCACCTACCACCAGTTCTTTGCCTTCCTCGATGGGTAGCATTGTGGGGCCTGTTAGGCCTCCTGCTTCGGGACCTTTCGCCAGTGGTCCTCCTTCAACACCACAACTTCCAGCTGCCCGTTCAGGTCCTTTTAGTTCTGGTTTGTCAACTGGTCCTGTTATGCCACCATCAAGCACACCTGCTGGTTCAATGACAAATGGCCCCCAGGGGTTTGTATCAGGTGCATCGGCTGGAGCACCTAGGTTTCCAGCTCCACCTGGAAATGCACCTCTAGCGCAAGCACCTGTTGGACCACCTTCAGTAATGGCTTCATCTAGGGGACCTCAGCCTCCAACTATACGCTCTCTTATTAGTGGTCCACCTCCAGTTCCCCCCATGCAGTCGACACTGCCTTTCTCTGCGTCACCTCCATCTATGCCTCCACCAACATCTTCTTTTGCATCACAACCATGGCAAATGCGGCCAGAGCAGGTAAGTTCTTATTGTAATATTACTGGTGCAGTTCTTAGGGAATTAACATGCTTTATTTTTAGCTTATGATATGATTAGAAGTCTGTTGAGGATATTACCTCTTGGAGCTATGTGCTTTAGACTAGCCGCATAGCTTTATAGTTAATAAATATAGGAAGAGATCAAGTGAAAATGA
Organism: Lumnitzera littorea; assembly: GCA_024138015.1. NCBI lineage: Eukaryota > Viridiplantae > Streptophyta > Magnoliopsida > Myrtales > Combretaceae > Lumnitzera > Lumnitzera littorea. The sequence goes on along the minus strand of JAMXBB010000004.1, from coordinate 33,657,274 downwards.
GGAGGAATGAGAATTGACTAGTTTGAAAATGAATTACAGTAGAAGAACGGCATTTTATGTCAGGGATGGACTTATGCCTCAGTTGTTCTCTTTGCTAATTATTTGTGGTGATAACTGAGTTTCCCAAAAATATTATTGGAAAAGAACCTTCTTTTCTTTTTTACACATATTATAGAAGGATTGAACAGCATGGTGACTGTTTTTGAGTTCATTTTTATTTAATATTTTCTAGATGGGTATGCCACCACCAGTTCGTGGCTCCACACAACCACCTAGAATGATTGGAATGCCCCCGACACTCTCAAGTCAGCCTTCTGCCATAGCACCAACTGGACCCACTCCAACTAGGACAATTGACCCCAATCAAATTCCTAGGCCTATCCCAAGTTCCAGAAGGGAGATTCATGAAACACGTCGTGACAATCAGGCAAACCTCCCACCGGTATTTATTTTTCTCTCTCCACTCCTTTCTCAAATTTATGTATGAACTCTATATCTTTCCTCATCCTCTTCCCTTATCTTTATTACCATCTTCTGATGTTGTATATTTATCTTTTATGAAGCCTGCGACAAGTGATTACATTGTCAAAGACACTGGGAATTGCAGTCCGCGTTTCATTAGGTGCACCATTAATCATGTATGTGTTTTTCTGCATATGATGTGTTGTCGGATATAATGTCTTCCTCTTCTCTTAAGTATTTGATCTTTATTTCTGTGTTATGGGCATGAGGTTTTTGTTAGTGTTTGTCTCACTGCACTTGATGGTTAATTGACAGATTCCATGCACTGCTGACCTTCTGACAACATCAGGTATGCAGCTGGCTTTGTTGGTTCAACCTTTGGCTCTTCCTCATCCATCAGAAGAGCCGATTCAGGTAGTGAACAGTTGTAGCCATATTTCCTGTGTTTTATATGGCAATGTCAAACTTATCTCTCCTCTCTTTGTACTTTTTGAGAGGTGTTCTATTAACTCTTTTTCCACCTTTCATACATAGTAAGTCCCCATGTTTTTGACATGTCTTATAGCATGGTTTTCCAATGGATTCTTTTGTCCATGGTGAGAAAAAAGGGTCTTACTTTGAGTAGATTTAACAAAGACAAAATATAATTGTGGTGATGCATCAATGACTTAATGTAATAGAAAGATTACTTAAAGCTATTGAAAGGATTGGTATTGTGCTTAAGAAAGGAGCTTGAATGTGACAAATATAGTCTGCTGATGCTAGATGGAAGAAAATGTGATTGAATAAAAGTGAGTGTGAGCACCTTAGTTTGAATGGCATTGTGATGAAATGAGAAGGAGATACTTGCACTCCCAACCCCGCAGAAAATAAAAAAAGGAGAAATGAGGAGGAGACAATTCTACGCATTAATCAAATTCTCAGGAATTCTAATTGTTCTTGTATTCCATTTTAAAGGCTTGTTAAAGTTTTATGGGAGGGTGTGACTGTATAGGCTATTGAATGGTGTTATTCCCCAAGGATATTTCAGGCTGATGTGATTGAAACGGAACCAGAAGGAGAAGGGCACCACATAAGTTCAGCTGTCTGTTTGGGGTTTGGTTTCCAGCCCAGCTGGGATTTGCAAAAGTACTCACACATACTTCCCTGAGGAGAATCCCTTTCAGAACCAGGAATAACAGAGCAAAGACGGGCCACTAAAGGAATCTCTGATGAAATTTCATTTCTTTCTGATCTATCAAACATAATGCCACTTGGTACCTGTCTTTCAAACCATATAGATATAGAGTACCATCCCTGGTTCTCCATTGGAAATAACATTGCATCATCAATGACTTGATTTGGAGGATTTTTTCATGGCCAGGAGGAAATTGCTGAAACTTATAACCTGCCAAAGACTCCCTCCTTCATAAGTTAGGAACTAAACCCAGGAAGGCTGAATACGTGTCTCCCTATTCGTGATAAAATGGTGTAAGCACTTGACTTGGGCAGCTTTTGTTTGCTGGTATTCTAATTACACAGTCTAAGCCGGTCCTGTTCCTTTGATCTATAGGCATCACTCCAACAAACTTTAGCTTTTGGACAACGTGGTTTCAACATCCCACAAAATTATGCATCTTTCACTATGATTCTCATGATCTTCTTGAGTAAAATCAAATGCTGATGGCCAATAGACTTGAACTGAAAAGAGACTGATTTTATATGTTGGAATCATTTAGCATAAAATAAGTATTTACTAGTTTAATTATCAATTCTTGCGGTAACCAGGACTCAACTCTAGCCATTGTCCTTCTTCACCTAGGTGGGTATTAAGTGCACAGCCAAATAGTGAATGGGAATTTACCAAACTGGTAATTAATAATATTGGCTAAATTTTGCTTCTCCTCTCCTGGCATAACCGCAACAAACACCAGACTTTATGATGGATTAGTTAGAATCTCAAAATGTCAGCGTGAAGACAATCCTTAAACCCTTTGTATTTCTACGAAGAATTACTATCCTTCAACAAAATCATCAGATCATCTGCAAAACATAATTGTGTATTCCCTTCTTTTCACACCTCAACGAAACTCCATTCTGCTCTCCCTCAGATTATTTTAATCAAGCTTGATAGAACCTCCATGCAAAGCACAATGATATATGGTGATAAAGGATCACACTAGCAAATCTCCCTACAACTCTCAAGGAAGCCTGCTGGCTCACCATTAGGGTTGTTATAGAATCTAAGGATGGATATTCATTTCATGATTAGATTTATGCATATCAGTGTGAAGTTATAACACCTCAAAAGCACACTCAACGAAATCTTATTCAAGTATTTAATAGGCCTTTCTCAGATCGGCTTTAAGAGAGCACCTAGTAGGACCTCTGTTACAATGGTAGAGGAGGACTTGAGCTCTTGAGAGAGTAAGCATTTTTTGTGAGGTTTTGCCCTTTCAACAAAAGCAGCTTACTCTTTGCTGATATAATTGGGGAGAATGTTCTTATGATGTAGAGAAACAATCTTTGAAATACATTTATACAGGGTATTGCAATGACTCAAGAGATAGGTCTAAAATCTTCTAAGAAAGAGGGATTGTAGTTTTTGGAACTAAGAAGATGGGGTGTAATATTTTATATATGAGCAATGACAGAAATGAATATAAATGAATTACCGAAGATTTTAAAGGAGTTTATTGCTAGAATGTACAATATGGACTGTTCATAAATGAATGTTCTCATGGTGTCTATTTCCTCAAAGTGTCTGCACAATAGCATGAGTATTGCAGAATTTTCTTGTTCATGCTAAATTCTGCCATGCCCCCAAAACCCCCTATTGATCCTTTCTTTGTTGAAGAGAAGCTAGAAAGTCCAAAACTCACTTAGTAGTGATAAGTGATTTAATGGTTACTGAACCTGCTTGCAAATGCATATTAATTGTATTGTTGAAGTCTCTTGTGAAAGTAATTTGCCTTGAGAATTTCCTAATGTTGCCTACCAGGAAAGAAGTTGCACTTTTCAGTGCTGAAATTAACCTTCAGGAATAGTGGTTTTTCAGTTATATAATAAAAAGTGATTTTATTGTTGAGGTTATGGGAAATAAATTCAGTTTCTTTTTTTTTTTCCCCTTCAATAATAAATGATTGAAGGGGTATATCCACTGTACAAGCAGACCAAAAGCTATCCTATCTAAAAGTCAGACTGTGGCATATAATTATGTTGGTACCATATGATGCAAGTAATGCCCTCATTGCATTTACTACAGAGATAAAGGCTTTTTTTTTTTTTTTTATTGGATAAGTGAGATAAGGAAGTTTTTTTAATAAAACCAGTGCTATATATCCAAGGGCAAGAACAGAAGCTTCCTTCTTAATATTGGATCTTATTTCTTTCTCTTCATATAGGTTGTTGATTTCGGCGAAAGTGGTCCAGTTCGCTGTTCCCGCTGCAAGGGTTATATAAATCCTTTCATGAAGTTTATTGATCAGGGAAGGCGGTTCATCTGTAATTTATGTGGTCAGTATTTGATATCAATCAAAACCTATAATGGAATGCCTGGTTATATGCACTTTCTTTTGGAAAATATATTTCATCATATATCTATTTATTCAATGTTCACCATTCATGACCTGTTTATGGATTTCATGTGCTTGGATGCCCATTCAATCAACACATGCACTGAGATGACAGTGTTCAAAATACAGCATTTTACGTAATTATTTCTTTCATAGTAACATGATGTTTAATTTTTTTGGATAAGTAATGTGGCATTTACTTGATTGTTCTTAGTATGTGGTTCCAGTGCTTTTCTTTTGGTAAGTAAGAAGTGGGTTCTAGGGCTTCCAGTTTGTTACATCTCACAAGTGTTTGTCAGTAGCTATACCTCTACTTCAGGATAAATTTTTAATATTATGTAGTATAATAAAATTTAAGGAGGCTAATATATTGATGTTACTTTTATGTCTTTTTTTGGAGTGAACATTGTTCAATTATTTTGAGTTAAGCATAATTTATAACATTATGTATAGCATCACAATGCAATCTAAGATTACATTACTTTATAGCATAGGAACCTTTTGGTTGGCTTCTAGAGGAAGCCCTTAGAACTTTTGCATATATGGAATGCAGCCATTTTTGAATTGACATGTACATGTTGCTCTTAAATTCTAAAAATTATTCAGTTCAACCCCTAACTCACCAAGATTTTCAAGTTAGTTCTCCAATTTCTTAAACTCTTAAACTCATAAGAAAAGAAGGTGTTTTTAATTTGTTTAACTTTTGAGATAATGATGGTTATATTTTATCGGTACAAAGGGATAGCTAATCTATAAGATCATTTATATCTTCCATTATGTTTGGGAAACCTCATTTTTGAATGAATATTTGCTCTGTCAACTAGAAACATATAAGTAAATAACACATTATCCTTAATTACAAGTACTTATGTTTGTATAAACTCTTCTAAGCTTTTATTCCAAGTGATTCAAGACTAAAGAGGATGCAATTTAATTATTTCCCTAAGAACCAATTCATAAATGTTTCAATAAAATACAATGACACTGCTTGGATACTAACAAAATTATGTCACACCTATGTTCCAAAATAGTATACTTACAGCCATTGAAAAATGTTGATACAGCGATTATATTCCTGGAACGCTGTACCAAGTCTATCTTTTGTATTAATAGATGCATGTTCTTATTTTGTGAAGTCAATATATGGCTTGATTTTATACGTATTAATTGCTGAAATATGAAATCAGGTGAGAAAAACACCAAATAAGATGATGAATCAGCTCAAAGAAATAATAAGAAGTTAATTTTTTTCTTTTTTATAGTTTAGTAAATTTCATTAATCAAATAAAAGATATGCATAAGGGAAGCAAAGTTCAGAGATTAACAAAGCATAAATATACAGCAAGTGGTGTACAACCCATTGCAAGCTCATTGCTTTACTACCTAAGCAAAATATACAAGACAAATATAATACCACCCTACTGGCTTAGTCAATACACATGATAAAGAATTCTCCTTGCTGGAGAAGAAGGTAAAGTATGAAGGTCTCCCTGATGTCCACCATGTCTATCATTGTGTTCCAAAGAAAATGCACAGTGATTGTGAACAATAGTTTATTATTGTATATATATCAGATTGTCTTTAGCTGGAGAGCAACCAGGGAATCTGTCCAGTAGATGAAATTGGTGGGGAATTCTACACTAGCAGTCACCATCTCACCCAACTCTGAAGAGTAACCACATTGAAAGAATAATTGAGAGTGATTCTTGGGTAACATGGAGCATGAAGGGCATAAATTCACCTTGATAACCTTAATGCAAACCAACATATATAAGACTACACCAGTTCTAATAGGTGTAAGACTTGGTTGTAGATCTTAATTATATCATGGTACTAAGCTGGAGGTCACGAGTTTGAAATCCTGAATTGTCATTTCACTTGAGGGGGTTTAGTTAAAGTCTTGGCCCATAAGCAAGGGGAAGTTTAACCCCAAAGATTTAGAACTACACCATATCCAACAAGCTTGAGCTTTTTGATTAGCTGGTTGTGAATCTACAATTTTTCATTTTAATACAGAAATTGACTTGATACTGTAATGAAGGAGAGATTTTGTAGTGCCAACAATTATAAAGAGCCTAAGTGTGATAGATTGAAAATTAGGGCATTGCTATAATTTGATAGTTTCTTGGGGTTGTCAATGTGGTTGAACCAAAATATCTTGATGGCAATTTCACAACTTTCCATGCTTATAGATTATTGCCAGACATTAGGGTAATTTTATAATGGGCTTGTAGTTTTTAGGAGTTCGGATAATATGTTGCCAATTTTGAAGCTTCAAGGGCATACAGATTTTAATTTGAAACTTAAAAGGCATTTATGAATGATGTTCAAGCTTTAAGGATATCTAAGCATAGAAAATTTGGGCTCAACGTTTGACAGGTCAATTATAAAAAGTGCATGTGAGTGATCCCACAGCCTTCTTTGAGCATTTTGCCAACTTTCTGTAGATTGTTCTGAGGGACAAATGGCAGCACATATCTTGGCCTCAGTTGGGTGGTTAGGAAGTGCTGCAGTAGTTATATAAATAGAGGAGCCAGTTTCCTGCATGTGTAATCAGGGAATTGACAGCTGTTATACACTGGATCTGTTGCTAGCTGTTATGTTCACTATAAAGATGGGAAATTGGTGCCAAATTTTCATGGAAAATCTCCCATTGACAATCGAGATGTTCTCAGAGCTCACCTTCATTTTGGCAGGTTTTACGGATGAGACTCCCCGTGATTACCACTGCAATTTGGGTCCTGATGGAAGGCGTAGAGATGCTGATGAGAGGCCTGAGCTGTGCAGAGGAACTGTCGAGTTTGTTGCCTCTAAGGAGTACATGGTGAGTCCATTTTATAAAATCTTGTGCCTCTGATTAGATTTATGCAACTATCATACTCTTTTATCATCGCTTTCTCTGCATTATCTCAGATGTTTGCTTAATCATTGCTAATTTTATGTCGTCTTGAAATGACTTTTTGTGTCTTCATTTTTGAAACTATCGTTCCTTGGTACTTTAGATTTTTTAATGGGTCAAAGATTTAGCATTTGCAATTGCAATTTTCATATAGATTATGAATCAATCAGAAGGGAGGGTCAAATTGCTGGGACTCCATAAATTTCTGAAATTGTTCATTTTTCCTTTGAGTTTCTGGGGAGAAATTATTTTAGGTAAGTGAAGCTGCTTCCCACAGGATATCATATTTGAACAATTAGCCTGCAAATGGCGGCAAGGAAATGAAACAATAACAATTTTACTTTCATGAGAACATCATTGTTCATCTAGCTCTATAATCAATGACGGTTGAGAGGTGCAGTTATCTTTATTGCTTCTCGGCATTAGACATCAATGGTCTGGAATCAACATCTCAGTGTGGTCTATTTAAAGACAGATATGTAATGTTTATCTCTCTGTTATCATTCAGAGCAACTTTTCTACATAAAACCGAAAAGTAGTTTCGAGGAGTTCGATTGCAAGATAAAAATATCATCACTTTAAGTTATTCATTCTTTTCTTGCAGAATATTGCTGCTGTTTTAAGAACTTTTGAATTCAGTTTTTTAATTGTTACAGGTACAAAATTTGTTATGTGACAAATTTAGCATATATCCCATTTGTTGTTTACTGATTATCCAACTTGAGGATACATATTGACTTTTATGGATGATATGAAGCCCTGTATACTCACCATGACAGTCTTGGATACTTTTGTTCTTTCACCTTAACCATTCTGAAAGCTTTTGTTATCCTATTGCGAGTTTTTGATGGAATGTTTGCCTTTCTGCTTTCTCATTCATGCAAAAGCGTATTTCTTTCAGTGAAAGGAAAACTAAGAGAGTGAAGGGAAACATCCCCTAACACCACCCCTCTTACACCCACAAAAAAAAAAAAAAATGAGAAGTAAAAAAAAAAGCACAGAAAAGGAAAACTGTAAGATGAATTCCTATTGAGGTGGAGTTGTTTATATAGGTTGTAAGGATTTATTGTCAGTTAACTGCATGAACTTTTTCTTTTGGGCATGACTGATTGTTGGGCTAGTATTAATGAATTCTTTTAAATAGGACTTAACAAAATTTGATCTTGTGATTTGGTAACATCATACAATTAAAATATTTCTATCTCTGGATATAGATAGGGAGGTCTCTTTTGTTGATTGGTTGTGTTCTTTCTTGCTCTGTCTTTGCTAACTGATAATTTTTGTGCCATGTTCTCAATTCCAGATCCGTGAACCGATGCCAGCAGTATATTTTTTTCTTGTTGATGTATCAATGAATGCGATGCAAATTGGTGCGACTGCTGCTGCATGTAGTGCAATTAGTCAAGTTATCAGCGATCTTCCTGTGAGTCATAGTGATGTTCTCATCAATGCACTTTTTGTAATTTATTTATTTATTTTTTCTTGGCAATAGTTGCAGCCTGCTTTTCTGGGGATTTTATGTTGTAGCATAAATGCCTTGGTCCATTCTGTTCTGTGTAGGTGAAGGCTTGACATGATCTGTAAGGGAAGTTTCATATTATGTCAATATTAGTTGATATATGTGCACAAATAATATTATGGAGACATAGGAACACATGTATTCTGCCTTATGTATATGACCTAATTATATTTTAACTGGTGGGATGTGATTACTACATCATAGTGAGGAACACAGGTTTAATTAGAAACAAGAAATCTGAGTTGATGATGTCTCTGCTTAGTTGTTATTTTCCCAGCTACAGTGTTGGTAATAATCCAAAAATTCTTGTAGAAAAATTCTTATTTGTTTTGCGATTGAATTAAAATGAAGCATTAACACAGATGGGATATTGAGGTCAAGAAGATTGCTTTGGAGCTGCAAAACGAAATGTTTAGAACATACTGCTTCATTGAGCGTGGCATATTTTTGAACAACTTTTACATTTTAGCTTTATATACTGCTTAAGGTCATAGTACATCATCCAATGTGCTGTTGCAGACTAGAGATATGCTGTTGATATTGCTGTGTATCTTTCCTTTGCTTCATGACCATAACATTGATTTAGCCCTTGAAAATGAAAGAACATAGCATCTGAGGTTCTAACCAATGCAGAGTTGTGATATACCATTGTTCTTATCAATATGTGGCAGCATAGTTGGTTCATCTGTGCTTCCAATACTTTCTGATCCTTTCTATTCTATCATTGTGATGTTCTTTATTTGTTGCTCAATTGTTTTGTTCTGGTTGCTCTTTGATGGTTCTCAAATGTAATTTCATGGCCTAAAATTTTCTACTTTCATCTTGCAGGAAGGTCCTCGAACTATGGTGGGGATTGCAACATTTGATTCAACAATCCACTTCTACAATTTAAAACGCGCATTGCAGCAGGTCATATATGTTGTACCATCTACTCTACATTTTGCTTTCATTAGTTTGGCATTTTAATTTGTAGTAACTCAGCAAACATGTTGTTTTATCTCATTGTATTAGTTTGGCATTTTAATTTGTCGGAACTCAGCAAACATGTTGTTTTATCTTCTTGTATTTTGCTATTTCCTATATAAAGCAACCTTTGCAAAGGACCTCAAAACCCACCCACCACCACAACTCCCCCCCACCCACACACCCTCCCACCTACCTGAAACAATGCAACCAAAATAAAAAAAAAAGACAAGAAAATGCTAAGGTACCAGAAGAACAAAAAAGGGGGAAGATAAAGTGCTAGAATATATGCTGGATCATGTAGAAATTTTAATTTTAAATAGTTTTTGACATCTACTCATGTACCTACTGTGATATATCAATTTTCTTCAATTTTGGCATCAGTTTTCATCTTTATTTATAAACAGTTTCCATTCTGCACTTAAACATCAAGGAACCTCATCATAGTGATAGACCAGTTCTTTAAAAGTTTAGAATCTTGTACATATGCTTGGAGAAAAAGTTAATGAACTTGGTCCATTGTTGTGTTCAGTGACTATTCTTTCATGGCCCAACTGGGTGGAGTAGTATTCCACCATTTTTAGGAGGTTGTTTCCTGAAATTCTATAGTATGAGCATGCAGCTGATGCTTTAAGGGGATGATGCTGATAACATTCCATAGGCTTTTCTTGTGTCCTCAGTGCTGTTACCTAGAGATAATTTGATAATACTTGCAAACGACTATTTTACAGTTACCTTTGTGGTTGTGAGATTCTTGTTGTGTATTCAGGTTATTATTATTTTTTTTTTATTTTGAGTTTCACCATTTTCACTTCTCTTCCTCCACGCCAACCATCCCTAACCACCCGACATACCAATCTCAAGTGTTTTGCTATGCTTCAATTAATTTTGCTAGTCCTTATTTGATGACTGATCTGGCTGGCAAATAATGAGTTTAGCCAGTCAATGTTTTGGCATAAATTTGAAACGTTGGGTTGATTATTGTACAATGACCTTTTTAGATTTGCAGCTTCTGGAGGGCTCATAGATTATAAACAGGGGTTTGACTGATAAGGCCTTTTCAATGAAGTCATCTGTAAAATTGTCTATCCTTAATTTAGTAATGCCTTTACAACCCAAAAGAGATCTAATTCTATATTAAAAAGGTTGCAGTTAATACCAAAGTGTGTGATAGCAATGCAATATGTTAATCTTGAACTAACTTTGTTGGGAATTCACACGCTATACCATATCAATTGTCCAACAAACTGAATTTATATTAGTGCATTTTCCAATCGTGGTGTCATTGATTGCAGCCACTGATGCTTATTGTTCCTGACGTTCAAGATGTCTACACGCCTCTGCAAAGTGATGTTATTGTCCCTCTTTCTGAGGTCAGTATCACAATAATATTACAGCAATGTTTGATACATCTTAGCATTGTCTTGTAGTTTATCGCTCCTCTCTTAGCAGGCTTTTGTATATTGATCTTATTTCTTATAGCCGTTTTTCAGTAACCCTGCTATTGTATTAACTTTTAGTTTGATGGATGCAGTGCCGTCAACATTTGGAGCTCCTACTTGAAAGCATCCCAACTATGTTCCAAAATAGTAGAACTGCCGAATCGGCATTTGGTGCTGCAATTAAGGTGCGCTGATTATTCTTTTGATATTTCGTTGTGATATAGAGAGAAAGCATATAGTGTACACTTCATTGCCTTTTCTCTTAATTGACTAACATATAGAATTTGGCATTCTGCAAGAGCTGCTGCTTGTCATTACCCAAAAAAAAGGAACTGTTGCATGTCTCTTTGGATTCATAGATTTTGTATCAACTCACAAAGTTGAAGTATATGAGAGAGAAAATAAAATGTCTGAATCAGCACAAAAATGAATGAATGAATAATAAATAAATGAATAAAAACAAAATCTCTGTGGATTAATCTTACATTTCATCCAAAAAAAATCTGTGGATTGAGCTTTTTGGAAAGAGGGCAGTCGCTGTCTCTGGAAAAGGCACAATCATCCGATGATTATTAAATTAAAATGCCTGGATTTGACTTGCTTATGGAGACTTCACCTTGAGTACTGAGATTCCTATGTGGGTGCTGAATTTCAGTTCAGGTAAAAGGTGACTAGGTGAAAATCATTGGGTGTGTACTATTTTCTTTTGGGTAAGAGTGTATACTATTTTTGTAGTATATAAAAAGTTAATATATTACAATTTCATGTGAATTTTGATTGTTTTCCATGAAATGGTACATCGTTTTAAAAGAGTCACAATTTTCCAAATTATAGGGAGTAAAACATCATGAATGTGAAGAGTTATGTTGTTTGTTTTAAATTAGGTAAATAGTGTAACTATTCTAAAAATTTCATCATTTGCATAAAAGAATGCATCTCTTGAAGGTAAAAAGTTCCTGAAATTATATATATATATATAAAAGATTGTACTGTTACTAATGTGCCTTGCTCCAGCTGTTTCAGTGGCCACTACTGTATCTGTCTGCATTATGCAATGGATGTATTAATACGATATTAATTGATTTATTCCATGTCATTATGTGTTGCTTATCCATTGCTGAATTACAGTATTTTTGCTATAGGCATAAATTTGTCAATGGAATGATTATGACTTGTCATTTATTCCTGTCCAGGCTGCTTTCCTGGCAATGAAGAATACTGGTGGAAAACTCTTGGTGTTTCAATCAGGCAAGTCATCTCCATTACATGTTTTGTAATAATTTTTGTTTTTACACCCCCGTGCACACTAATGATTTTATATTCTGATTTCTTGTTGATGAATTCAGCAATTAAAACTCATCAGACAGATCAAAAAAGCTCAGAAATCCTTTCTGACTATTGCTTTTCATGGGCAAATTAAGATTTTTCAGTAAAAATTAGTGTATAAAAGGACACTATCCTTTATACTAGGTATAAGTGTTGACCTTTAAGAAAAAGAATGACACATGAGAAGTATCTCGGTCAATGCACCAAATAAATAAGAGGGTGCATGGATTGGTGATTCTCTCCATTTTTTTTTTCTTGTTTAAAAAAAAATGAGAGTTCAGTCAGATTGAAGAGGCATTCTGCACTTATGAACAAAAAGAGCATTCTAACATTTCTATGCACTTTACATTTAGTTAGGCTGGTGTTGGGAGCAGTTTGCTCTCAAACTTTTAGCTTTTGGCATCGAAAGTAGTGACATTTGTTCTTTTCATAAGATCAATAAAATTGTGTAATTACAATTTACATGCATGTCTTTTTCACTTTTTATCATTTTATATACCTGCGTTTTTGTTGTTAACACTATATACTTCATGTTAGCTAGTCAAACAACAGCTTTTGATTGATTCTTAATGATTAAATCAAATGAAATAATGTTATTAAATGTATTTAATTAAATATTATAATAAAAAATAATAAAAAAAGAAAGAAAAATCAAACTAAAACCCTAGTAGCCTTGGCTGGCCATCCAAGGCCAGGGGTCACTGCCTTTTCTGGGGGTACAGGAGAGGAGTGGTCAGACGATCCATTTCAGGTGGTCAGCTGCTTCCTGTCCTTGAGGTGGCTGGTGAAGCCTTAGAAAGCATGGTGGTTTGCACAATCCACCATGGTGGTGGGTGACACGACTCACCTATAGTGGTGGATGGTCACCCATCACCATTTGTCGGGACTTTGGCTTGGTAAGGTGATAGGAATTTAGTTTTCCACTAAAATAAAAAATGGGTCTGGAACTTGCAACTATGTCTTTTGTTTTGCATTTATGTAATTGTTTTTCCTTTTGTTTTGGAAATTTTTACGTAGTTGGCACTAGAAAATTTTTTATACTTCTGCAGTCCTACCATCAGTTGGGCTTGGTGCCCTTTCTGCTAGAGAGGCTGAAGGAAGGAGCAACATCTCTGCTGGAGAGAAGGTATGCATCCTTATTGTTATAGCTTTGCTTGAATAATGTCAGTCGACTTGCTTCATTTTTTCATCTTCATCTTTCAACTTGCAGTTGAATTTTTATGCTTTTCCTTTGATTACCTTCCCCCACTCTGATATACAATGCTTCATGAAAAGAGCGTCTTCTCTTCTTTCTTGTTGCCATCTCAAGTTTTATGTTCATCTGGGGAAACATATAACTTTGTGGCTTTCTCTTTTGCAATATCATGTCAAGGTTATTCAAGCATTAAATATGGGAAACAACAATTAGCAAAAGATGAAAATATATCAGGTGAATTCCTTCCATTGAAGATTTGACTAGAATGCCTTGGGTGAGAAATTTCTCACCTTCTCTAGATTTGCCAAACTAAAGGACTGCTTCCCTTGTAGCTTCTTTCTTTCTCTTTCTTCTCTCTCTCTCTCTTTATCGAACTCCTTTCCGTTGTAGCTTCTCTGGACCCCTTCCCTCCCAGTTACTTAAAAAAGTTAAATTGATTATGAAAATAGACCTCTTCCCCTCCCTTTGTCTTTCCCTTTTGTCTGGCCTTTGATCCCTTATTTTATCCTCACCCCTTTTGTATCGTCATGCTTTTTCAACACCTTCATACCAGAATTAAGAAGCGCACAAATTGTAATGTACTGCAATGTTAGTATTAGTGCTTGTAATAATAGTCTTAGTACTTGTAATGCATAGCTCTAGTACATGAATAGTTAAAATAGTAGTAGGAGTTGTGACAGATTGTACATTGCCCTAGGGCAAATGGACTAGCTGAGTATGCGTAATAATTGAGGTTAGTTAGTAGTTAGTTGTTATCCTGTCAGTTTTCATGCTTCTTTTAGGGAGAGAGGGAAGTGATATGCTCAATGGATCAATTGTGCTCTTGTTTGTACTTTCCTTCGTCAAATTAGGGATGTGTAACCCAAATTATCATAATTCAATCAATAATACTACTTAGGGACATCAATTGGTCTAAGCTGCCCTAATTTCTTGCCTGATCCAACGATGGCGATTAAGGTCAAACTATGGCGACTTTGGATAATTGAGTATCTGCTCTAGAAGATATTAAACTTGTTTTCAAAATGGTGTTGCTTGAACAAAGGAGAAATTTGAGAATGTACATTATCATCATGAGGTGATGCGCGAACAACTCCTCAGTAGCTTTGGCGATTTCTCATGGACATTTGATGCAAAGTTTTGATTCCTTAAATGCTGATCTGTTTGACCAAAATTTGTTGAGTGATCGGTTTCATTCTCCAATGGAACAGTGGAAATATTGGAGGAGGAAAGTCGCAACAGTGTTCAGCAAGGAGATTTTGCTGTTTTTGTCAGCAAGAAGTTGGAATTTGATTCTGCTGATGTGAATGAATATCGTTGTTGGAAACCCTGATTTTGTCTCACAGTCACTAATTTGCAATGAACAATTGAAAATCCATGAGAAAGGTCCAATTATTGATGATAGACAATGCCTTATTTATGGTATTCTTTGGGTTGTGCATCAAAGGCAGATTGTGAAAGGGAGAGATGCTACATCTTTACTTCCTTCTTTGTTGAGCTATGGCTGTTACTACAAGATGGTTGCCCTTTGCTAATCGTATTTGATTCATTTGGTTTGTCTTTGATGGTAAAGGTCTATCACTAGCTCTAGTTGCGACAATCAAGTTTCAATTGCTTGATTTGAGGACAAGGCAATTTTTTAGGGTGGAATGGTAATGTACTTGCTATAGTTAGTATTAACACAATAGAATAATGCCATGTGGCAAATATAATAGATGAGAATGAATATAAATAGAGTTTAGTTAGTAGTTATTTTTATTTTACTTTCTCTTTTTGGGTAAATTCAGATTTTTTGGTATTTTATACATATAATGAAAGATGATGTACAAGGAGAAGGGGATAACCTTAAATAAAACAGTTAAGACACAATCAAGGGTGATATACATATAATGGCAAGAAAACTCTAGAAACTATAAGGACCATCACAAGCTAACACCCTATGTCCTAAACCATTGTCTACCTTCCTTTTTCTTCTTCTTAGCACGAGCACTTCTAGAAGACTGTTTTTGGGGAGCCTGGCGAGATAGAGGAGAGATAGTGGTGTCAAAAAGATAATCACTCGCTACAATAGTGGCATTCTTGGTGATTCTCACTTCTCTTAGGTTCTCAAACACTGAGGTTAGAATTTCATTTGAAAGAGAGGCCTCTCCTTAGCTAAAGAATTACTCGGAATTATTGGGTTTTGTTGCACTTGAAAGGGAGTATGTTCAACAAGTGAAGTCCCAAAAGATGCTCTATCTGGGGGTGAAGGATTGTCTCCCTTCAAAGCATAAGTGACCACAACGATCTCCTCCAACTTTAAGATATGGGGTTGGAAATTTAGGGAACAATCAAGCTCTTGTGTAAGATTTGAGTAAACCTCTAAAAAGGACTTTCACTTACCAAGTTGTAAAGGAAGAGTAGGTTTAGGGAAAGGACAAGGCAAAAGGGGAGAATGAGAGGGAGATATAGAAGACAAGGCAGAAAACAAAGGCCTAAGAATTGATTGAGGGAGAGCAGATAGGGGTGAGAGGGAGGGGTCCCCAAAGGGCCAACAGGGAGATTTTTCGACAATTGAGAGGTTAAAGGAGTATAAGGAGTTCTAGATAAGACATCCTTGAAAGATAAGCTAGGGGAGTCCAGTTGAGGAACACTGCTACCCAAGATAGGGAAGGAACGTAGTTGATAGCCCCAAATACTAAGGAGCCAACCACCAAAGTAGCAGATAAAGAGGCAAAAGTGGCAGAGGAAGAAGGACCTAGTCCTCCTAAAGTTGGAGACAACACGGGAAGAGAAGGAGAGGATGACAACAACTTGTCTAAAGCCAAAGAAGTCTTTGGCTTGGCAAGAAAGGCGTTGACTTGGAGGATGGAGTTGTGTTCTTGAGTTCTTGACATTGAGGTGCCTATGCTTGTAGAAGCGATTGAACACCATAGAGGAGAGGTAAAATCCTAGATGCCACTATTAGACAAACCGATTGATGCAGATTTTAATTCCAAGAATGAGCTTTTAACAGTTCTCTACTCTTAGTTTGGAGTGAATAAGTGGGATGTTAGTAGTGAATAGGAAGTTGCTCTTCTATAAAACCCAGAATATGTAAAATTTGCTCCGTGGTAGCATTATTGGCTTAGAAGAGAACACCTAACTTTTGTCCCCATATGCATGTAAACCTGCTATGAACTCAGATTTAGAAAGAGTTAGAATGTTTAGATATTTTTGTTCAATATATTGAAAGAGTTGTAATGTTACTCTTTTTGAGTCTTTTAGCTTAGAGAAATCACATGTAGATCAGTTAAGCAATTGCTTATTTTCCATTTTGAGTGTCTTTATCGGGAAGTCCATGGTTTTATGTGCTTTTTGTTGATGCTTTATAGTGTAATGCATGAAGCACTTTCTTGAGAGGAGCTTCTTATGGAAATTTATCCATTTAATTGATTGTTTCTTTGCTATTTAGGAGGCCCATAAGTTACTTCAACCTGTTGATAAGACTTTGAAGACGATGGCCATTGAATTTGCCGAGTACCAGGTGGACTTTTTGCTTAATTTTTACAACTATCTTATGAGAACCTCATTATAACTCCATGATTTAGAATTGATTTATGTGGATTATTTTTTCCTGATCTTCAAATGCCTCAGGTCTGTGTTGATGTGTTTCTCACTACCCAGAGTTATATAGATGTTGCTTCAATTTCTGTTGTACCAAGAACTACTGGTGGACAGGTATAAATTCTTTATTAAGCCAGAAGGCTAGTTTTAGCTATTATATTGCTGTCAAAGATTCTGTTAAATTTGCTGTAGAATATGTAATAAGTTTCGTTTTTTAGTTGAAAAAGAACCAAGAATAAATGATGTCATTATTCAGCTTGTTTGCCTAGCTGTCCATGTAGTGACCAACTTCAGTTTCTTCAGAGAAGCATATTTTAATTATGTAAAAATTGTACAAGTATACTAAGTATCGTAGGAAAAAAAGAAATGCATAGGTTGATATAGATGTTAGTGAGGAAAGGAATCTAAGACATCAACACTTTTATGTTACAAAACATTCGTGAGGACTCATAATAGATTAAGTGTTCCTGGGTGTTTCAAAGTTGCAAAGAGATTGGGCATTGGGTTTGCTCGAACAAGAAAGATGGGTTAGAGACATGGTTGACAAAATTACAATTTTATTTATGCAATTTTACGGGTTAATGATTTTATTAGGTTTTTTTGAGTTAACATGGGTATAAAATCATTTTTTTTTTTTTTGTAGACCTTTTGTTTTTTTCTTTTGGTAAGTCAATAAATTCATTTATAGAGAAAAGGATGTGCAACCGTTGTTTGTGGGAAAGGGGAATACCTCAAAGGCCTATACAAAAAGTGAGACTAGATCATACTACTCACAAGAGATTAACTCTAACTAGAGATTTCTACATGATACAAGATTTGTCGAAGAACAAAATCATGTTTTGGAAGACTTTTCCTCAATCTGATGTTGTTTTTAACCCTCCAAATACAATAGACTAATGCTACCAAAGTAGTGGCCCAAGTGGAGAAGGAATTAGAGGCAGAATTTTGAGAGCAAAATGCTGTGATGCCATGCTAAGAGATAAGAGAGGATGGACCATCCAGGGCATTGACTACATTCCTCCATATCTGCTGTGAAAACTAGCAATCAAAGAAAAGGTGGGTATGATTCTCCGGGTTGTGATTGCATAGAAAACAGGGAAGTATGTGAGGTGACTCCCCATTGATGGAGCTTGTCAAGAGAGTAGAGCTTTTTGTTGCAAACGAGTCAAAGGATGAAAGAAAACAATGGTATAGATCTCTTGCACCAATAGAATTTAGCCCCATCAACTCTATTTGTAGAGGTTCCAAGGTTGATGTATGAGCTCTTAATAGAAAATGCTTTCATCTTGGATGGTATCCAACACAGGGCATTCATAATAGCGGCATAAGGGGACAAATTTGTAGGGATGTTAATGGATTGCCAAATCCCACCCAATGGCAGAACCTAAGATTCTCCCTCAATAATAGAACATAACTTAGCAGCAAGGGGAAGACCTGAGTCACTAATAGCATGTGTGGAGAGAGAAGAGTCCAAAGGACTCGAGGGTAACCAAAAGTCCGACTAGAGAGAAATGGAAACTCCATTGCCAACACGCTAAGTTAGCCATGGTCTTGCTATGGATCGCAGCTTTAGAAGTTTTTTCCAAGTCCATGAACAAGCTGGTGGACATTTGACATTCCAAAAACTAGTGCCTTTTAAAAAATTCGAGTGAATCCAATCATCCCAAAGGCTTCTCTTGTCCATCAAAAACAAGTTCGAGATGTGCTTGAGCTGGGCAGCCTTATTCCAAGTTTCTCAGCATGGAATGCCCAGTCTATCTTCTTCCTTGGGACAACAAACTCTTTCCCATTTGACCTTAGCTTTGGTAGAAATATTAGGGCTTCCACCCCAAAGAAAATTCCTTATGAGTTGCTCAATTCTTTTGACCACCTTTTTAGGAAGAACAAAGATGGATGCTAAATGGATTTGCATTGAGAAAATGACCGATTTAATAAGTTGTAGTCTATCAGCATAAGATAAATATTTGCTGGTTCAAGAGTCAATGTGTGAAGAGATTTTGGTGATAAGGATGTCGCAATCTTGCTTTTTCAGCTTGGATGAGAGAGGGGGGACACCAAGATACTTCATAGGAAGGAGCCTTGCTGGAAATGAAGGCTATCAAGGATACTTTGCTGTACCTGGGGGTCTACATTGCAGAAAAAAACCAGGCTTTTCAAGGGTTTTGCTACTATACCAAAAAACTTGAAGTCTTCAAGGGCCTTTTTGACAAGGTTCACCAATGCTAAAAGTCTTCGTGCTAAAAATTATCAGATCATCAACGAGACTTAGATGGGAAATCCTATCCTCTTTGCATCTCTGGTGAAAGTAAAATTGAGGAATACTAGTTGCTTGTCTTAACAAACCTGACAACACTTCCATGGCAAGGACAAATAAGTATGGCGATATAGGATCTCCTTGATTTGAGCCTCTACTAGTTGGAAAAAACTCAACTAGCTCCCCATTGATGTTGAGAGGATATCTAGGGTAGAAACACACTGGCTAAGGAGTTGATGAAAATGTGGAGGGAAACCCATTAGTATTAGAACTTGCTCCAAGAAAGACCAATCTAGGGTATTGTAGGCCTTTGATATATCTACCTTTAGAGCAAATCTTAGGGGTCCTTTATTTAAGTGGTATCCATGTATCAACTCTTGAGCAATAAAGATACTATCTGTGATGTGGTGACCTTGAATAGATGCTGATTGTTCTGGGCCTACTAGAGAAGGTAACACTTCGTTCAATCTTGAAGCCAAAAAGCTTGGAGATAGCTTTGTAAATTACATTACAACAAGAGATAGGTCTATACTCATTTTTGAAGGGTTGGGGACTTTAGGGACAAGAGTGATGATTGTATTGTTGAGCTCTTTCAAAAGGAAACCCGAACACATAAATTCCTTAATTGTGAGAATCATATCATGCCTAATAATATGCCCTATCTTTTTGAAGAAATTAGCCAAGAAGCCATTAGGGCTAGGCGCTTTCCCATTCAGTTGGGATAGGAAAGCTACCTCGATTTCCTTGTCATCAAAAGGGGCTTCCAACGGTTGATCTAATCAGAATTTAGCCTTCTAACAATAAAGTTTTGGATATCTATCTTTCATTTTTAATTGATTCTAGATGTTAAATTTGGTGGAAACTTATGTTTTTAGTCAAGTTTATCAATTTTACATATATAAGCTGAATGAGCTAAAACAAAATAACTAGACTTTTGCTAGTTTATTGACTATCAGTGTATTAAATCATTTTTTCTATCCTATTCTAATGTTCTCTCTCTCTCCTAGTCTATTGTTTGATGTTCATAACATTTATTTGGATTCTGACTTTAATAGAAAAGTTTATGAAGAAAATTATATATTTAAGTTTACACCATCAATAACTCAATGTGAGTTAAAGCAATTAATTCCCTTCAATCATTGCTTTTTACAATCAAAATAATGGGAAAAAAAATTAATTTCAATTTTACTTGTCCTTCTTCAATAAATATTGGATTATAGATTAAAAACTTTTTTACGGAAAAAGAATTTAATTTCTTCATTTATTTATTTCTATCATGTATTTTTAGTATTTTATAACACTATAAGTAAATTTATAAGTTTTTTAAAACTATTTTATATAGGTTATGGAAACATATGTTATTATGTTTAAAGTTTATGTTTTGATTCTATATGTCCACTGGTGACTTTAGGTGGGAATCACGGGTTTGACAACCTTGGTTACAGATGAGTTTACTATTCTTGGATTTAGTATATAAGTTTGCAAATGGTTGGGCATGGGATCTTCTATGACTATCAAAAGTGTCCTGATATGTAATGTAGAAAACATTAAATTTGCAATGTCAATTGTCAATAGAAAACTAGATGGATTTAGCAATTTTTTTCCAAACTATTTAGAAAGGTTGAGGACTCCAACGTATCATTAAAAAGTTTTAAGACTTACATAGACAAAAAAAAAAAAAAAAAAGAGGGAAAAATAAATCGTTTAGGATCTTTTCCCTTAAAATAATGGCCATCTGAGGACATTTTAATTTGAATTGGAGTTAGAGTAGGGTGATTTTAATAGCTGTGGAAATTCTATATTGGACTGACAAAATAACTTCTGTTATTGAATTGTTTGATTTCTAAAGGTCACAGGCTCTTTGTTTCTTGTGCAAATAGCTTTAGTGCACTTCTTTGGTTTTTCTGAAGGTGTATGGTACTTAATACGTGGAACAACTCAATGATACATCATTTTGCAATTCTATATTCTGATATCACATTCCATGCAGTACTATCTAATGACATGCTCCTGAGGACTGAATAGGATATTTTGGCATTTAGAGTTCACTAGCAAATAGGATATATCTGACTGCTTGATTTCATGAGATATATCATGTTGTGAATTCCTTTTTGTTGATGTCTTTGCTTTTCTTTAGTTTGCTTACATGTTTTAACTTTACATGTTCAGGTTTATTATTATCATCCCTTTTCTGCTTTGTCTGTTACTGCAAAGCTTTACAATGATCTAAGATGGAATATCACGAGGCCCCAAGGTTTTGAAGCTGTCATGAGAGTGAGGTGCAGTCAGGTATATTAGTTTGGTTTGAATTGGCTCCACTGCAAAAAAATTGTAGTTAGAAGAATTTGCTTTAACCTTGTGATTTTCATTTAATTTGTAAAGGGTATTCAAGTTCAAGAATACCATGGGAACTTCTGCAAGCGTATACCCACCGACATTGACCTGCCAGGGGTATGTTTCCTCAAAGGTTTTATTCCAAATATTTACTAATGATGTCAATAATCGTCTTTTTCATAGTGAAACTTCTTTCATGGTCACTATGCCAAGACTTATAGTGAGATAAAAAAAGGGACTTGATACTAGTGTATGCAATCTGGTCTGATCCATTTATTCATATTCTGCTAGTGACCTTATCAGTTTTGTATGTTTCCTAAAGAAATGAACATTTGGCAAGTGCACTTTCCTGCATCAACCAAAAAGACAAGCAAGTTCCTGAAGTTGGATCAGATGATCTGGGTTAGAAAGATAGCAAGAATGACGTTGGTAATGCTTTGGCCATCTTAGCTGTCTGCTAAGAAATAACAGTGTTGGCAAATTATTAGATACTTTTTGTGATATGGGGATTGATGTTGCTAAGTACTGATTTGACTGTGGATAAGCTTTCTATTGTAAATATTAATGAAATGTTTGTTAAAATGTCTCCAGACACTGTTGAAGAAATTGTTGAAATCTGCAGTATATGAAGCAACCACAAAGTTGCTATCATTTATTAAATTACTAGGACATTATTTGATGCTCACTGCATTGCATCATATGAATTTGAACAGAATTTGGTATTTCTGCACAAAGTTATGCGGTTGCTGAAAAATTATTAAACATCACAATAAGATTAGCATTGTTTTCAAACTCAATATAAATTATTTGTGAAGAAAGTGTAAATACTAGAAAAACGAAGCAATAAAAATTATAAATTAAACTTAATAGTCATGAAATCGAATCAAGTTCTCATGATAAACGAAGAACAGAACTCTATGGATAGGTGTTTAGCTTGGTTGTAGAAACAGAACTGAGGGGTCTTTGAGTGGTCACATAGTGCTAGGAGCTTTGGAGGTACTTCAGGTGGTCAAAGAAAGTACTTGCAGAGGAGGATGTTCACTTGATGCAATCAAGGTAGGTGATGTAGGGTAGTTTAGTGGGAAAAATAAAATTTCGTGACTGGAAATGTAGGAAACTAGAGTAAACCTTTAATGAGTAGTAGTGAGATGTAAGGTTAATTTTGGCATATTTCCATTAATTTGTTTGCAAGGTTTGGATTGGGATCATTTGATTTAGAACATTTGAGTCTTGGAAGAAGCTTAGCAGTTTTGCCATTGTCTTTGCCATGATTCTTGCTGGAACATCACTATCTTGCTCACTTTCTTTTTGTGGATTGAATTCTGATGTCTCGCATAAGCTCTGGGTTGTTATTGCTATAACTGTCCTTGGCCTGTTTTAGTTGACCTAAACTTCCTTTGAGAAGGAATGAGGATATGGTTTTTCAAGGAGTATGAAGGATTTTAATATTGCTGTGGGTAGCAATGAGATTAAGGATCTTCATCAAGGAGGTGTGTTTTTCACTTGGTATAAGCAACCAAGTAATCCCATATTAAGGACACTGGATCAAGTTATGGTCATCTCCCTAGGTTGGATACTCCTCTTAGTTGGGGGCTCTTTTCTTTCCTCCAATTGCTGATCATTACCCACTATGGCATATATGGCATCTTAGCCAAGTCAAACAAATTTTTTATTTCTAGGATGATGATGATTGTGAAGATCTTTTGCCTTAGAGAAAGTTTGGTTTTCAGAGGTTAAGGCTTCCTATATATTTAAGCTTGTCTCAGAGTTTAAATTGTTTAAGGAATGCTTTCAAGTTATCTGATATCCTTGAGAGAGTCCTCAAAGCCAAGCATCACTTGCACTCAGTTCAGGATTTTATTCTCAATCACGGGAATTCTGGTTTGCTTTATAAGGAGGAGCTGGCTTTTAGAAATATTACTTGGTGAGAGGTGTTGGGGAAAGTTTTCTTAAGCATAAAGTCTTGCATCCTGTGGTTGAAGTTGTGAAGTATCATCATATTTGCAAAGGGAGGATGCATATGAAGCCAGGGGAAATTAGAAAGTCAAAGCAGGGGTCCTCTCCTATTTCCAGCATCCTTTCAATATCCGTTCCTGTACCTGTGAAGGTGGAATAGATAATGAGTACATCACTTGGGAATTGAACAGTTACCAAGTTAAAGCTGCACAGCATGTTGTAGAGGCTGATGTGGTAGCTGTAATAAAAGTATTTCTTAGTTCAGACCACATTCTTAAGGAGATTATTGGCCCTTATAATATCTCTTTGGTTCCCAAAGTGAAAACCCCTCTTAAGATTAGTAATTTTTGGCTTGTTAGTTGTGGTAATACCATCTGCTCAATTTTATTTGTGGTTCCACTCTTCTTCTGGCGATTTCATGACCAACGATGCCTGGAATCAACTCACCCTTGGCACAGTGGTTTTCTGTCCTAAATCTATCTCTTACATGCCTTGATTCTCTGGTTTACTTGGTATTGAAAGCTTACATTTTAGATAAGCTTTGCTTGCAGGGGATAACCACTCTTTCTACCTGCTCTTTGTGTGGTACAGTCCCAAAGGAATACTTCCTGCTTTTCTTTGATTTTGAATACTCTCGTTGATTAGGGGTGAAGTTTGGATTGGTTGCCTTCAGTGTTACGTTTCTTGGCACAGTCACATCTGGCCTAGTCTCATCTTCTTCATCTTGGTCACCTACTTTACTAATTTGGCATTCAGCCCTTGCAGACTTCTCTTATTGCATTAGCAAACTTGAAACTGCATTCACAGCTTTGTCCCGAAGAATCCTTTCCTTTTTTACATATAGATTTCCTCTAGCTCATATTTTTTCCCAGTATGAATTGATTTGAAACCTTGTCTGGTACATCTGTATTAGTGGTTCCCCATAATTTAAAAAAAAAAAAATAATAATACTAAAAAGAGACGTCAAAAAAGTGATTCATACAACCATTCTTAGAGCCATAGCACGTAGGTTGCTGCCATTAACCATCACTGTGCTTTTCTGGCATAGCAGCCTTTCCAAGGCATCGTTCTTTTTCTCTGACTTATGTGATATTCTGCAAAAATTTACTTTTTTCTGTGTTGCAGATTGACTGTGACAAAACTATCATGGTAACATTGAAACACGATGATAAATTACAGGATGGCTCTGAATGTGCTTTCCAGGTAGGTCCTGAAGGTTTCATCTCTAATGAGTTTTCTCTCCAATGAATATCATCTTTTCTCATGTGTCGAGAAAAGGGAACCATTTCTAATTATGCTGCTTTCTCTGCTCTAGTGTGCTCTTCTTTACACCACCATATATGGAGAGAGAAGAATTCGAGTTTCAACTTTATCTCTTCCGTGTACTAGCATGTTGAGTAATTTGTTTCGTGCTGCTGACTTGGATGCACAATTTACATGCTTGTTGAAGCAAGGTATAACCAAGCCCTTCTCTATTATTATATTCCTTGTCCTTGTCATATGCATCAAGAATTACAAATAAGTTTTTCCATGGTTTATATCCATCAGTTGTATATGTGGATTTTTGAGTGAGAAGAATGCCATGTAGAATGACTTTTTCATTGTCCATTGGACTTAGGGATGTAATCTCTAAGAACTTTTATCTGCTCTTATTTTGCAGCGGCAAGTGAGATTCCTTCCAAACCACTTGTACTTGTCCGAGAGCAGGCAACCAACCTCTGCATTAATGTTTTGCTTTCATATCGGAAATTTTGTGCTACAGTATCATATTCTGGACAGCTTATTTTGCCAGAATCTCTCAAGCTTTTGCCTTTATACACTCTTGGTATAGTTTACTTCTATCCTCTTGAGTTTGGACTATAACCACATGAAGTGCTATCTGTTATTTTACTTCCCTTTAATATTGTTCTCTCTTTTTCTCTCCTTGTCAAGTCAGCCTAAGTTGTTTGCTTTCAGGTTCCTGCAGAACAAATTATCAAAATCATTTGCCTAGAGTTACATTTTGTTAACGTTATCACTTGCTTCTTCTTTTCTTTTCTTTTATTTTTTTATTTTTTTTTTGGGCCGACTGTACTTTTGCTGAGGGATTATTCTATTCCCAAGAGTATAAACTGCTTGTCAAAATATATATTTTTTTTATTTAGAGGAAAGGAGCGATTGCTTACTTTATCAGTTTTCTTTTCTTTTTCATTTTTTTGGTGTTAGAAAATTTGTGTTTATTGATGCATAATGAATTAAATTTTACTTGGTTGAAAAAGAATCTATTATGGATAGAGAATTTCTGTGGAAGTATAAATGAGGAAAATCTTACATGATTCTCAAAGCATTTATAGTTTGTCTATATTTCAGGAAATGTCTTTTTTTTTTTTTTGTTAATTTGCGTGCTTCAATTTCTATGATCCGATGCTTCATTAGATAATGAAGTAATTTGAAATATGCAATATTATTGGATGGCATCTGCCCTTTCAACAAAATGTATAACTAGTCAAAATAATTCCTATTTGCTTTCAGCTTTAAACAAAAGTACTGGGCTGCGAACGGATGGCAGAATAGACGAGCGGTCATATTGGGTGAATTATGTCTCTTCTGTGTCTGCTCACATGGCATTTCCTCTGGTTTACCCCAGGATGATTGCTCTTCATGACCTTCTTTCAAAGGTATGTATGATAAATGATGTATTCTGACTGTCTGGACCAGCCTATGGTGTTTAGTAGCATAACAAACCTTAGCAAAGTGCTAGTATTCTAATGAACATCGTAAATGCTGGAATCTTTCTTTATAAATCAGGAGGAGGAGGATGCCAATCTACCTACACCAATCCCTCTTTCCAGTGAACATATTGAGGATAGTGGAATATATCTCCTTGAAAATGGAGAAGACGCTTTGATGTATGTAGGAAATTTGATAAATCCAGAAACTTTGCGCCAAATGTTTGGTGTATCATCAGTTGAAGAAATTCCCATGCAGGTATCTTTCTATCTTCTTCCTAAGTAAATGCAACTTGATGTGGAATCAGTTACAAAGATCATCTTACCCAAAATAAAAAGGTTGTATAAAAGATCTATGCTCTTTCTTATTAGCCTCTTGGTTTCTCTCTTTGGCTTTATAAGAGTTCCCCTAGCTTTGCACATACTTGTCTGATGAATCTTTGACTGACTTACCATGAATGCAATGGTTTATTTGCTTTTAGTCGGAATTTTTATTGATGCTGCAAAAGCTGCTAACGAATAGCAGTAAGGCAGGCTACACTCAGTACTTTCCGATTTATTATGGAGCAGAAGCACTGGAAAAAGCCTGATGAAGATTTTAAAAAGATGTTTTTGCTAGCTGAGCTATTGTGTGATTACATTCAAGTATGAATTATCATTTCTGACAAATGATTTTGCTTGCTCAGTTTGTGCTGCAGCAGCTTGATAACCCAATGTCGAAAAAAATGAATGAGGTGGTAAATGAGATACGTCGACAAAGATGTTCATACCTTCGGTCAGTATTCTGTTGTTTATTATGAAACTATATGAATGCTTAAACAAACTAATGTGATGGATTGAACTGCTTTTTGAGTTTCTCACTATAACAATGTCTAATGGCTTTTTCAGGTTAAGGTTGTGCAAAAAGGGTGATCCATCAGGTCAGTGCATCTATTTTTTCATAAGAGCACATGGCTTTTCATTTTAATATTTTCTTTTTGTGTTCTTGATCAAATGGAAACAAATGAGCACTATTGGGGTTGTTTCTAAGATTGTGCCCACTGAGGAATGACATTCATATTTTTTTTTGGGTAAAGTGAGATAATTCTATTCAAAAAACCATTTGTACAGGGGGGTGTGTACAAAAGAGCTCTCAAGAAACCTATAAAACTGAACTATGTATCAAACAAAAGGGTATATAGGTCGATTCAATGGCCATACAAAACTAGGGTGCTTACATATTAGAAAAACAAAAAATTGCAACATTAAGCAAATTTTCTATATAGGTGTAGCTATATCTATTACTCTCCTTTGTTTCTTTCCTTCCACAAAATGTAGCTTCCTATAGCAAAAACTTGTCGTTGTGGTTGCTTAACCCTTTTGGGACATTCAGGGTTCGAAAAATCACTAAACGAAAAATAATAAGATGGTTTTGCCAAAGACCATCTAATCCAATCCTCAATTCTGCTCCATACCTACTTTGAGAACGGGCATCCAAAGAATAGATAATCGTGGGATTCTTTATCATGTTGGCACAAATAGCATCTGTTTACATCCACAATACCCCAAGCGCAAAGCTTGTCTAGAGTTAGTAATTTTTGTTGAACTGCCATCCACAAAATGAAAGTGTATCTTAGGAGGTAGACTCCTTTGCCAAACCGAGGAGCATGAAGCCATATTAGGGCCTGCATCTATGGTTGGAATGTAGGCTGCTTTGATGGAAATCACTCTTTTTTATATCCATTCTCTAAATGAGCCTATCACCACTGTTGATGTTTGGTTGTATGTCACCAAGGCTGTTGGTTATCACTACTGCCTCTTGGCCATGCCCAGCCATTTCCAGCAATGAAACTGTCCATCATCGTTCCTTTGGGGTATCTCAAAGCAATGGTGGCTTGCTCTCCTGTCCAATCAATTAAAGGCCCCTAGGAATGCCAATTGTCAAACTAAAAGGAAATGAATTTGCCATTCCCTATCTTCCATTTTAATATGCGGCTAGCTAAAGGCCTAGATTGGAGAATCTTTCTCTATGCCCATGAGGTATCGTTTGGTACTCCTACTCTCCAGAGATTTTTTCCTCTAAGTAACTCCTTGACCCAACATGGCCATAGAGTAGTCCTCATCCATGCATAAAGTCCAAATGTGCTTTAGCTGGGCTACTTGATTCCATAATTTAATATCACAACTCTCAGTCCGCCTTCTCTCTTGGGTTTGTGGACATCTTTCCACTTCACTTTAGCCCTGGCCCTAGTGTCCTCAGTACCATTCCACGAAAATCTTTTCATCTTAATTTGACAGTGCAGAAGTGAATTTCATTTTAGCTTTCTAGTTTCTTGGTACTGGTTTATGTGATGGAACTTTTTGTGACCATTTAATCACTAGAAACAAATCAACTGTCTCTTTGTAGTACGTGAAACTTTCTACTATAAAGCGGTGTAGTTTCTTGGAATTGTAAATTTCTCGTTGCCTAAGCATCTGTGGTCTTTGACTTTACAATCCCCATAGACATTTTCCTCTGCTCTTCTTAACTATTCCATTATTTTGCAGGAATGCTCTTTTTCTCGTATCTCGTGGAAGACAAGAATCCTGGTGGCATGTCCTATGTCGAATTTTTAATCTTTGTACATCAGCAAATCCAACAGAAAATGTCTTAGTCATAGCATACATGTTCAGTTTTGTTTATCAACCCTGGTTTATGAAAGATGGTTGGGCTTCATATTATATTTAATTTACTTACCTGAAGTAGTTACTTGTATACATAGTGAAATTTGCCCACAAAATTAATTTATTTCGCAAAACCAAGATGAGAGGAATTTTGCTATGAGTGAGTTTAGGACAATTCGCAGGTGTTTCTGGATAGAATAAGCATGTTTCAATATTTCTTCCCTTCCCCCTTTTATGTTCTCTTCTTCCATGTATTTCTCGAATTATTCGAGGGGGGAAAGAAAAACTGTACAAACATTTTGTTGATGAATGAAATTGTCTGCCCTTCCTTGTATGCTCGAAGTGTTTTTGCACCTGCTGGGAATGCAAGTATTAAGAAGCGGGCGAATTCAGATTATGTTTGATTAAGATTGAACTGTCTTCTTATTTCCAATTAAGCAGTAATTCTCTAGAGGTTTGGACTCTTTTTTAACTGCCCCCAGGGCATGCCTCTATTTACAATAGAAGTGGATTGATTCATGTTGAAGAACCCTAAATAAATTTTGTCCAACCCTTCACCGAACCTCTATTCCACTTTTATTGTCGGATGGCAACCATAGCAAGCTCACTAACTCACACGAAAAAGGACAAACCTGTCTGTACCAAATACCGTCGAATCTTTTGTCCTTGTTCGCAATATTGACATGCCAGGAAAATTTAAAAGTGAAATGTAATAGAAGCTAAGTCAGAAGACAATTTCCTAGGGACTCTGGGGGTTGTCAAAATTAGAGGCCAACTAAGTAGATTTTGTAACCTAATACAACTTATAAAAACTAGTGAATCATTTAAAAAATTCTACTTGTAAGTGAAAATAACTTATATAGCTTATGTCAAAACAACTAAAATCATATAAAATAAATGGATCACTATTGATTCAATACTTGAATATGGATTAAAACTAATCTATTGTATATGTATAGGAATAAATGAAGATTACTAGATCAATGTGCTAGAGTACTTGGGGGCTTAGCACTGTTTTTGGTTGTGATTATAACTTAGATGGATGTGCATATGTCTCGTATGTGATTGTTTACTTGAATTATGGATTTGAAGTGCTATTTTGTATTAATATGCTTAATTTGCTTTGTCTTGTTAATTAGTTGATCACTCTTAATTGGAATTAATCAAGGACTGGTCCATAATCTAATTGAACATGCATAACATCCCGTTAGGAGAAGAATTAAGTGTGAAAGACCAAATATTAACCTTTTTAATGAGTATAGTTAAAATGGTCCTTTTTTCATCTTTAGTCAAACTAAGTGACAAGAGTGGAGGTCGTGTTAAGGTTGGGCGGTATGGTTTGAAGGTAATCTTAGGAGAAATGTGTTTTTCATTATACAAGTTTAGGTTCGGTTCGGTTTGAGTTGTGTTGAAATTTCTTAATTGTCTCTAATCTCACAATGAATCGATTAACATTGTGTGATATCTCATTTGGTTGCTTACGTTGCATTTAATTAAAATATAATGTTTAAAAACCATGTTTGTGTTTGATGTAGTCTTTTGTCTTTGTCTAGCTTATTGAGCTAATTGTGTTTACATTTTTATAAATTTTTTTAAAATTACTAAGTAAGGATTAAGGATATATCGTTATAATCACCCTTAAAGGGTAGTAACGAGATCTAAAGACCTATAAGAACTTGATCTTTTGATTTGGTTTTCTTTGTCTTTTATTGAAACTAATTGGGAGACTCTAAGAAGCCCGCTAATTTCCTACTATGATGTACATAAACATCAAAACTGATGGCTTTTATAAACTTTTTATAAATTCTAGGACTTTTGTTATATAAATATTACCATGATATTGAGAATCATATTACAGGTAATTTTGAGCAGGTATTTTGAAAAAGCTACACCATATGTATTATTATTAATAGGTGCTAGACTAGATAATCAAAGTTAGTTGAGTTAAGTATGCTTTTCGTAGGCTACATATATAATAGTAGCTATGAGATCAATTTCTATCTTATATTAGTTTATACGGCATGATTATTACGATTCCTTTTGCTCGGTGCATGATAGTTTTAATTTGGTATCGAAGCATGATTCTAAATAATCAAATATTGAAACGTTTAATTAAAATAAATTAGACATTAGGCTCACTGAGAATTAGGTAATTAATTGGGACATAAAAGAATTAGACATGTAGGATTATATGTTAGCTCTCTCTCTCTATATATGAAGTTAATATATAAAGACTTTTATGTCCCAATTAATTACCTAATTCTCAGTGAGCCTAATGTCTAATTTATTTTAATTAAACGTTTCAATATTTGATTATTTAGAATCATGCTTCGATACCAAATTAAAACTATCATGCACCGAGCAAAAGGAATCGTAATAATCATGCCGTATAAACTAATATAAGATAGAAATTGATCTCATAGCTACTATTATATATGTAGCCTACGAAAAGCATACTTAACTCAACTAACTTTGATTATCTAGTCTAGCACCTATTAATAATAATACATATGGTGTAGCTTTTTCAAAATACCTGCTCAAAATTACCTGTAATATGATTCTCAATATCATGGTAATATTTATATAACAAAAGTCCTAGAATTTATAAAAAGTTTATAAAAGCCATCAGTTTTGATGTTTATGTACATCATAGTAGGAAATTAGCGGGCTTCTTAGAGTCTCCCAATTAGTTTCAATAAAAGACAAAGAAAACCAAATCAAAAGATCAAGTTCTTATAGGTCTTTAGATCTCGTTACTACCCTTTAAGGGTGATTATAACGATATATCCTTAATCCTTACTTAGTAATTTTAAAAAAATTTATAAAAATGTAAACACAATTAGCTCAATAAGCTAGACAAAGACAAAAGACTACATCAAACACAAACATGGTTTTTAAACATTATATTTTAATTAAATGCAACGTAAGCAACCAAATGAGATATCACACAATGTTAATCGATTCATTGTGAGATTAGAGACAATTAAGAAATTTCAACACAACTCAAACCGAACCGAACCTAAACTTGTATAATGAAAAACACATTTCTCCTAAGATTACCTTCAAACCATACCGCCCAACCTTAACACGACCTCCACTCTTGTCACTTAGTTTGACTAAAGATGAAAAAAGGACCATTTTAACTATACTCATTAAAAAGGTTAATATTTGGTCTTTCACACTTAATTCTTCTCCTAACGGGATGTTATGCATGTTCAATTAGATTATGGACCAGTCCTTGATTAATTCCAATTAAGAGTGATCAACTAATTAACAAGACAAAGCAAATTAAGCATATTAATACAAAATAGCACTTCAAATCCATAATTCAAGTAAACAATCACATACGAGACATATGCACATCCATCTAAGTTATAATCACAACCAAAAACAGTGCTAAGCCCCCAAGTACTCTAGCACATTGATCTAGTAATCTTCATTTATTCCTATACATATACAATAGATTAGTTTTAATCCATATTCAAGTATTGAATCAATAGTGATCCATTTATTTTATATGATTTTAGTTGTTTTGACATAAGCTATATAAGTTATTTTCACTTACAAGTAGAATTTTTTAAATGATTCACTAGTTTTTATAAGTTGTATTAGGTTACAAAATCTACTTAGTTGGCCTCTAATTTTGACAACCCCCAGAGTCCCTAGGAAATTGTCTTCTGACTTAGCTTCTATTACATTTCACTTTTAAATTTTCCTGGCATGTCAATATTGCGAACAAGGACAAAAGATTCGACGGTATTTGGTACAGACAGGTTTGTCCTTTTTCGTGTGAGTTAGTGAGCTTGCTATGGTTGCCATCCGACAATAAAAGTGGAATAGAGGTTCGGTGAAGGGTTGGACAAAATTTATTTAGGGTTCTTCAACATGAATCAATCCACTTCTATTGTAAATAGAGGCATGCCCTGGGGGCAGTTAAAAAAGAGTCCAAACCTCTAGAGAATTACTGCTTAATTGGAAATAAGAAGACAGTTCAATCTTAATCAAACATAATCTGAATTCGCCCGCTTCTTAATACTTGCATTCCCAGCAGGTGCAAAAACACTTCGAGCATACAAGGAAGGGCAGACAATTTCATTCATCAACAAAATGTTTGTACAGTTTTTCTTTCCCCCCTCGAATAATTCGAGAAATACATGGAAGAAGAGAACATAAAAGGGGGAAGGGAAGAAATATTGAAACATGCTTATTCTATCCAGAAACACCTGCGAATTGTCCTAAACTCACTCATAGCAAAATTCCTCTCATCTTGGTTTTGCGAAATAAATTAATTTTGTGGGCAAATTTCACTATGTATACAAGTAACTACTTCAGGTAAGTAAATTAAATATAATATGAAGCCCAACCATCTTTCATAAACCAGGGTTGATAAACAAAACTGAACATGTATGCTATGACTAAGACATTTTCTGTTGGATTTGCTGATGTACAAAGATTAAAAATTCGACATAGGACATGCCACCAGGATTCTTGTCTTCCACGAGATACGAGAAAAAGAGCATTCCTGCAAAATAATGGAATAGTTAAGAAGAGCAGAGGAAAATGTCTATGGGGATTGTAAAGTCAAAGACCACAGATGCTTAGGCAACGAGA
Organism: Lumnitzera littorea; assembly: GCA_024138015.1. Taxonomy (NCBI): domain Eukaryota; kingdom Viridiplantae; phylum Streptophyta; class Magnoliopsida; order Myrtales; family Combretaceae; genus Lumnitzera; species Lumnitzera littorea. The sequence continues at coordinate 33,623,826 of JAMXBB010000004.1, read as the reverse complement.
AATTTACAATTCCAAGAAACTACACCGCTTTATAGTAGAAAGTTTCACGTACTACAAAGAGACAGTTGATTTGTTTCTAGTGATTAAATGGTCACAAAAAGTTCCATCACATAAACCAGTACCAAGAAACTAGAAAGCTAAAATGAAATTCACTTCTGCACTGTCAAATTAAGATGAAAAGATTTTCGTGGAATGGTACTGAGGACACTAGGGCCAGGGCTAAAGTGAAGTGGAAAGATGTCCACAAACCCAAGAGAGAAGGCGGACTGAGAGTTGTGATATTAAATTATGGAATCAAGTAGCCCAGCTAAAGCACATTTGGACTTTATGCATGGATGAGGACTACTCTATGGCCATGTTGGGTCAAGGAGTTACTTAGAGGAAAAAATCTCTGGAGAGTAGGAGTACCAAACGATACCTCATGGGCATAGAGAAAGATTCTCCAATCTAGGCCTTTAGCTAGCCGCATATTAAAATGGAAGATAGGGAATGGCAAATTCATTTCCTTTTAGTTTGACAATTGGCATTCCTAGGGGCCTTTAATTGATTGGACAGGAGAGCAAGCCACCATTGCTTTGAGATACCCCAAAGGAACGATGATGGACAGTTTCATTGCTGGAAATGGCTGGGCATGGCCAAGAGGCAGTAGTGATAACCAACAGCCTTGGTGACATACAACCAAACATCAACAGTGGTGATAGGCTCATTTAGAGAATGGATATAAAAAAGAGTGATTTCCATCAAAGCAGCCTACATTCCAACCATAGATGCAGGCCCTAATATGGCTTCATGCTCCTCGGTTTGGCAAAGGAGTCTACCTCCTAAGATACACTTTCATTTTGTGGATGGCAGTTCAACAAAAATTACTAACTCTAGACAAGCTTTGCGCTTGGGGTATTGTGGATGTAAACAGATGCTATTTGTGCCAACATGATAAAGAATCCCACGATTATCTATTCTTTGGATGCCCGTTCTCAAAGTAGGTATGGAGCAGAATTGAGGATTGGATTAGATGGTCTTTGGCAAAACCATCTTATTATTTTTCGTTTAGTGATTTTTCGAACCCTGAATGTCCCAAAAGGGTTAAGCAACCACAACGACAAGTTTTTGCTATAGGAAGCTACATTTTGTGGAAGGAAAGAAACAAAGGAGAGTAATAGATATAGCTACACCTATATAGAAAATTTGCTTAATGTTGCAATTTTTTGTTTTTCTAATATGTAAGCACCCTAGTTTTGTATGGCCATTGAATCGACCTATATACCCTTTTGTTTGATACATAGTTCAGTTTTATAGGTTTCTTGAGAGCTCTTTTGTACACACCCCCCTGTACAAATGGTTTTTTGAATAGAATTATCTCACTTTACCCAAAAAAAAATATGAATGTCATTCCTCAGTGGGCACAATCTTAGAAACAACCCCAATAGTGCTCA